>JASDDO010000016.1:518502622-518848465 GCA_030015575.1 Agapanthus africanus
TTTAGCGAGTTTGGCCAACGCGTCTGCTTTGCTGTTCTCCCCGCGCGGTATGTTCTCTAGAATATAGAAGGGGATCTGGGCCAACAGTTGTTGCACCTTTTCGCCGTACTTCACCAATTCTGGTTTGCACGTTTGGTAGTCACCATTTACTTGGCTAACGACCAGCTGAGAATCCCCGTATATGAGGAGGTCTTCAATTCCCATGTTGATGGCGATTTCGAGGCCTGCTATCAGGGCTTCGTATTCGGCTTCATTGTTTGTCCTTGACTCTGTTAAGGAAAAGGCGAAGCGCATTATCCCTCCTTGTGGAGTTGCAAAGATAAGGCCTATCCCCGATTTGATGATCGGGCTACCCTGTTTCTGTTTCTTTATGGAGGACGCTCCATCGAAATAGAGTTCCCATCGTGTGCTTCCACCGCCAATTGCGTCAAATGCATGCTCGTCCGGCAAATCACAGTTCAGAGGAGAGTCGGCCGGTATCGGGTGTTCAGCGAGGAAGTCAGCAATGGCCTGGCCTTTCACTGCCTTGAGGGGTTGATATGTTATCGAGAACTCCATCAAGAGCAAGGCCCATTTAGCGAGTCTTCCCGTCAATATAGCCTTTGACATCAGGTATTTAAGGGGGTCCACCTTCGAAATGAGACGGACTTCATGCGCCAACGCATAGTGCCTGAGCTTCGTTATTGCAAAGATTAATGCCAAGCAATGTTTTTCGATGGGCGAGTAATTGCTTTCTGCCCCCAGCAGCACTCGACTTAAGTAGTAAAGTGCTCTTTCTTTCCCCTGATCATTCTCCTGTGCCCATAATGCGCCCAAAGAACTTTCAAGGGCGGCCGTGTAAAGAATGAGAGGCTTTCCTTTCACTGGGGCAGCCAACACCGGAGGATTTTGCAAGTATTGTTTGATCTCGTCTAGTGCACCTTGACATTTGTGATTCCAAACGAACGGGGTTCCCTTTTTCATCAGGTGGCTGTAAGGACGGCATTTGCCCGAAAGATTAGCGATAAACCGCCGGATGTATGCGAGCTTCCCTTGGAGAGACCGCAACTGCTTGAGGGTTCTAGGCGGAGGCATTTCCATAATCGCTTTAATCTTTGACGGATCTATTTCAATACCTCGGTGTCGAACGATGAATCCCAGGAATTTACCCGAGGAGACTCCAAACGCGCACTTGAGGGGATTCATTTTCAAATTGTATTGCCGAAGGCGTTGAAATACGGTTTCGAGATGCTTTAAATGCTCTTCGTATGACATGCTCTTCACTACGAGGTCATCGATATACCATTCGACGATGTCGTGTATGAGATCGTCGAAGATTTTTGTCATGGCCCTTTGATAGGTAGCGCCGGCGTTCTTTAGGCCAAAGGGCATAACCTTGTAGCAAAATATACCCAAAGGGGTGCGGAAAGCGGTGTGCTTCTGGTCTTCGGGATGCATCTTTATCTGATTGTATCCTGACGAACCATCCATAAAGGAGAAGACCTCGTGAGTGGATGTGTTATCTATCATTAGCTCGGTTACCGGCACCGGGAAATCGTCCTTTGGGCATGCTTTATTGAGATCCCTGAAATCCACGCATATGCGCACCGTTCCATTCTTCTTCATTACAGGGACGATGTTGGCAATCCAGTCGGGATATTGGACTTCCTGGATAAATCCGGAATCGATCAACTTCTTGACTTCGGCGTTGATGCTCATCTCCAGCTCAAGTCGCATCCTCCTTGGCGCCTGTTTGACTGGCTTGATATCTGGGGATATTGCTAATCTATGCACCGCAATCTCCGGATCCAATCCTGGCATCTCGGAGTAGTTCCATGCGAAGCAGTCTTTATGCCGTAGGAGCACGTTCTTTAGCGCGGCAACCTTTTCCTCGGATAACAGCTCGCTGACAAATGTCGGTCGCGGGTCGTCTGCCGATCCCAGCTCGATCTTCTCGAGGTTATCTGCGGTAGTATGTATACCGTCTTCAAGTTCTTTCGGAGCGGGCGGAAATTCCGAGATCAACTCATCATCGCTGTTCTCGAAACACCGGGGAAGGTCATCTTCGTTCTCGGGTTCTTCTTTTAATATCGTAATCATATAACAGGTGCGAACCCGCTCCCAAGACTGAGGTGGATCCGGTTCTGCTCTTGTGGCTTTGGGCTCGTGCTTTTGCGGCGGCGTTACTCTCCAACCGTCGGATAAAGCGAATCTACCCCGTCGGTACTGGTCCTCGACCCAGTTCTTGAAGGTGAAGCAGTCTTCGGTAGGATGTCCTATGGCTCGGTGATAAGAGCAATAACTCGGATGAGAGACCTTGCTAGCTTGCTCAGGATGCCCAGAATCTGGAAGCGTGATCATTTGATGTTTTAGGGCGAGCTTGAGCAACCGTTCCGTTTTGTCTCGGGGGAAGGAGTATGCTCGACTCATCTTTTTCACGAGGGACGAATCCGAGCCGCGCAGTACCCGTAACCCTCTAATCCTGCGTCGTTGTTGTCGGCTTCTTTTCCCGTTTCTTAATTTATCTCCGTCCCCGCATCGGGCCTTTCGTATGACGGGTTGACAATGGTGAATATCTTTATCTTTTGCAGCCTGTGCAGTCTGTTGGAATAGACGTTGCGTCCTGGCCTTCTCGTAGATGGCCATTTCGCGGTTGTGGTCTTCCCGAGCTTTCTGACCCACTTTCCTGATAGGTTTGCCCATTCGTTCCTCAAACGACGGACTCGGCGCTTTAATCGCGGGGTCTAGTTTTGATGGACGGTTGGCATCTCCTGACAGGGCGTCCTCCTCTTCATCAAAGGTATATATAGCGTAGCTGCTGTGAGCCCGTTCCCGTTTTCCGGCTCTTGCGTATCCAAGCCCGAGTGTTTCCATCTTCCCGTTAGACAATTTGCGTTGAGTCCCGGGGACATCCCAAATCCTGTTATAGAACCGAGCCTGCCGCACCGTCTGTCTTAAGTGTACTCCTTGGCGCTTCAATAACTTCTTCAATCCATTTGTATAGTATCTAGGCAGACGGATGGGTTGGAGCCTGTCAAGTGTAACATCCGCGCCGTGCCAGATCTCTTTCTCCACCTTCGACTCTGAGGATTGGTAGAATAGGATCACCTTCTCACCCCTTCACCTGGGAGGGACGTAGAATGTTTGCAGGTCCTGCACACTGTGAGCTTGAAGCGCGTCGAGATCCTTATAGTGTTCTTGCGGTACCATGGTGATTTGCAGACTATGGTCCTCGCAAGGGGGTGCTTGTATTGACAGCCGACTGGAGAATACGGCGTTAACCTCGTCCTCCGAATCACTCCCGAAGACCGGTATGGGGGTGGGCGCCCCCAGGTTGTTGCGTTGGGATGGCCCTGTATACACTATTTCCTCCTCTTCTTCGGTATCGCTCCCAAAAACGGGAATGGTGGCGGCGGCTTTGTCCTCTGGGTCGCGACACCTTTCTGTATCTTCGAAATCTGGCAAAAAGTATTTCGCGTCTTCGTATTTGCGAACTTCGTTTACAGAAAACGGGTTCAACTCGCCTGTTACGGTGTACTCGAAACCATCCTTGAAGTACTTCATACACTGATGTTGCATAGAAGGGATGATGTTGTACTCGTGTAGCCAAGGACGACCGAGCAAGGCGTTGTAGCAGGTCTTGGCGTCAATGACATGGAATTTGATGTCTGTGACGAGAAGTCCGAAGCGTAACGTCAGTATTACAGATCCGAGAGTCCGTGACGATTGAGAGTCGAAACCGGAGATAGTAATTTTGTCACGAGCGAGGTGTTGCACACTCATGCAGATTTCCTTCAACACCCGAACATTAAGGAGGTTAACGGAGGATCCATTATCCACCAGGATCTTGCCTATCTTGATGTCATGGCAGTATCCAGAGACATATAGGGGACGGTTGTGGTCGCACGTCCCGAGAAGGAGGTCTTCATCACCGAAAGTGATGTCGGCCGTATGCACTTCCTCCAGTTCATGCTTCATCTTTTCAGTGGCGAGGAAGGCTTGGAACTGCTCAGGTTCTTGTAACGCCTTAATCAGTGAGTCTCGCGCTTCTTTTGATAATAGGAGGGCATCTAGAATACTAAGCTGAGAAGGTAGCTTCCTTAGGTGCGCGAGGATGTTATAGTCCACCTTACCCTTCCTAGGAGGGTCTTTGGCAGCCAGCTCTCTCATGACTTGGTCATCTAAAGTGATATCTTCAGTGACCTTTTCCTTTCCCTTATCCTTTCTACTTACGGGCCCGAGATTCTTTTCTGGGAGTGTGCGATTGCGCAGCTGAATGTTCTCGCAGATCTCCGATTTCTCCTCTTTCCCTAAAACGGATTCTTTGAAGAGAGGGCCCAGAGCCATTTCTTCATCAGAGTCGCTCCCAAAGGTGAGAACTTGTGACCCCCCGGCGTGAGCCATACAACAGTTGCCAGTAGTTCTGTTGTGCCCATCGATAGTACTTCTTCGCTCCCGACGGCTCTTGCGTTTCATGCGCTTAACATGTTGCCGACGAGCAACATATCCTTGCCACCATATCTTAAAGGCGTCGCACTCCTCCGTGGGGTGTGATATTTTCCGGTGATATGCGCAATAATCAGGGTGCCTCTCCACCCCATCGTGTGTGTTTCCTTCCGAGGGCGGTAGCTTCATCCCCATTGACATGGCTTTGGCAAACCTTTTTCTCGTCTTGAATATCTTCTTGTCTACTTCGGATGCCTTTCGCTCTGGCAGGGGTAGGTCATCTCTTTCGTTCAGTTGCCCGCATTTGGCTCCTTCCGATGTGGCCATCTCACGCTCCTGGTCCGCTTTACTTTTTAGACGAATCTCGTCTAGAAAAGCGTCGATCATTTCGTCTGTTGGCCATGCACGCTCTGGTACAGGCTCTGCCTCCAGCTTCTTAGTGCCAGGAGTTTTCCCATCATCGGTAAACGAGTGGGAGATTACGTTACAACTCGCCACATATCCTTCGGATTCATCCGACGAGCTCTCTCCATCATCTTCCTCTTGAAAGATGTGGTTGAGGAACTATTGCAGTGTGACAGGAGTTCGCGCCTTTTGATTGTATTCTTCCAGCGCGTCGATTTGCTTCTGCAAGTTCGTGTGCTTGTTTCCAAGCTTCACGGACTTCTTGGATTTCTTCTTCTTTTTCTTCGAAGATTTTGACGATTGGGCGTGAGTATCTGGGCTCTTACCGTGAGCCTTTGTAGTCGGGCGGCGCCTTAGCATCCCTTCGATAATTTGAGGTTCAAGAGGGTCCTTCCATTCGACCGCAGGGCACGCATGAAGGTCTCTCAGCATTCTTTTGGTTTTAGTTGATAGCACGACCTCCCATGGAGCTTCTTCAATAAGAGAACATGTTGCCCCCGGTGTATCCGCTTTCCTAGGAGCATGCGGCTGTGGTGGGTTCACCTTCCACTTTTCGGACAGTACAAACTTCCCCTGGAGGTATTGGTCTTCAATCCATCCTTTGAAGACGAAGCAATCTTCAATCGGATGGCCTACCGTTTGATGGTAAGGGCAGTAGTTGGAGTCATTCACCTCGGTGGGTTGCGGCGGTCGCCTTGGATTTGGTAGGTTTATAAGCCTGTTGCGTATCGCCAGCTCGAATAACCGCTTCGTCTTGTCTCGTGGGAACGAGTAGGGACGCTTCATTTTCTCATTATAATACCGACGCCTTTCCTCCAGTTGATCTGCCGGTTTCGGGGCGTTAGGTTGCTGTTGGGCATTCGCAACAAAGGTTGCCCTCCCTTTACCCTTGTCATTCCGAGGTTCCGATTTCGGTGTAGGTGGTCTATGACCCATCTGGTCCATCTGAGCCAACTTGTCGATTAAAGCCTGGAATGTGGTTGGCTTAAAGAACATCATAAACTGGGAGATAGTTGCGTGGGGGTCTAGGGTTCCCACGAACATGCCCACCGCGGGTGCTTCCTCGATACGTTGCTCACATCTCGACCACAAGTTCCGCCAGCGTATAGCGTACTGGACCCAGGTTTCGCCCGGTTTTACCCTGGCGTTAATAAGTGCGGTTATTGGAGTGCGTTCGCTGGCACTTGCAAATCGCTGAGTGAACAATAACTCCATTTCAGCGAACGTTTTGATGGAATCGTTCGGGAGTTCTGAATACCATTCGAACGCCGTTTCTGATAAGCTGCCCACGAACTGGCGAAGCAACAATTTATCGTCACCGCCGGTGTTACCGCAGAGGGCCCGGAACTGGGCAACATGTTGATGGGGATTGCCGGTCCCCTTATACACATGGAATTTCGGTATCGTATAGCCTTGCGGGTATTTGATTTGATCGTACCAGCTCGGATACGGCCGCCCCGTTTTCACGACTTGACCAGCTGCCTCAGTCGCATGATGAACTCGGATTTGCTGGGCTATGTAGTCAGCTAAGTCGGCCTTAGAGATTGCATCCTCCCTGGCCGTTGAGAGGGCTGTGGTGGGTTTGACGTTTCTCCTCGGTCGTCTTCAAGAACGATCGGGGGATCCTCGGCGGGTAAGTCCTGCTGGATCATCATTCCTATCACATCTTGGAAGAGAAGGCCCATCCGTTGTATGTTGGCCTCTTGTTCAGCAGCCTCTTTGTCCCTTTTCTCCAGTGTTCGGCGAAGGAATTCAGCGTCTGTTTCTTCCTCCCGGCGTGCGTCTGAGGACGTTTCTGGGTTTTCTTTTGGTCCGGTGAGCGCGGCCATAGCATTCATCATTTCTTGCAGCTTTTGTTGTTGTTCCTGGGCTTTTGTCACGGATCGGGTTAGGGGTCGGTGGCCCGTGGAAGTGCGGCTTTCCTCTTTCCCAAAGGCCATGTAAACAGTGTGCACCACCATGCCCCCAGACTCAGGGCGTCTGGGTTTAGTGCTTTCAGTCGTCGCTACATGCTGTGAGGTCCTCTCTGGCCTCCTCCTTTTTTGAGTCAGTTGATCACCGGCTTTTTGGGGTTTAGCCTGGTGACCGGCTTCAGGTTGGATTTTCAGCTTCTTGTGCTGGCGGGAGAAGTTTGGATCGATGATCGAGTCTCGGGCCTGCCGCCAAGCCTTATAGATTTTGGAAGACAGCCGTTGAGGAGATCGGGGCTGTTCGGGTTTTGTTTCCTCAACCTTTTTCAATGAGGGAGGAGACCTCTTCAGTACTGCCGTGGGGGAATTCCTTCGCACCTTATTTAGCATTTCAAAGCTGTTCCCAGTTGAAACGGCAGCATTGACCTCTGCCACCGGGGCCGCTGGAGTCAGCCCGGAGGGAGAGTTGCCCCCAGCCTTCCTTACTCGGCGCTAATGGCGACGTCTAGCGCGTCGAGCGGGTGGCGTTGGGTCAGCAGTAAGAATGGTTCCTTCTTGCCCCCTGTGTGGATGGAGGGTTGTTGTTGGCGTTAGCCTATCGAAGACCGATATCCTCTGGGAAGCGGGAGCAAAGGCCGGAGCCGTCAATCTTGTAAAGACTGACTTTTTGGCCGGAGAGGTCGCCTTGGCGATTTCGGGAACGGGAGCGGCCACTTTCTTAAAAGCAGCCTTCTATGAGATTGTAGGCCCCGTGATGAGCTCGCAGGATTCCTGGCCCAATCTAGAGAAGACCGAGGCATCGACGTTGGGCGACTCGTTGAGAGGAGCCACAGCAGGGGTAAGACGATCAAAGACCGACTTCCCGAGAGTTTTCTTCGTCAGCACTGGAGCGGTAAAGTTTGTCGGCGGGATCATAGTCCCAAAGAACAATCCTGTGGTGGCGCGAGTGACCTGTTCCACTGGCATTGTGAATAGCGAAGCAGCTTGGGGTCCATAGGCTATACCTCCTGGCGAGGCAGAGCGTCGGCTGCAATTGCCGTCTGAGCAGTTGGAGAATTTCGCAGGGGTGGAAGCCATCGATCCTTTGCTTTCTGCAATAAGCGAGATGCCAATTCTCAGTACCTTGAAACCCGAGGGCAACTATTAGCGAACCGCGATTGGTTCGCGAATCACGACACACGAAGTGTGGAGTGGAAAGAGGAAAAGGTCCCACCGGGCGTGCCAGAATCTGTTCCCCTCCGAACGGCGGCCGGGACGTCGGGACGTCCGAGGCGTTAGGTTCGGGGCAGATGCTAGTTGGTGCTATCCGTCCACCTCTCCGAAGATGCCAAGTTGATTTATGGCACCATATATCGAAGGTTTAAACGGATGCGACCGATGTAGCAGACTTCGTCAGATTCCCCCTCGTTTGAGGGGTTTTTGATTGTGGGGATGCTCTTCCCTGCAGGCGCAAGCCCCTGCAGTTAATTACGCTACCGCATTGCGGTAACAACTTTCTCCTTCTCCAGATGGTCACTTCGTGTCGTGGGTGTTTGTTTTATTGCCCGTGGATTGTTTACGGAGACTGAGTTATGTCGTCGCCCGTAGGGCGTGGACTAGCCCAAATCCGCATTATCTTAAATTTGGTTTTGGGGGGGGGTTTTGGTTTGAGGATACGTCAGCCCTACTCGAGGCTAAGATCAACTCAAACGTTTGTTAAGGATACGTTAGTCTAACTTTGTGACTAAGATCAACTTAACGGGATCGTTTAGATCCGACAAAAGAGTGTTTGGACTCTAATGTTCCAGTTTAGGGACATAGTGGTCCATCGTCTGTATGGCTGTCGGGACCCATCACCTCTCTGACGACGTTGAAGGATTACAACGACAGATGTCAGAGGAGTTCAGAGATGTACCCTTGAGCCGAAGTTAATTTGGGGGATTCGTAGTCCAGTATGTTTGAGGGTTTAAGGACGCGTTAGCCATCTTCAAGGCTAAGATCAACTTAAACGGGGCCGTTTAGGTCCAACAAAAGAGCATAGGAAAGGGCTCTATTGTTCTAGTTTAGGGACGTTGCGGTCCATGGGTAGTTTAAGGACATTGCGGTCCGTGGGTAGTTTAAGGACATTGCGGTCCGTTGTTAGTTTTAAGACATCTCGGTCAAGGTTAAGGACGTCGTAGTCCGTGGGTTTAAGGACTCCACAGTCCGGTATGTGCTCTGGATGCTTCACACGGGTTCACTGCCGTGCTTAGCGAGGACCAGGCTCCGCTCTGGATGCTTCACACGGGTTCACTGCCGTGCTCTGCGAGGACCAGGATCCGCTCTGGACGTTTCCCACGGGGTCAGAGAGTGACATTATCCGTGTTCCACGTAACCAGGAATTTTGCATTAGGCATGGGTTTAAGGACCCCACAGTCCATATCATGAATGGTCATCGGGACCCGTCACCTCTTTGAAGACATTGAGGGATTACAATGCCAAGTATCAAAGGAGTGAAGAGATGTACCCTAGAACCGGAACGGCTTGAATAGTCCCTGACCCAATTTGGGGTCAAGACTAATTAATTATGTTATGAGCCCATTAGCCCAGTTAATCACAAATTGAGGACTTATGGCCAACTTGGGCTAAGTCCAGTCAGGTCTGGAATATTGACTTCTTGTTGGTTCATTGAGGGAGAGGCTTTGCCTCTATCCCTTTAGCCAATTGGGCCAAAACCTAGTGTTAAACACTACAGAGCAATCAGTGTTGAACACTGGGAATGAGGTTGACAAGTTAGTGTTTAACACTAAGAGATAGTTGGTGTTAAACACCAGCGACAAGGCTTTTCAAATTAGTGTTAAACACTAAAACAGATCAGTGTTGAATACTGCAAATAAAGCTTTTTAATCAGCGTTGAATGCTAAGGCCCAACAGTGTTTTAACACTGGGTTTGAGAGTTTTAATTTAGTGTTAAACACTAAGGCAAGAGGGGTCACGTGGCAGCACGTGAGAGCGCCCTCCCTTCGTTTGTTCTGCTGACATTGCTACATCTTTCAGGGCATCACGTGCCATCACGTGACGGGCATTCATATGCTTATGTATCAGAGCCTCTGTCAAGGGTCACATGGGTCACGTGGGGTGTTGTTTCAAGGGGCTTTCTGTATATCTCTTGAGGGGGTCACGTGGTGGCACGTGACCTTGCCTTCATGTATTTTGTTTGGAGTCTTTGTTAATTTTTTTTCAGGAATTAAATTCCTCGAGCTGTAGATTTTCAGAGGAATTAAATTCCTACTTCCTTTCGAAGACTTTGTTTTTTTTTCTCGAATAGAGTTTAACTCTGAATTTTCTGTAGGAATTAAATTCCTCATATATGCGAGGGGCTGAATAGGGTTAAACCCTAATAAAAGTTTCTTAAGGAGTTTAAACTTCCATCCTCTGTTAAATTATGATTAAGGGAATTGAATTCCTGATGTTTCAACAGAACTGGTTTTTACTTAGGGTTAAACCCTGTTTCTTCTTTTGTTCGGAAGGAATTAAATTCCCATGATATAGGGTCCAGCCCTAACTTTTATTTTGGAGGAATTAAATTCCTATAGTTCTGTGAGAATTAAATTCTCGAGCTTGCATTCCTTCTCTATGTTTTGGATCTGCATGGCAGGATCTCGACCCATTGAGAATTAAATTCTCAACCTTAAGGGGAGATGTGCGCTTTGCAGATCCTCTATCAAAGAGAGAAGAAATATGTTCTTCTGTTTTTACATATCAGAGTTAAACTCTGTTGAGAATTAAATTCTCTTTCTTTCCAATGTCTTTCCCTTTCTTACCTAGGGTTTTTGCAGAAGATCTGAGTATCAAAGCTCCTCTCCTTTTCTTTTTTCTTCTCTGCGTATGTATATCTCTTTTTTGTGTCCCTTGGCTCCTATTTATAGGAGAAGCAGCCGCATCAATCAGTTTTTGACGAATCTTCATTGAGATTTGATTTGCATTCATCATTCATTTTGGGCCGTTGGATTATTAGGTGAATTTTATTCACCATTGGATTTTAAATCCAGAGATTCTCCTTTGTTATTTTGGTTAGATTTAAAGGGGAAATCTTTCCAAACCCGAGATTTTCCCATAGATAGATGATATTTCATCACCTCTGAATCTTTAATTTGATTGGTTCCAGATAGTTGCTTTCTTTCGGAAAGATTTGAATTTCTCTCAGAATTTAATTCTGTTAACACAGTGGGCTTTGAAAGCCGGTCACGTGTGACCACGTGACCCATGGTCACGTGTGGGCACGTGACCCCCTTTGGAATGAGCCTTTTCCTTTCTTTTGCGCTCTGTCTTCTGATCGTTGCTTAAGCGTCACGTGCCACCACGTGACTCCTGGTCACGTGTGAGCACGTGACCCTTGTTTGAACTCTCTTTCTTTGGTTCATCTGGAGAACGAGTCTGCTGTCTTGAACGTCACGTGCCAACACGTGACCCTGGTCACGTGGGAACACGTGACCTCTTCTGAAGCCTTTTCTTGACTTGATCAGAGAACTTGCGTGCCTTTGACGCTTGCATTTAAATGTCACGTGTCGCCACGTGACCCTGGTCACGTGGGAGCACGTGACTCTTTCTGAAGCCCATTTTCTTCAGCGTAGTCAGGAAGCTGAACTTGACTTGATGATGCCTTTTAGGTGTCACGTGCCAACACGTGACCCCTTTTTGAAGCTTTTCCCAGAAGCTTTCCTGATTTTAAATCAGGAAACAACGGGGTAAGTAGATTGCCCTGTACTTGGAAGCCTTATGGACCGGAATGCGCCTGCCCTTCTCCCCCGAGATTGTTAGAGCGCTGAATTACTTTGAGTTATCCCCGGGCCAGCTAGTGCCGAACTCCTGGAGAATTCTCCTCGGGTTCCTGGTCCGTTTGAAGTTGCAGATGATCCCCTTCGGTCTGTCCATCCTTGACTCCTCTCTCATTTACAAAGATCACCCTGGCACTCGCACGGGCGACCCGAGGTGGGTTTACCCCTCCTTTAGGAAACAACGGGGGAGTGCAGCCAGGTCGGGAGTCATCGTCTTGCCTTCTTCCATCCACGATTGGAAGAAGAAGTTTTTCTTTGTTGGGCCACCAGAGGATGAGGACTGGCCCGTGCCTACCCAGTGGTCTAGGGATAGGTGCTGGCGGGGAATTCCCTCCAACGATCCCGACGCAATGAGAGTGGTGGAGTGGGAGCCCATTCCTCGGGCCGACGTGCAGCTTTCTGAGCGAGCCCTTGGTAGGGCTGGGCTCAGACCCGCCCAGTTCGTCGGTAAGTTAGGAGCTTGCGTTTGTCTTCATTTCTGTTTATGTTGCTAATTCCATTGTATCTTGTCTTGTGCAGAACCCATGAACTTGAGCCATCTTCGAGCGGCCATTCGCAAGCCGAAGAATGGATCGAAGGCTGGAAGTGCCAGCTCTTCTCGCCCGGCGTCGGCCCCGGTTCCCCCGGCAGCCGTCCCACCCCAGCGTTCGAGTGCGGGCCGTGCCCCGAAGCCCAGCCAGGCGCCGAGCCGAAAGCGGGTTCGGGGACCGAAGGCCCAGGCTTCAAAGGTGGAGACCGGCTCTCCGCCGTCGTCTCTCAAGAGGTTCCCCCGAACGGTTCCGCGGACCCCGGCCTCCCCGATCTTGGTGGACGAGGGGGAGCTCCGTTTTGAGGTGCCCTCGGGGCTCTCCATCGCTGACAGCTTGCTGGCCGACATGGAGAGGTCGGCCAGGGGCAAGGTCCCTCAGAGGACTCTCAAGGCTCAAATGGCAGCCATCGCCCAAGAGGCCGTGCAGGTTAGTGCTCGCTCCTTACTCGATTTTTCATTCAGCGTCTCAACATTCGCAAGATTTGGTGCCCCCCTTTCCTTTCTGACCCTCTTCTGATTTCTTCAGGTCCTCCAGCACGTCGCCCTCGTCGTCCATATGGAGGAAGAGAAAATTGCCCCGGCGATGCGAGCCGCGGGCGGGCTCTCCTCACTAGAGGAGAGCTCAAAGCGGGAGCTGGAGGCGGCGATGGCGA
Organism: Agapanthus africanus; assembly: GCA_030015575.1. NCBI lineage: Eukaryota > Viridiplantae > Streptophyta > Magnoliopsida > Asparagales > Amaryllidaceae > Agapanthus > Agapanthus africanus. Next base: position 518,515,341 of record JASDDO010000016.1, read on the forward strand.
GGGTCGCTGCCCTGGAGGGCGAGGTGGCGGACGGGACGCAGGAGATGGCGGTCGCAAAGCAGGAGGTGGCGGCGGTGAAGCAGGAGGCAGCCGGGTATCGCGAGGCCGCCCAGGCCAAGCTTCAGGACTCCAAGGTGCTCGTCGGCACCATGAAGAAGTCGGCGAGTGCCCTTCGGAAGGAGCTGGAGGCGGCGGTAGAGGGGGTGAAGCGAGCCGACCTCAGAGTGGCGAAGGCGGTGGAGAACTTCCAGAAGTCGGAACAATTTTACACCTTCCTAGCCTCGGCCACTACCGCCATCTGGCACGAGGCCCTCGATGCCGTCAAGGCTCGGATGCCGGAGTTCGCTGACGAAGAGCTTCGAGCCAAATATCCTCGCGGGGATGATGAGCAGGGGGACGACCCAGGGGGAGAAGCCAAGGAAGAGATTCCTGGTGAGGGCGACGCCGAGGCTGATGTGATGGGAGCTGAGCCCCTAGGCGCCATCCGAGCCGTGGTAGATGCTGAGCTTCCTGGGGTTGCGCCTGGCCCTGAGGCCTGAAGCCCCCTGTCTTCTTGTTTCTTTTCTTTTGTCGTACCGGGATTTTGTAGGCCTCCGGGCATTTTGTAAGGCTGGGGAGCCCACAATACCCTTATAAAAGTTTTGACTTTGTGAATAAAAACTTTTTGTAGTGTTTGTGCTCGTATTTTCCTTTGTCGGTAAACACGTGTATTTGTATAGTACTACATTTGTGTTATGTTGGTTAGCGATTATGCGTCGAGTTGAATCTGTTCATTTGCCAAGTGTGCAAAGACCGGCGGGAAGACGGTATCTCCATGGCCCCGAAGTCGAGGTGAAGATCGCTCGGACGTAGATAGACCAGATGCCTCTTGGTGATGGCTTTGTTCCTTAGTCGTTGTAGGGTATTAAGTTACCCGCTGGGGATTCGCCGAGCAGGAAGGAACTCGGCGGCCTCGTGAAGAAGGCTTCGAATCCTCAGCGTCTGATGGGCAGGAGACTGCCTGTTGGCGATGTGCCGAGTAGGGTAGCTACCCGGTGCCTCATGGTGAGGGCTTTGATCCCTGGTGCGGGAGGGGCCGTAAGTGGAATACCAAGGACGGGCCGAGCAGGGTAGCTGCCCGGTGCCTCATGGTGAGGGCTTTGATCCCTGGTGTGTTGGGGTAGGGAGCTACTAGCCAGGGATAACCGAGCAAGGGCGGGCCCGGTTGCCTCTTTCGAGGGATTTGGATCCTTAGCGCGGGAAGGGTCGTAAGTGGCCTACTAAGGAGGGGCCGAGCAGGGTTACTTCCCGGTGTCTCTTGGCGAGGGCTTTGATCCTTAAGGATGGGCCGGGCAGGGTTGCTGCCCGCTGCCTCTTGGCGAGTATTTACCCCAATCAGAGCAAAGCTCTGTTCAAATTCCAAGGCGGGAGATGAAGTAACGCTTCATCTTCCCCCAATCAGAGCAAAGCTCTACTTTGAAAATTTAAACTTTAATAAATGAAGCAACGCTTCAGATTCTTAGCGCCGCGCAACGCGCCACGTGTCAGGCGCAGACGCAGCGCCCAAGAAGGCGCGCCCAATCAGAGCAAAGCTCTATTTTAAGCAAAATTAAAGGAAGCAACGCTTCAGTTGCGCAAGCACTGCGCTGCGCGACACGTGTCAGCGCGGATGCGCTAGTGCAGCTGCGCTAGTGCAGTTGCGCTGCGCTGTGCAACACGTGTCAGCGCAGATGCGCTAGCGCAGTTGCGATGCTCTGTGCGCTGCGCGACACGTGTCAGCGCAGATGCGCTAGCGCAGTTGCGCTGCGCGACACGTGTCACGCGCTGGGGCATTTGCGCCAAACAGAATTGAGATTTTAAAGAAATCTTTTCTGTTCTTGTTAAAACAGGAAGATTTTCTTCTATAAAACAGAAGCTCTTGGATCAAAGATCCAACGGTGGGGAAAATTCCCCAAATCACTCAGAGAAAGATCTCTTTAACAAATTTAACTAATTTATGGGCACTATAAAAAGGACCCTAGGCCTCAATTCAAAGGCATGAACATTTTCTAAAAAAAAAGAGAGAGAAAGAGAACTCTGAAGAACTCCTCAAGAACAAAAAAATTAAAAACCTTTAGAAAAAGAGAAAGTTCTCTTATGAACAGATCATAGATCTAAAAACAAGATCAATGATCTTTTAATAAAAATAAAATAAAATAGTGCTTTGCACTTTTTATGAACCTTTGGTTCTCTGAGATAAGAAAAACAAGAAAAACTTATCTTTTCTTTGATCTAAATTAGATCAAGAAATCAAATAGTGCTTTGCACTTCTGTTTTTGAATCTAAAAGATTCTTAGTGCTTTGCACTTCCAAACTGCGCTGTTGCGCTCTTGGGAGAGCGCCACGTGTCAGCTACAGAACAACTTGCGCTACGCGCTTTTGAAATAGAGTTTTGCTCTCTGAATTTGGCGCAACTTACCAGAGCGCGCCACGTGTCAGCGGCGCAACGGCGCAGCGCACTGGGGCAGCGCACTGCGCCAACTGCGCTTGTGCTCACCAGAACGTGACGCGTGTCCCCTCCACATGCGCTTGCGCTCAATAATTGGCGCAAAGCGCCTGACAAGCCACTATCAGATAATTAATGCACTGCATTATTTACAGAAGGGCCAAGCCCAATTAAAAAGGGCCTAACAAGCCAAATTAAATGCAATGCATTACTTTAAAAAAGGGCAGAGCCCAAATAAAAACAGATGCTGTGCATCATTTATAAAAGGGCAGAGCCCAAATAAAGGTCTAATAGACCAAACAAAAATGCCCTGCATTATTAAACAGGAGCAGAGCCCCAGTAAAGGTCTAATAGACTAAAAATAAATAAAATGTTGAACATTTTCAACTGGACTTAGCCCAATTCTGGCCGTAAGTCCTTAAATTAAATTGAACTGAGCACAAATGCTCTCTCAAATCAATTTACCTCCGGTTCGAGGGTACATCTCCGAACTCCTCTGACACCCATCGTTGTAATCCTTCAACGACGTCAGAGAGGTGACGGGTCCCGACGACCACACATCGATATGGACTGCGGGGTCCTTAAACTCGTGGACCGAAACGTTCTTAAACTAATGTCGGACCGAAACGTCCTTAAACTAATAGCTGACCACCATGTCCCTAAACTGGAATATGGACCGAAACGTCCTTAAACTAATATTGGACCGAAACGTCCTTAAACTAATATTCGCCCCTAAATGGGAATGTTGGACCAAAACGTGCTTAAACTAATATCGGACCACCACGTCCCTAAACTGGAATATAGACCATCACGTCCCTAAACTGAAATCGGACCACCATGTCCCTAAACTGGAAAATGGACTACTGCATCCCTAAACTGGAACGATAGAGCCTCCAAACGCTCTTTTGCCGGATCTAAATGATCCCGTTTAAGTTGATCTTAGTCTCAAATATAGCTAACGTATCCTTAAACATTCAAACAGACTTTAGTCCCAAATTGGACTATAAGACCCCCAATCAACTTTGGTTTAAGGGTACATCTCCGAACTCCTCTGACACATGTCGTTGTAATCCTTCAACGTCGTCAGAGAGGTGACGGGTCCCGACGGCCATATATTAAATGGACCACTACGTCCTTAAACTGGAAATGGATCTAGACGATCCCGTTAAGTTGATCTTAGTCTCAAATCAGACTAATGTATCCTTAACGAACGTTTAAGTTGATCTTAGTCTCAAATGCGGCTAACGTGTCCTTAAACTAAAAACACCAAACCCAAATCTAAGTAAATACGGATTTGGACTAATCCACGTCCTACGGGCGACGGCATTACTCAGTCTCCGTATACAATCCACGGGCAACCACAAACAAAACAAACACCCACGACACGAGGTGAAATTCTGGAGAAGGAGAAAGTTGTTACCGCGATGCGGTAGCGTAATTAACTGCAGGGGCTTGCGCCTGCAAGGAAGAGCGTCCCCACAATAAAAAAAACCCTCAAGCGAGGGGGAATCTGACAAATTCTGCTACATCGGCCGCATCCGTCTAAACCTCCGATACACGGTGCCATAAATCAACTTGGCATCTTCGGAGAGGTAGACGGATAAAACCATATAGCATCTGCCCCGAATCTTAGGCGAGACGCCCTCACGTCGCCGCCGTCATTCGGAGGGGAACAGATTCTGGCACGCCCGGTGGGACCTTTTCCTCTTTCCACTCCACACTTTGTGTGTCGTGTTCGCGAACGAATCGCGGTTTGCTGTGGTTGCCTGTGGATTCGAGGTACTAAGATTTGGTGTCTTGCTCCATGCAGAAAATAGAAGATCAATGGCTTCAAACTGCACTGCCTGCAACTGCAACTCTCGCTCCGTCATTGCTGGAGGAGTGACTTATGGGCCCCAAGCGGCCTCCCTTTTCAAGATGCCAGTGGAGCAGGTAACTCAATCCACCACTGGACTATTCTTCGGGACCATGCTCCTATCGATGAGCTTCAATGACCCAATGACATCGCAAGAAGCTCCAAAGAAGCCGGTCTTTGATCGACTTACCACTGCCGCGACCCCTCTCAACGGGTCGCCCAACTCCACTGCTTCAGTTTTTAACGGACTAGGCCAGAGCTCTAACGGGCCCATGAAGAAGCCTGCAATACCAGAAGGCGTTATCCCGAAGCAGATAGCTTTCCCTACTCTAGTTTCAGGTGAAATCACCAAGGTTGCTTTCCTTGCTCGGAAGTCCGCTTTTGACAGGTTGGTCGTCCCTGTTCAACGGACGTCGGTCTTTAAAAGGATGGTACCAGCATATTCTGACCAACACAGGGGGCATGAGGAGGTCACCCCCATAGCTGAAACAACTCCATCAGCACGACATGCTCGACGTCGCCACTGGCGCCGAGCGAGGAAGGCTGGGGGCAACTCCCCCTCTGGGTTTACTCCTCCAGCTCCAACGGTGGGGATCGAGGCTGCTGTTCCAACCGGGAACAGCTTTGAGTTGCTGAACTCGGTGCGCAGAAACTCTCCTACCGCGGTGTTGAAGCGAACTCCTTCGCCTGTAGAAAATACTCCAGAGAAGAAGCTAGGACAGCCCCCTCAACGGCTGTCCTCTAAAATTTACGAGGTCTGGCGACAGGTCCAAAAGTCGGTAATTGATAAAAACTATCTCCGCCGACAAGAAAAAATGAAGGTGCGGCAGGAGAAGGATTACTCTGCCAAGCCACAAAAAGCAAAAGCTACTTGGGTGCCCACTACAACGGCTCCCTCAACTCCAATCACTCAAAAAAGGAGGCCGCAAAAAGCCCCTATGTCTTTGGCAAATCGCAAAGACACTAGACACAAACGCCCCAAATCTGGGGGCATGGTGGTGCACACTGTTTATATGGCTTCTGGAAAGAAGGAAAGCCGCACTTCTATGGGCCACCGAACGCTCACCCGATCCGTGACGAAAGCCCAGGAGCAACAACAAAAGCTTCAGGAAATGATGACTGCAATGGCTACACTCACTGGGCCAAAAGAAAGCTCTGAAACGTTCTCGGATGAGCGTCAAGAACGAGAAACTGACGCTGAGTTTCTTCGCCGGATATTGGAAAAGAAGAATAAAGAGGTTGCGGAACAAGCGGCCAGCATAAAGAAAATGGCCCTCCACTTCCAAGATATGGTAGGGATGATGTTACAGCCAGACCCTCCAACTGAAGACCCTCCAATCATTGTTGAAGATGACGGATGGGAGACATCTAATCCTCTGCCGGCTCTTTCAGCAGCCAAAGATGAAACCATTTCCAAGGCCGCGCTAGACGATTATATAGCTCAGCAGATCCGGGTTCATCAGGCGAATGAAGCGGCTGGGCAAATTGTTAGAACCGGACGACCGTATCCGAGCTGGTACGACCAAATCAGTTACCCGCCGGGATATACGATCCCTAAATTCCATGTATATAAAGGGACAGGGAATCCGCATCAGCATGTCGCTCAATTCAGGGCCTTATGCGGCAATACTGGAAGCGATGACAAATTGGTGCTACGTCAATTCGTCGGCAGCTTAGCAGAAATAGCCTTTGAATGGTATTCGGAGCTACCTAACGACTCTGTCAAAACATTTGCAGAGATGGAGCTGCTGTTTAGACAAAGATTCAGTGCTAGTGAACGCAACCCGATAACAGCACTAATAAATGCCAGAATAAGGCCAGGCGAAACGTGGGTCCAATACGCAACACGATGGCGGAACCTATGGTTAAAATGTGAACAACGCATAGAAGAGACACCTGCGGTAGGTATGTTCGTGGGTACCCTTGACCCTCAAGCGACCATCTCGCAATTCATAATGTTCTTCAGGCCGACCACCTTCCAGGCCTTGATCGACAAATTAGCCCAAATGGACCAGATGCGCCATGGACCGTCTCCTCCAAAACCTGATTCTCGAAACGAGAAAAGAAAAGAGAAAGCGATCGTCGTCGCCAATGCTCAACGACAGCCGAGCAATTCAAAACCGGTCGTTCGCCAAAACAATGTGCGTCCGCGCCCATCCCTCGAGGAGAGACTGAGACGTCCTTACTCTTTTCCTCAAAATAAAACGAGAAGATTGTTCGAGCTGGCAGTGCGCAACAGACTCATCAATCTGCCGAGTCCAAAGCGTCTGTCACAGCCAGACGATCTTAATAATCCCAATTATTGCCCTTACCACCAAATGGTAAGTCACCCGATCGAGGATTGTTTCGTCTTTAAGGGATGGATCGAGGATCAGTACCTACAAGGCAAGTTCACGCTGTCGGAAAACTGGAAGGTAAACCGACCACAGCCGCACTCTCTAAAGAAGACGGACACGCCGGGGGCAGCTTGTTCTTTAGTCAAGGATGAAAACGATGGAGAAAACTCATCAAATGAATCCGAAGACTACGTAGCGACTTGTCATGTGATTTCTCACTCACTGGCAGATGATGAAAAGGCTTCTTGCACCGAGAGACCAATGGTGAACCCCGAACCGGAAATTCTACAGCCACCAGACAAGCTGATCGATGTCTTCCTAAATGAAACTCATCTGAAAGCAAAAGCCGATCAAGAGCGTGAGGTGGCCATACTGGAAAGAGCCAAGGCATTCCCGTCAAATCAAAAGCCATCCACTGCGGATAAAAACAAATTCAAGACGAGGAAAAGGTTCGCCAAAGCTCTATCAGTAGGAATGAAGCTACCGCCCTCTGAAGAAAATACTCTCACCGAGGTAGAGATGCACCCTAACTTCTGTTTATATCATCAGAAGATCATACACCCTACCGAAGACTGCGAATCCTTTAACTGTTGGTGGCAAGGGTATGTCGCTCAAAAGCGACACTTCGACGGGACAAAGTGTGAAGCTTGTGGACATCGGAAAAATGCGATAGATGAGCGCAAAAGAGCCGCCGCCAACTGTCATATAGCCGACTTCAAGGGATCGCAAATTATCACCTTTGGAAGCGACTCTGACGAAGAAGCTGCCCCCAACTCTTCCCTCGGGGAATCTATTTCAAAAATAAAGGAATTGAGAAGCTGCGAGAACGTTCAGCCGTGCAATCGCATGCTACTCGGAAAAAATCTCGGCCCCGTAAACAAAGGATCGAACAAAAAGGATAAAGGAAAAGGAAAAACGGCCCTCGTCGCCAGCGCTCAACAACAATCAGGTGACCCTAAACCGGTTGCTCGCCAAAGCAACAAGCGACAACCCCTCCAGGAAAAGTTGAAACGACCTTACTCGTTTCCGCAAGATAAAACAAGGGGACTGTTCGAGCTGGCAGTGTGCGACAGACTCATCAATCTGCCGAGTCCAAAACGTCCGTTGCGGCCAGGCGATATTAATAATCCTAATTATTGCCCTTACCACCAAACGGTAGGTCATCTGATCGAGGATTTCTACGTCTTCAAGAACTGGGTTGAAGACCAATACCAACAGGGCAAGTTCGCGTTGTCCGAAAATTGGAAGGTGAACCCGCCACAACCGCATGCTCCGAGAAAGATGGATACGCCGGGGGCATCGTGCTCATTCATAGGGAAAACCCCATAGACCGAAAAGTCAATAAACTAGATATTCGCCTCAAATACGGCGACAACGGACCGAAACGTCCTTAAACTAATAATGGACCGCAATGTCCTAAAACTTGCAAACGACCGAAACGTCTTAAAACTAATACCGCAGCATCCGTAGGCTAAAAAAAATAATATAAAAAAATATAAATAAATAAAAACGGTATGTCCATAAGCAAAAAGGGCATAAATGAAAACCCGAGAGGGCTCCGTGAGTAAAAACAACAGGACTACCGGCGAGTGTTCGTGAAAACCCGAAAGGGCGCGGCCTCGTAAAAAAAAACGGTATGTCCACAAGCAAAATGGGCACGGATGAAAATCCGAAAGGGCTCCGTGAGTAAAAACAGCAGGGCTACCGGCGAGTGTTTGTGAAAACCCGAAATGGCGCAACCTCGTTAAAAAGACGCTTACAGGATCCTCTCGACCTTGTAAGGAGAAACCACCTGCGTGAGATCCTTACGACTCACAAGGGAGCAACACACTTAGGGATCCCCACGATTCCTAAGGAGAAAATACACTTGCGAGATCCTCACGACTCGTAAGAAGAACTCTCTTATGGGACCCTCACGGCTCATAAGATTTGAAAGTCTTAAGTTACAGAGACCTAAACCTGTGCTTAAGCAACCCCCACAACTTTCGATATTGCCCTACAAGTGGTTCAGTACTGACTCTTGTATACAATCCACGGGCGCGAATAAACAGTTCCCTAATCAAGTCCCATCCGAGACTAGGGATATGTTCGCTTGGTAAACAACCCTTGTAAATCCTCTCGATTTATGAGGAGAAAACCCTTTTGTAAGATCCTTACGACTTACATGGGAACATACACTTAGGAATCCTCACGATCCCTAAGGAGAAAACACACCTACGAGATCCTCACGACTTGTAGGGAGAAATACCTTTGTGAGACCCTTACGGCTCATGAAGTCAAAAGCCTTAGTCGACAGAATCCTAACCCTGTTTACTAAGCCACCTTTGTTCGACATCGACAAAGGCAAATGATGATTCGCTCCTGGCAATATCCCAGTTGTAGCGATGTTGATGCCTAAAACGGTATCAAATTCCAAGTCCCCTCATGGCAAATGATGATTCGCTCCTGGCAATATTCCAGTTGTAGCGATGCTGATGCTAAGATTGGTTCAGATTCCAAGTTCCACACTCGCGATAAAAAATCGGCGAGCCACACATGCATACGAAATAGCCGAAATGATGGGGCAACTTGCAATAAAAAGCAGCAAGTAAAAATGTATGCATGCAAAATAGCCGAAATGATTGGGCAACTCGCAATAAAAAGCAGCGAGTAAAAATAAAATAAATAGCCGAAATAATTGGGCACCGCGAAAAATAGCCGAAACGATTGGGCAATCACGACCTTCGCGATATAAAAGCTGAAATGATAGAGCATCGCGGAAATAAAACAAAAAAAAATGATGATGATGATAAAACTTTTGCCCTACAGGTTAGATCACATCGATTCCTGTATACAATCCAGGGGCACAAACAAAGAGAGAACCATACTTTCCCAACAGGCTCCGCCAAAAAGCGAAGCCAAATCTCGACGGTTCAACAACAACCTAGAAACAACCGTGACATTCGCCTCGATATAGTAGATGCAATGTCAACAATAGCGTTCTTCCTCCAGCGGGATTCGGACGCGACAATCAAACAAACAGAGCCACAGCAAAATTCCAGCTCCACCTCGACGCTCGTTTCAATACAACAGACGAGTTGTCATCCCAGCGTTCTTCCTCCAGTAGGATTCGGACGCGACAATCAAACAAACGGAGCCACGGCAAAATTCCAGCTCCACCTCGACGCTCGTTTCGATACAGCAGACTAGTTGTCAACCCAGCGTCCTTCCCCCAGCGGGATTCGGACGCAACAATCAAACAAACGGAGCCATGGAAAAATCTCTAGTTCCAAACCTCGACGGTTCATCAGCAAACTAAAAACAACCACAACATTCGTCTCGATACAGTAGACGCGATGCCAGCAAAACGAAGCGAAGGCCAAATTCCTAGCTTCAGGGTCTTGACGGCAACTCACATAAAACCTGAAAGACTATCGGAGATCATCCCACACCAGCGCGGAGTGGTTATGACTCATCGGGGCTCGCCAAAATGAGCCTAACCTCAAGTAAAAAGCGGCATGGAAAATCCCTAACGCTTGCTCTTCCGACGGTCAAACTGCTTAGGAAGATTGCTTGAAGACGTCTTGTCCAGCCCCCGAAGGGATCAGAGACACGGCAGTCGCAGGGCTACTCGAACAGCACGATTGTCTATCGAGAACTATATCAGCTTATGCAACGGTACGATGGCCAAAACCCTAAGTACCACCAACCTTAACGGGCTTCTGTCGTAAAGAGCAGAGGTTAAATGCGACGTTAAGATGTTCTTACGAGAAACGCTCGATTCATCTCGACTTATGAAGAAATTGTTGAGGCGGCTCGACTCGTGAGATAAAGCTTTAGGCAATGAGCATAAAAGGAAGCCTGTTTCCTAAGCACTGGGACCCTGCAAGTTGGCCCAAAACGGTCTCTTGCATACCATCCACGGGTCTCACTCTCCAACATCGAATTTCGACAAGGAGGGAAACAACCACTTACGGGTCCTCTTGACTCGTAAGAGGGAAAATTCTCTTATAGGATCCTTACGACTTATAAGAGAAAACACACTTAGGAATCCTCACGATTCCTAAGGAGAAAACCCACCTACGAGATCCTCTCGATCCGTAGGGAGAAAAGTCTCTATGAGACCCTCACGGCTCATAGAATTGAAAAGTCTTAGGCAGCAGATCTGAACCTGCGGCCTAAGCCATCGTTGTTTCTTGAGAGGGTCGAGATACTCACTCTAATCATCCATCAACCATGGTTATTAAGACAGCCTGCTGACAATAAAAGAAAGAAGAAGCGACGGAAAGAGCATCTGATCTACATTTGATCAAGCATTCGAGACACATTCATTCATGCAAAAGATTCAGAACAAAAGATAAGACAGGCTAAGAGAAACAAAAAATTTCATTAATATCGCCAGAAAATTTTACAATCATAAAAGCAATAAACTAAAAATATTGTTACAAGGGAATAACCTCGAACCCACGGCATGGATTGAGGAACTCAAAAGCTACTCTATCTATGACTTTCCAAGCCTCGCGGACTATCCTAGTATGCTTTCTTTCGCGAGCACAAGCGTCAGGGTCCCCCCTGATGTCTTCCACCCTCCGATAAGCAGCGAGTATGGCGGACTGTTGAAAGACCTCGTGCAAGAGATCAATAAGACTGTCTCGCCGTTACTTCGAGATAAAGTTCAACAGGTACACCGAGTGCACCTTGTCCTCAGCAGCATCCAACGCCCTAAGTGGCACGCCGGAACAGAAGAGGGGAAGCGCTTCCCAGATGGCTCCCACGATAAGCTTAAGGAGGGAGGAACGTCGGGGAAGCAGTGGACCATTGTACGCGTCGAAGCGACTCATTATTTCAGCACACTCCTCGTTTGTGAACTCCCGATTTTGAGAGCGGCCAAGTCGGCGGATGTCCCCATAAGAGACGATCTCGTTAAGAGCATACATGTGGGCGTTCATTGTTCCTGTGAAAGAGGATCAACAGAATTATCAGAAAGACTGATTAAGTAAAAAGATATAATGCACTGAGGAATAAAATGTCATCTTCAAACTCTAAGATCAATGAAACACTCTTAAGAGTTCTTTTAGATCAAAGGGATCTATGTTTTGCCAAAAAATGCAAATTTCTGTTCATGGGTTGAGAAACCCTGAAACAGATTCATGAGAGCAAAGCTCTAGTTGGTGAAACCCCAAAAAAGGATTTTCTTTAGATCAAAAGATATATGAGAGTAAGGCTCTGTTAATTAAACTTAACTTGATTTAATTTAAAATTTTACCTAAAAGGGGTGCTGGGTTCTGAACTTTGAAAGTTCTTAAAAAGAAACAAGAGCAGGGCTCTGAAAGTTCTTAAATAAGTGCAAAGCTCCGAAGTCTTTTGAAAATAAAAATCTTAAACATGATAAGCATCTGTGGGGGACCAAAGGTCCTATTTATAGGTATCGAATGCCTCTTCAACTTTCAAAAGCTGCCGCAACGATTGGGATTTTGCCACCGTTGCGCTTGCGTTTGGGGCCACGTAAGCGCAACGGTGGGGGGGCATTTGTTTACCCCAATCAGGGCAAAGCTCTGTTCAAATTCCAAGGCGGGAGATGAAGTAACGCTTCATCTTCCCCCAATCAGAGCAAAACTCTACTTTGAAAATTTAAACTTTAATAAATGAAGCAATACTTCAGATTCTTTGCGCCGCGCGCAACGCGCTACGTGTCAGGCGCAGACGTAGCGCCCAAGAAGGCGCGCCCAATCAGAGCAAAGCTCTATTTTAAGCAAAATTAAAGGAAGCAACGCTTCAGTTGCGCAAACACTGCGCTGCGCGACACGTGTCAGCGCGGATGCGCTAGCGCAGTTGCGCTGCGCTGTACGCTGCGCGACACGTGTCAACGCGGATGCGCTAGCGCAGTTGCGCTGCGCGACACGTGTCACGCGCTGGGGCATTTGCGCCAAACAGAATTGAGATTTTAAAGAAATCTTTTCTGTTCTTATTAAAACAAGAAAATTTTCTTCTATAAAACAGAAGCCCTTGGATCAAAGATCCAACGGTGGAGAAAATTCCCCAAATCACTTAGAGAAAGATCTCTTTAACAAATTTAACTAATTTATGGGCACTATAAAAAGGACCCTAGGCCTCAATTCAAAGGCATGAACATTTTCTAAAAAAAAGAGAGAGAAAGAGAACTCTGAAGAACTCCTCAAGAACAAAAAAGGTAAAAACTATTAGAAAAAGAGAAAGTTCTCTTATGAACAGATCATAGATCTAAAAACAAGATCAATGATCTTTTAATAAAAATAAAATAAAATAGTGCTTTGCACTTTTTATGAACCTTTGGTTCTCTGAGATAAGAAAAACAAGAAAAACGTATCTTTTCTTTGATCTAAATTAGATCAAGAAATCAAATAGTGCTTTGCACTTCTGTTCTTGAATCTAAAAGATTCTTAGTGCTTTGCACTTCCAAACTGCGCTGTTGCGCTCTTGGGAGAGCGCCACGTGTCAGCTACAGAACAACTTACGCTACGCGCTTTTGAAATAAAGTTTTGCTCTCTGAATTTGGCGCAACTCACCAGAGCGCGCCACGTGTCAGCGGCGCAACGGCGCAGCGCACTGGGGCAGCGCACTGCGCCAACTGCGCTTGTGCTCACCAGAACGTGACGCGTGTCTCCTCCACATGCGCTTGCGCTCAATAATTGGCGCAGAGCGCCTGACAAGCCACTATCAGATAATTAATGCACTGCATTATTTACAGAAGGGCCAAGCCCAATTAAAAAAGGCCTAACAGGCCAAATTAAATGCAATGCATTACTTTAAAAAAGGGCAGAGCCCAAATAAAAACAGATGCTGTGCATCATTTATAAAAGGGCAGAGCCCAAATAAAGGTCTAATAGACCAAACAAAAATGCCCTGCATTATTAAACAGGAGCAGAGCCCCAGTAAAGGTCTAATAGACTAAAAATAAATAAAATGTTGAACATTTTCAACTGGACTTAGCCCAATTCTGGTCGTAAGTCCTTAAATTAAATTGAACTGAGCACAAATGCTCTCTCAAATCAATTTACCTCCGGTTCGAGGGTACATCTCCGAACTCCTCTGACACCCATCGTTGTAATCCTTCAACGACGTCAGAGAGGTGACGGGTCCCGACGACCACACATCGATATGGACTGCGGGGTCCTTAAACTCGTGGACCGAAACGTCCTTAAACTAATGTCGGACCGAAACGTCCTTAAACTAATAGCTGACCACCATGTCCCTAAACTGGAATATGGACCGAAACGTCCTTAAACTAATATTGGACCGAAACGTCCTTAAACTAATATTCGCCCCTAAATGGGAATGTTGGACCAAAACGTGCTTAAACTAATATTGGACCGAAACGTCCTAAAACTAATATCGGACCACCACGTCCCTAAACTGGAATATAGACCATCACGTCCCTAAACTGAAATCGGACCACCATGTCCCTAAACTGGAAAATGGACCACTACATCCCTAAACTGGAACGATAGAGCCTCCAAACGCTCTTTTGCCGGATCTAAACGATCCCGTTTAAATTGATCTTAGCCTCAAATATGGCTAACGTATCCTTAAATATTCAAACAGACTTTAGTCCCAAATTAGACTATAAGACCCTCAATCAACTTTGGTTCAAGGGTACATCTCCGAACTCCTCTGACACATGTCGTTGTAATCCTTCAACGTCATCAGAGAGGTGACGGGTCCCGACGGCCATATATTAAATGGACCACTACGTCCTTAAACTGGAAATGGATCTAGACGATCTCGTTAAGTTGATCTTAGTCTCAAATCAGACTAATGTATCCTTAACAAACGTTTAAGTTGATCTTAGTCTCAAATGCGGCTAACGTGTCCTTAAACTAAAAATACCAAACCCAAATCTAAGTAAATACGGATTTGGACTAATCCACGTCCTACGGGCGACGGCATTACTCAGTCTCCGTATACAATCCACGGGCAACCACAAACAAAACAAACACCCACGACACGAGGTGAAATTCTGGAGAAGGAGAAAGTTGTTACTGCGATGCGGTAGCGTAATTAACTGCAGGGGCTTGCGCCTGTAGGGAAGAGCGTCCCCACAATCAAAAAAACCCCTCAAGTGAGGGGGAATCTGACAAAGTCTGCTATATCGGCCGCATCCGTCTAAACCTCCGTTACACGGTGCCATAAATCAACTTGGCATCTTCGGATAGGTAGACGGATAAAACCATATAGCATCTGCCCCGAATCTCAGACGAGACGCCCTCACGTCGCCGCCGCCATTCGGAGGGGAACATCGAGGGCTTTGATTCCTGGTGTGTTGGGGTAGGGAGCTACCAGCCAGGGATAACCGAGCAAGGGCGGGCCCAGTTGCCTCTTGCGAGAGCTTTTTATCTTTAGCGCGGGAGGGGCCGTAAAAGGCCTACTAAGGATGGCCGAGCAGGGTTGCTGCCCGGTGCCTCTTGGCGAGGGCTTTGATCCTTAAGGATTGTCGAGCAGGGTTGCTTCCCGGTGCCTCTTGGCGAGGGCTTTGATCCTTAAGGATTGCCGAGCAGGGTTGCTGCCCGGTGCCATTGGCGAGGGCTTTGATCCCTGGCGTTGTGTAGTAGGGGAGCTACCAGCCAGGGACAGCCGAGCGGCGTAGCCGCTCGGCTGCCTCTTAGTGAGGGCTTAGATCCCTGGCGTTGTGGGGTAGGGGAGCTACCAGCCAGGGATAGCCGAGCGGGGTAGCCACTCAGCTGCTTCTTAGTAAGGGCTTAGATCCCTGGCGTTGTGGGGTAGGGGAGCTACCAGCCAGGGATAGCCGAACGGGGTAGCCGCTCGGCTGCCTCTTAGTGATTGCTTCGATCTCTGGCGTTGTGGGGTAGGGAGCTACCGGCCAGGGATAGCCGAGCAGGGTAGCCGCTCGGCTGCCTCTTGGTGAGGGCTTCGATACCTGGCGTTGTGAGGTAGGGGAGCAACCAGCCAGGGATAGCCGAGCAGGGTAGCCGCTCGGCTTCCTCTTGGTGAGGGCTTTGATCTCTGGCGTTGTGGGGTAGGGGAGCTACCAGCCAGGGATAGCCGAGCGGGGTAGCCGTTCGGCTGCCTCTTAGTGAGGGCTTCGATCCTTAGCGCTGGAGGGGCCGTAGGAGGCCTGCTAAGGATGGACCGAGTAGGGTAGCCGCTCGGCTGCCTCTTGGTGAGGGCTTCAATCCCTGGCGTTGTGGGGTAGGAGAGCTACCAGCCAGGGATAGCCGAGCAGGGTAGCCGCTCGGCTGCCTCTTGGTGAGGGCTTTGATCCTTGGCGTTGTGGGGTAGGGGAGCTACGAGCCAGGGATAGCCGAGCAGGGTAGCCGATCGGCTGTCTCTTAGTGAGGGCTTCGATCCTTAGCGCTGGAGGGGCCGTGGGAGGCCTGCTAAGGATGGACCAAGTAGTGAAGCTGCTCAGTTACCTCTTGGCGAGGGCTTTGATCCCTGGCGTTATGGGGTAGGGAGCTACCAGCCAGGGATAGCCGAGCAGGGTAGCCGCTCGGTTGCCTCTTGGTGAGGGTTTTGATCCCTGGCATTGTGTGGTAGAAAGCTACCAGCCAGGAATAGCCGAGCATGGTAGCCGCTCGGCTGCCTCTTTGTGAGGGCTTTGATCCTTAGCGCTGTAAGGGCCATGGGAGGCCTGCTAAGGATTGACCAAGTAGTGAAACTACTCAGTTGTCTCTTGGCGAGGGCTTTGATCCTTGGCGTTGCGTGGTAGGGAGCTACCGGCCAGGGATAGCCGAGCAGGGTAGCCGCTCGGCTGCCTCTTGGTGAGGGCTTTTGATCCCTGGTGTTGCGTGGTAAGGAGTTGTTTACCCCAATCAGAGCAAAGCTCTGTTCAAATTCCAAGGCGGGAAACGAAGCAACGCTTCTGTTTCCCCCAATCAGAGCAAAGCTCTGCTTTGAAATTAAAGTTAAAATTAAAGTTAAAATAATTAAAGCAATGCTTCAGATTCCTTGCGCTGCGCACAACGCGCCAAGTAAAGCAAGGCTCTGTTTTAAAATAAAAAAATAATAAAGGAAGCAACGCTTCAGATGATCTGCGCTCAGGCTGCACGACACGTGTCAGCACAGTTGCGCTGCGCTCTGCGCTGCGCGACGCGTGTCAGCGCAGTTGCGCTGCGCGACACGTGTCAAGCGCAGGTGCGCTTGCGCCAGCTGTGCCAGCATTTAAAACAGAAAAATTCTGGAAAGATCTTTCTGATCTTGTTAAAACAAGAAGATTATCTTCTGTAAAACAGAAGCCCTTGGATCAAAGATCCAACGGTGGGGGAAAACCCGTAAATCACTCAGAGAAAGATCTCTTTAACTGATTTAACAAATCAATTGGCACTATAAAAAGGCCCCCTAGACTTCAAGTCTAAAAGACATTGACACACAGAGAGAAAAACAGAGAACTCATCTAAAGAAAATTTTGAGAAGAGCTCAGAGAAAAAAAAAAGATAAAAACCTTTAAATAAAGAAGAATTTTCTTCTATAAAGATCAATGATCTAAGAACAAGATCAAGATCTTCAATTAAAAAGGAAAAAAGATCAAAAAGATAAAAAGAAGTATTACTTCACAGATCATTTGATCTATATAAAGGCATTGCCTTTTGATGAACCATTGATTCTGGAATCTTAAAAGATTCCTTTCTTTGATCCAAAATTGGATCAAGATATTAAACAGTGCCTTGCACTTTTGAGTTTGCACTGTTGCGCTTCTTGGAATGGCGCAAGCCACCAGGGAACGCCATGTGTAAGCCCCAGAACAAACGGCGCCTTGCGCTTCAAAAAATGAGCATTGCGCTCTTGGATTGGCGCAAGCCATCAGACCGCGCCACGTGTTAGCAGCGCAACAGCGCAGCGCTCTGTCGCCGCGCACTGCGCTTGCGCTCACCAGAGTGTGACACGTGTCACCTCCATATGAGTTTGCACCTTGCACTGGTGCAAAGCGCCTGACAGGCCACGTGGCGCACTGTCAGAATATTAAATGCAGCGCATTATTAAAGGGCAGAGCCCAATTAAGAGGTCCAATAGACCAAAACAAATGCTCTGCATTATAAAAAATGGGTAGAGCCCAAACAAAGGTCTGTCAAACCAAAACAGATGATGTGCATCATTTAAAAAAGGGGCAAAGCCCAATTAAAAGGGCCTAATAGTCCAGAAAAAATGCACTGCATTATTAAAGGGGCAGAGCCCTAGTAAAGGCCTAACAGGCCAAATACAAATAAAATGTTGAATATTTTCAACTGGACTTAGCCCAATTCTGGCCGTAAGTCCTCAAATTAAATTGAACTGAGCACAAATGCTCTCTCAAATCAATTTACACCCGGTTCAAGGGTACATCTCCGAACTCCTCTGATATTTGTCATTGTAATACTTCAACGTCATCAGAGAGGTGACGGGTCCCAACAACCACACATCGATACGGACTGTGGGTCCTTAAACTCATGGACATTCGTCCCCAAAACGGAAATGATGGACCACCATGTCCCTAAACTGGAAATGGACCACCATGTCCCTAAACTGGCAATGGACCACCATGTCCCTAAACTGGAACAATAGAGCCCCCAAATGCTCTTTTGTCGGATCTAAACGATTCCGTTAAGTTGATCTTAGTCTCAAATTAGACTAACGTATCCTTAACAAATGTTTAAGTTGATCTTAGCCCCAAATATGGCTAACGTATCCTTAAACCAAAACCCTAAACCCAAATCTAAGAAAATACGGATTTGGACTAATCCACGTCCTACGGGCGATGACATAAATTAGTCTACGTATACAATCCATGGGCAACCACAAACAAAACAAACACCCACGATACGAAGTGAAATTCTGGAGAAGGAGAAAGTTGTTACCGCGATGCGGTAGCGTAATTAACTGCAGGGGCTTGCGCCTGCAGAGAAGAGCGTCCCCACAATCAAAAACCCCTCGAACGAGGGGGAATCTGCTACATCGGCCGCATCCGTCTAAACCTCCGATATACGATGCCATAAATCAACTTGGCATCTTCGGAGAGGTGGACGGATAAAACCAAATAGTATCTGCCCCGAATCTCAGGCATGACGTCTCTATGTCTCGGCCGCCATTCGGAGGGGAACAGATTCTGGCACGCCCGGTGGGACCTATTCCTCTTTCCACTCCACACTTCATGTGTCGTGTTCGCGAACGAATCGCGGTTTGCTGTGGTTGCCTGTGGATTCGAGGTACTAAGATTTGGTGTCTTGCTCCGTGCAGAAAACAGAGGATCAATGGCTTCAAACTGCACTAAGTGCAACTGCAACTCTCGCTCCGTCCCGTCCAGGGGAGTGACTTACGGGCCTCAAGCGGCCTCCATCTTTGCTATGTCAGTGGAACAAGTGACTCAGGCCACCACTGGACTATTCTTCGGGACCATGCTCCCACCGATGAGCTTCAATACCCCAATGATGTCGCAAGAAGCTCCAAAGAAGCCGGTCTTTGATCGACTTACCACTGCCGCGACCCCTCTCAACGGGTCGCCCAACTTCAATACCTCAGTTTTCAACAGACTGGGCCAGAACGTCTACAAGCCCGCGATACCCGAAGCTGCCATCCCAAAGCGGATAGCCATCCCGGCTCAAGCGGACGAAATCATTGGAAAGGCTCTCCCCTCCAAAAAGTCAGTTTTTACAAGACTGGCCATTCCAGTTGCTGCTCCAGGCGAGGTCCTCAAAGCTGCCCAGAGGTCTGTCTTTGACAGATTAGATATTGCTTCTCAACGGGTGTCAGTCTTCGACAGGCTAGCACCAATAACGGTCTCTCCTCAAAGCAAGAGGCATGACGAAGTCACCCTTATAGCTAAAACAACTCCATCCGCACGTCACGCTCGACGTCGTCACTTGCGCCGAGTACGGAAGGCTGGGGGCAGCTCTCCCTTTGGATTTACTCCACCAGCTCCAACAATGGGGATCGATGCTGCTGTTCCAACCGAGAACAGCTTTGAACTGCTCAAAAAGGTGCGCAGAAACTCTCCTACTGCAGTGCTGAAGAGAACTCCTTCACCTATGAAGAATGCTCCAGAGAAGAAGCTAGAGCAGCCCCCTCAACGGCTATCCTCTGAAATTTACAAGGTCTAGCGTCAAGTCCAAGACTCCGTGATGGATCAAGACTATCTCCGCAGACAGAAAAAGATGAAGGTTCGGTAGGAGAAGGACTACTCTGTCAAGCCAGAAAAAGCAACAACTGGCTGGGTGCCCACTGCAACGGCTCCCTCAACGTCAATCACCCAAAAGAAAAGGAGGCCGCAAAAAGCCCCTGTGAACATGGCGAACCGTAAAAGCGCTGAACACAAACGCCCCAAGTCTAGGGGCATAGTGGTGCATACTGTTTATATGGCTTCCGGAAAGGAGGAAAGCCGCGCTTCGATGGGTCACCGACCGCTCACCCGATCCGTGACAAAAGCCCAGGAGCAACAGCAGAAGCTTCAAGAGATGCTGACTGCAATGGCTGCACTCACCGGACCAAAAGAAAGCCCGGAGGCGTCATCGGAGCAGCGCCATGAGCAAGAAACCAATGCTGACTTCTTACGCAGAGTCCTTGAAAAGAAGGACAAAGAAGCCACAGAGCAGGCAGCTAACATAAAGCAAATGGCACTTCTCTTCCAAGATATGGTAGGGATGATGTTACAGCCGGACCCTCCAACTGAAGACCCTCTAATCATTATTGAAGACGATAGAGGGGAGACATATAATCCTCCTCCGGCTCTTTCAGCAGCCAAGGAGGAAACCATTTCTAAAGCTGCACTAGACGACTATATAGCTCAGCAGATACGAGTTCATCAGGCGAATGAAGCGGCTGGGCAAATTGTTAGAACCGGATGACCCTATCCGGGCTGGTATGACCAAATCAGTTACCCGCCGGGATATACGATCCCTAAATTCCATGTGTACAAGAGGACTGGGAATCCACATCAGCATGTCGCTCAATTCAGAGCCTTATGTGGCAACACTGGAGATGATGATAAATTGTTGCTTCGCCAATTCGTCGGCAGCTTAGCGGAAACGGCCTTCGAATGGTATTCGGAGCTTCCTAACGACTCTATCAAAACATTTGCGGAGATGGAGCTGTTGTTTACACAAAGATTTGCAAGCGCCAGCGAACGCACCCCGATAACAGCACTGATTAATGCCAGGGTAAGGCCGGGCAAAACTTGGGTTCAATATGCGATCCGATGGCGGAACCTGTGGTCAAAATGCGAACAGCGCATCGAAGAAGCACCTGCGGTAGGCACGTTCGTGGGCACCCTAGACCCTCATGCAACTGTTTCACAGTTCATGATGTTCTTTAAACCGACCACGTTCCAGGATTTAATTGATAAGCTAGCCCAGATGGATCAAATGGGTCACAGACCGTCTCCTCCGAAACCGGAATCCCGAAACGACAAGGGTAAAGGGAAAGTGACCTTCACTGCAAACACCCAACAGCAGCCCAGTGCCCTAAAGCTAGCAGATCAACTGGAAGAGAGACGACGGTATTATAATGAGAAAATAAAGCGCCCTTGCTCATTCCCACGGGATAAAACGAAGAGGCTGTTCGAGCTGGCGATGCGCAATAGGCTTATCAATCTCCTGAATCTAAGGAGACCACCGCAACCCAGCGAGATGAATCATCCCAATTATTGCCCTTACCACCAAACGGTAAGTCACCCGATCGAGGATTGCTTCGTCTTTAAGGGATGGATCGAGGATCAGTACCTATAAGGCAAGTTTGCGCTGTCTGAAAAGTGGAAAGTAAACCCATCACAGCCGCACACTCCAAAGAAGACGGGCACGCCGGGGGCAACTTGTTCTTTTGTTGAAGAAGCTCCGTGGGAGGTCGTGTTGTCAGCCAAAACCAAAAGGATGCTGAATGATCTCCAGACATGCCCGGCGATCGGGTGGAAGAACCCGCTAGAACCCCAGATCGTCGAAGGGATGCTGAAGCCGCGCCCAACTCCAAGGATCGATGGTGAAGGCCCCAGCACTCACACCCAGCCGTTAAAATCTTCAAAGAAACACAAGAAGAAATCCAAGAAGCTCGTGAAGCCTGGCGACAAGCGCACGGATTTGCAGAAACAGATTGACGCGCTGGAAGAGTATAACCAGAAGGCGCGGATTCCAATCACGCTCCAAGAGTTCCTCAGCCACGTCCTCGAGGACGAAAACGATGGAGAAGACTCATCAGATGAATCTGAGGACTACGTAGCAAGTTGTCATGTGATTTCTCACTCATTGATAGATGATAAAGAGGCTCCTTGCACCGAGAAACCGGGGGCGGGTCCTGAACCAGAACTTCTGTGGCCGTCAAACGAGATGATCGATGCCTTCCTGAATGAGATTCGTCTGAAAAGTAAAACCAATCAGGAGCGTGAGATGGCCATATTGGAAGGAGCCAATCGCCGCCGACTAGACGAAAGAGTCGAGGCACTCCCGTCAAATCAAAAGACATCCGCTGCGGATAAAAACAAATTCAAGACGAGGAAAAGGTTTGCTAAAGCCATATTAATGGGAATGAAGCTACCACCCTCTGAAGAAAACACTCTTGGTGGAGCAGAGATGCATCCTAATTACTGCTCATATCATCGAAAGATTTCGCACCCCACCGAGGAGTGCGACGCTTTTAAAAAAAATCTCCTGGTGGTATACATCTTGATGAAGCGGACGTGCATCCTAACTTCTGCTTATATCATCAGAAGATCGCACATCCTACTGAAGACTGCGACTCCTTTAAGTGTTGGTGGCAAGGGTATGCCGCTCACAGGCAACACTTCAACAGGACAAAGCGTGAAGCTCGTAGACAGCGGAAGAATGCGACAGATGAGCATAAAAGAATTGCTGGCAATTGTCATAGGGTTGATCCCGAGGGACCGTGAGTTCTCACCTTCGGGAGCGACTCCGACAAAAAAGTAGCCCTTGGCCCTCTCTTTAAGAAATCCATCTCTAAAACAAAAGAATTGAGGAGTTGCGAGAACATCCAGCCGTGCAATTGCACGATACCCGGAAAAAATATCGGACCCGCAAACAACGGATCGAACAAAAAGGATAAAGGAAAGGGAAAAACCGCCTTCGTCGCTAACACTCAACAACAATCGAGTGGCCTAGACCGGTTGTTCGCCAAAACAACAAGCGGCAACCCCTCTATGAGAAGTTGAAACGTCCTTACTCATTTCCGCGGGACAAAACGAAGAGGCTGTTCGAAGTGGCAGTGCGCAACAGGCTTATCACTCTACCGGAGCCGAAACACCAGCCACAACTGAATGATGTCAACACTCCTAATTACTGCCCTTACCACCAAGTATTGGGCCATCCGATCGAAAACTGCTACGTTTTCAAAAACTGGGTTGAAGACCAATACCAACAGGGCAAGTTCGCGTTGTCCGAAAACTGGAAGGTGAGCCCGCCACAACCACATGCTCCGAGAAAGATGGATATACCGGGGGCATCATGCTCATAGGGAAAGCCCCATAGACCAAAAAGTCGGTAAACTAGAGATTCGCCTCAAATACGGCGACGGTGGACCGCAATGTCCTAAAACTTGCAAATGACCGAAACGTCGTTAAACTACTACCAGCCCGCGGTATCCTCAGGCTGACTTGTTAAAAAAAAAAAGAAAACGGTATGTCCATAAGCAAAATGGACATGGATGAAAACCCGAAAGGGCTCCGTGAGTAAAAACAGCAAGGCTACCGGCGAGTCTTGTGAAAACCCGAAAGGGCGCAACCTCGTTAGATAAAAAAAAGAGAATAAACAAAAAAAAAAAGAAAACGGTATGTCCATAAGCAAAATGGGCACGGATGAAAACCCGAAAGGGCTCCGTGAGTAAAAACAGCAGGGCTACCGGCGAGTGTTTGTAAAAAACCGAAAGGGCGCAACCTCGTTAAAAGACACTTACAGAGTCCTCTCGACCTTGTAAGGAGAACCACCCGCGTGAGATCCTTACGACTCACAAGGGAGCAACACACTTAGGGATCCTCATGATCCCTAAGGAGAAATTACACTTGCGAGATCCTCACGACTCGTAAGGAGAACTCTCTTATGGGACCCTCACGGCTCATAAGATTTGAAAGCCTTAAGTTACAGAGACCTGAACTTGTTCTTAAGCAACTCCCACAACCTTCGATATTGCCCTACAAGTAGCTCAATACTAACCCTTGTATACAATCCACGGGCGCGAATAAACATTTCCCTGACCAAGTCCCACCCGTGGCTAGGGATATGTGCATATGGTGAACAACCCTTATAAGTCCTCTCGGCTTATAAGGAGAAAACCCTTTTGTAAGATCCTTACGACTTACGGGGGAACATACACTTAGGAATTCTCACGATCCATAAGGAGAAAACACACCTACGAGATCCTCACGACTTGTAGGGAAAAATACCTTTGTGAGACCCTTACGGCTCATGAAGTCAAAAGCCTTGGTCGACGGGATCCTAACCCTGTTCGCTAAGCCACATCTGTTCGACATCGACAAAGGCAAATGATGATTCGCTCCTGGCAATATCCCAGTTGTAGCGATGATGATGCCTAAACCGGTATCAAATTCCGAGTCCTTTCATGGCAAATGATGATTCGCTCCTGGCAATATTCCAGTTGTAGCGATACTGATGCTGAGATTGGCACCAGATTCCAAGTTCTACACTCTCGATAAAAAATCGACGAGCTAAAAATGCATATGAAATAGCCGAAATGATGGGGCAACTCGCAATAAAAAGCAGCGAGTAAAAGAAAAAAAACAGCCGAAATGATTGGGCTGCTCGTAATAAAAAGCAGCGAGTAAAAAGAAAAATAGCCGAAATGATTGAGCACCGCGAAAAATAGCCGAAATGATTGGGCAATCGCGATTTTCGCGATATAAAAAGCTGAAATGATAAAGCACCGCGCAAAGAATAAGAAAATGATGAAAGAATGAAACTTTTTGCCCTACAGGTGAGATCATATCGATCCCTGTATACAATCCAGGGGCACAAACAAAGAGGGAACCATACCTTCCCAACAGGCTCCATCAGAAAGCGAAGCCAAATCTCGACGGTTCATAGAAAACCTAGAGACAACCTCCACATTTGTCGCAATATTGCAGACACAATATCAACAAACGAAGCAAAGGAAGATCCCTAACTTCAGGGTCTCGACGTCAATATCGACAACTTAGAGATCACCAACGGCGTTTCTCCTCACTCCAACCAGATGCAGACGTGATGTCAACAGCCGACCTCAGAGTCGCAATGAAACGGAGCCATGGCAAAGTCCCTAGTTCCAAATCTCAATGGCCACATCTACAGCCTGGAGACCAACAACGGTGTGCCTCCTCATTCCAGCAGGACACAGATGCTACACCATCAAACGGAGCCACGGCATAGTCCTTAGTTCCAAATCTCGACGGTTCACAGACAATCTAGAGACCATCTCAGCATTCGTCTCGTTACAGCAGACGAAATGTCAACAACGGCGTTCCTTCACAGTCCAGCAGGATACGGATACAACGCCAACAAAAGACCTCACGGTCGAAACAAAGCGAAGCGACGGCAAAATCCCAGCTTCACTTCAACATTCGTCTCGATACAGCAGACGAAATGTCAACAACGGTGTTCCTTCGCACCCCGGCAGGATGTAAATGCAACGTCAACAAAAGACCCCATGGTCAGCAAAGCGGAGTGACGGCAAAATCCCAGCTCCACCTCAGCGTTCATCTAGATACAGCAGACGCAACGCCAAAGCAAATGAAGTAAAGGCCAAATTCCTAGCTTCAGTGTCTTGACGGCAAGTCATATAAAGCCTGAAAGACAATCGGAGATCATTTCGCACCAGTGCGGAGTGGTCACCACTTCGACGTTCGTCTCGACACAGCAGACGCAACGCTAAAGCAAATGAAGCAAAGGCCAAATTCCTAGCTTCAGGATCTTGACGGCAAGTCATATAAAGCCTGAAAGACAATCGGAGATCATCTCGCACCAGCGCGGAGTGGTCACCACCTCGACGATCGTCTCGATACAGCAGATAAGATGTCACCCCAGCGTTCTTCCCCCGGCAGGATTCGGACGCGCCAAAGCAAATGAAGCAAAGGCCAAATTCCTAGCTTCAGGGTCTTAACGGCAAGTCATATAAAGCCTGAAAGACAATCGGAGATCATCTTGCACCAGTGCGGAGTGGTCACCACCTCGACGTTCGTCTCGATACAGCAGACGAGATGTCACCCCAGCGTTCTTCCTCCAACAGGATTCAGACGCGACAATCAAACAACGGAGCCACGGCAAAGTCCCTAGTTCCAAACCTCGACGGTTCACCGACAACCTAGAGACAACCGTGACATTCGTCTCGATATAGAGGACGTAATGCCAACAAACGAAGCAAAGGCCAAATTCCTAGCTTCAGGGTCTTGACGGCAAGTCATATAAAACCTGAAAGACTATCGGAGATCATCCCACACCAGCGCGGAGTGGTTATGACTCATCGGGGGTCTCCAAAATGAGCCTAACCTCAAGTAAAAAGTGATATGGAATATCCCTACGCTTGATCTTTCGACGATAATATTACCTGGAAGATTACTTGAAGACGTCTTGTCCAGCCCCCGAAGGGATCAGAGACACGACAATCGCAAGGCTACTCGAACAGCAAGATTGCCTATCGAGGAATATATCAGCTAACGCGACGGTACGACGGATGAAACCCTAAGTACCACAGACCCTAACGGACCTCTGTCGTAAAGAGCAGAGGTTAACTGTGACGTTAGGAAATTCTTGCGAGAAATGCTCGATTCGTCTCGACTCGTGAGGAAATTGGTGTCTTTGCGAGAAATGCTCGATTTGTCTCGACTCGTGAGGAAAAGCCTTAGACAGCAGGGATTAAAAAACCTGTTTCCTAAGCACTGGGGTCCTGCAAGTCGGTCCAAAACGGACTCTTGCATACTATTCACGGACCACACTCTCCAAAGTCGAATCTCGACAAGGAGGGAAACAACCGCTTACGAGCCCTCTCGACTTGTAAAGGGGGAAAATTCTCTAGTGAGATCCTTACGACTCTAAAGAGAAAATACACTTAGGAGTCCTCACGACCCCTAGGAGAAAATACACCTACGAGATCCTCTCGATCCGTAGGGAGAAAAGTCTTTGTGAGACCCTCACGGCTCATAAAGTTGGAAAGCCTTAGGTAGCAGACCTGAACCTGCTTCCTAAGCCATCACTACTCCCCAAGGTGTTTAAGACAGTATGTTCTATATCGATTACAGGCTGCGCTTGCTTAAGGAATATGCCAACAGTAACATGCTGATAATAAAAGAAAGAAGAAAGCGGAGATCATCTTGCACCAGTTCGGAGTGGTCACCACTGCGACATTCGTCTCGATACAGCAGACGATATGTCACTACAGCGTCCCTCCTCCAACAGGATTCGGATACACCACAGCAAGCGAAACGAAAACCAAATTCCTAGCTTCAGGGTCTTAACGGCAAGTCATATAAAGCCTGAAAGACAATCGGAGATCATCTTGCACCAATGCGGAGTGGTCACCACCTCGACGTTCGTCTCGATAGAGCAGATGAGATGTCACCCCAGCGTTCTTCCTCCAACAGGATTCAGACGCGACAATCAAACAGCGGAGCCACGGCAAAGTCCCTAGTTCCAAACCTCGACGGTTCACCAACAACCTAGAGACAACCGCGACATTCGTCTCGATATAGAGGACGTAATGCCAGCAAACGAAGCAAAGGCCAAATTCCTAGCTTCAGGGTCTTGACGGCAAGTCATATAAAGCCTGAAAGACTATCTGAGATCATCCCACACCAGCGCGGAGTGGTTATGACTCATCGGGGCTCTCCAAAATGAGCCTAACCTCAAGAAAAAAGTGACATGGAATATCCCTACGCTTGCTCTTTCGACGGTAATATTACCTGGAAGATTACTTGAAGACGTATTGTCCAGCCCCCGAAGGGATCAGAGACACGACAATCGCAAGGCTACTCGAACAACAAGATTGCCTATCGAGGAATATATCAGCCAACGCGACGGTACGATGGACGAAACCCTAAGTACCACAGACCCTAACGGACCTCTGTCGTAAAGAGCAGAGGTTAACTGTGACGTTAGGATATTCTTGCAAGAAATGCTCGATTCGGCTCGACTCGTGAGGAAATTAGTGTCTTTGCGAGAACTACTCGATATGTTTCGACTCGTGAGGAAAAGCCTTAGGCGGCACGGATTAAAAAAAAATCTGTTTCCTAAGCACTGGGATCCTACAAGTTGGTCCAAAACGGACTCTTGCATACTATTCACGGACCACACCCTCTAAAGTTGAATCTCGACAAGGAGGGAAACAACCGCTTGCGGGTCCTCTCGACTTGTAAGAGGGAAAAATCTCTTATAAGATCCTTACGACTTATAAGAGAAAACACACTTAGGAGTCCTCACGGCCCCTAAGGAGAAAATACACCTACGAGATCCTCTCGATCCGTAGGGAGAAAGGTCTTTGTGAGACCCTCACGGCTCATAAAGTTGAAAAGTCTTAGACAGCAGATCTGAACCTGCCTCCTAAGCCATCACTACTCCTCGAAGTATTCAAGACGGAATGTTCTATATCGCCTACAGGCTATGCTTACTCAAGGAATATGCCAATAACAAAGCAGAAAATAAAAGGAAGGAGGCAAAAGATTTGTCATTCATACTTGGAAAATTCTTACATCAAGGCAATAAACAAAAACAACATTATTGAAATGTTTACAAGGGTATAACTTCAAATCCAGGACATGGATTGAGGAACTCAAAAGTAACCTTGTCCAGAACTTTCCAAGCCTGGCGAACCATCCTGGTATGCTTTCTTTCGCGAGCACGGGCATCGGGATCCCCACTGATGTCCTCCACCCTTCGATAGGCAGCAAGAATGGCGGACTGTTGAAAGGCCTGGTGCAAGAGATCGACAAGATCGTCTCGCCGTCTCTTGGAGATTAGATTCATCAGATACACCGAGTGCACCTTATCTTCAGCAGCATCCAATGCCCCAAGTGGCACACCAGTACAGAATAAGGGAAGCGCTTCTCAGATGGCTCCCACGATAAGCTTCAAGAGAGAGGAACGCCGGGGAAGCAGTTGACCGTTATATGCGTCGAAGCGACTCATAATTTCGGCGCACTCGGCATTTGTAAATTCCCGGTTCTGAGAACGGCCGAGTCGGCAGATATCTCCGTAAGAGATGATTTCATCGAGATCGTACATGTGGGTGTCCATTACTCCTGTAAAAGAAGATCAACGAAAATTAGCATACAGACTGATTAAGCAAGACGATATAATTCATCGAAGAATAAAATGTCATCTTTAAACTCCAAGATCCATGAAAAACTCCTAAGAGTTCTTCTGTATGATTCGGAAGGAGCAAAGCTCCATTGATGAATTAAGAAAATACAATGAAAATCTTTTAAAGAACACAGCTTTATTAATGGAACCCTAATAGGGTTCTCTTTAGTTCTCTTTAGATCCCTTTAGACTTATAGAGCAAAGCTCTGCTAAGTGAAACCCTAAATGGGTTTTCTTTAGATCAGGGATCTATTGAGAGCAAGGCTCTTAAAATTAATTTAGTCTAATCTAATTTTTACCAAAAAATTCTCTAGAGTTTGAACTCTTAAAAGTGCTTAAACAAAAGAGCAAGGCTCTGAATGAAAATTCTTATGAAGAGATGCAAAATCATATAAAGGGACCAAAGGTCCTATTTATAAGCATTGAGAGCCGTCTCAACTTTCCAACGGTTGGAATTCTGCCACCGCTGTGCTCACGTCTGGGGCCACGTAAGCGCAACGGTGGGGGGGCATTTGTTTACCTCAATCAGAGTAAAGCTCTGTTCAAATTCCAAAGCGGGAAACGAAGCAACGCTTCTGTTTCCCCTGTTAGTTATATGTATGCCCTAGAGGCCATTACTATACATAGGATGTATATAGTAGTGGATGCTTGGACATATATAGGGAGGACTTTCTTGCTCGACATGATAGTATGCTATCTGGTTACTCTTTACCTTAACGTGTACATTGATTGTCTCTCTGTTACATGTTGGTAAAGCCCTTAGGATGTGTACTTGACTACCTGGACTATGATGCGGATCATACTAGTAGGGACAGGGTAGTCCATAAGTACATCCTTCAAGGTCCCTAGTCGTGGGTGTATCGAGACGGGGCATCGATATACCAGTGTAGACTAGCGTATACCTTCTCGACCCATACAGATGGGCGATGGATGATCCCATATCCATTGGTGTTTGACATCAGAGATGATATACGGGTGCTCAGTGGAGACTGGGTACACTGGACGGACTCGCCGAGAACTCCCAGATGGTATTATACCTTACGTCAGATGGCAGTTCTCTGGTGACACTGGTACAGAGTAGTCTGTTGACCCGAGATCGTCATAGAGTCTTGTGTGATTCCCACTGTGCTTTGATTTCCACCTTACCACGTCCAAGAGGGCGTGCAAAACGGTGGTTTTTGGGTACAGTCCTGAATCACATGGAGGCAATGAGCGATAGGAGGGGATTCGTCTCTCCCGGTATAGGGAGTTGATGTTGCGCTGTGTTCGATTGGCTATAACCGGAAATCCCTGGCCAGGGTTGCTGAGATTTACTGGTAAGTGTTACCAGTAGTTTCTCGAACTGTTATAGACCTCATATCGACACGACTTATCAAGCTATTGGGGTCTGACATTTACCATCCTTAGGCGAGATATGCGACATATCAGACGACGAGACCGGACTGTATGGTAAGTGTTACTGGTTGGATTCACAGGAATGTGAGCGGGCTTGCTCGTCGATCTTCTGATCGCTCAATACCCGGGTGGCCGTTACGTTTAGCAGACCGCTTGCGGCTTGTGGGTGTTTGATATGATCATCACCTGCTGCCGGCGTATTGACGAGTCTTTAGAGTCCTACACAGAGGTTTCCTGGCTCAAGCAAAACGAAATAGGAGCGCATATGAGATATGTGCGGGACCGAGAATAATGCGTGTATGTGATACCGTATTTCATTCTCGCGATGAATGTTTCGATTGGTTGTATGCGATATAACCTAGTTATCGAATCAAGAATTGATTCGATAAGCCGATACATTGGATATTAGTCGGTCATATGCGATATGACCGAATCGTTAAATCAAGTGTTGATTTAATGATTTAATGTATAATTATATATTAGATATATTACATTATATTAACTAATATTGGTTCCCTTAAAATGGATTTTCTCACTTGATGTGCACATTGTATATGTGATATATTTTTTGTGCACATGATTGTATCATGTTTGATGATACATGATTGTTTGGGTGTATGTTTAGATTAAACCATGGTTATGTAATGGTTAGGGTTATGATTTGATTCACTTATTCATTTATTTATTTTATTTATTTCATTTTGAAAAGATAAAGAGAATGGTGGCTTATTTTGTAGTTTTGTGGAAACTTCATGAAGTGTTGAAAGCTTGACCATTCTTGTTCTTTTCCTAAACCTAACCATTAACCCTAACCATGGTTTATTCTCTACACCTAACCATGGTTCATATTATGATAAGTATTCATTTTCTTTTGTTTTTTGAATTAACTTATCATAATATTCTATCATATTCTTTCTTCTTCTTCTTCTTCACATGAAGAAAAGCTTGCTATCAACAATGGCAACTAGTGAAAAAGAGTGAGAAATCCAATTCTAAAGTGAACCCACTTCCTATTTCTTCATCCTCTACCACTTGCCAAGTAGTATAGGGTGTTTTCTTCACAAGTTTCATGACTTGGTGAAGTGGGAGCTTGATCTTGTGATGCCTCGACGTAGATCATCTTCGGCATCGTAGTCGATGACCTAGCCCGCCCTTTTCTCCGATGAAGCCGACGCTAGAGCCCGGGATTCTATTTGGACAGCGAGGAGACTTCATCATGGAGCTATGGAGGTGGAGGACCGGATCTACAAAGGTTGTATTTCCGTTCTTTTAGTTAAGTTGTTAACTAGTTTCATTGTTTCGCCTAAAATTCTAGTTAACGATCCGGATTAGGGTTTCTCGGCACATGTAAAATGTTAAATTGGCATGGTTGATGCCTTGTGTGACCTCATTAGTGTGCCTAGGAACCCTACAGTGGTATCAGAGCCTAGCTAGAGCCTTAGGCGATGCGTAGACGATGTTAGAAACCCAATCGAACCCCGAAACCCTAACTTTTAACCCTCTCTGGACTTTTTCTGAAAAAGTGGTTTTTTCCAAATTAAAAATGCTTAAGAAATTCAGCAGGAAATTCTAAGAATTACGGTGCAAAAATTACCTAATGATCTGTCTAAAGCGCGGCGGAACCGCGGCATTAGCCGCCTATTGCGGCGGTTCCGCGCCCATTTAGTCTCTTCAGTCAACCATTTGTGCACAGTAACTTCTTTATTTAAATGCTGAGTTTTATGGGAATTTTTAAAATTTACTCAAGAGTTGAGTTTTCTGGGTTGTATTAGGGACTCGGTATTTCGATCGGATTGTCTAATTTTGTCTGTGTGCTTTTCCGGATAATTTTAGAATATGTTAAAAAGTTCGACCGGATATTAATACCCACCTTTTCCCCTGTCAGAAAAATTCCAAGTGTTGGATTTTTCTGTGGTTTAAGGACGTTCTAAATAGTGCAAGTAACGAGATGGTCCCTCTAGAAGACAACAAACCTTAACTCGATTATGTGACCGTCTTGAACTGCCCTTTGAACCTTAGGGTTTAGGGCAGTACGGCGTGCCACATGTGAGGCGTTGGCTTGAGCCTTCTACGGCTGGACCGTTGGTACTGAGGCACGAAGTGAATGCTTTTGAACTTATTTCATGTGATGATCTGTTTCGGGAAAACTTGGGTATTCGATTGCTCGATCGGAAAGTTTAACATTTTCTATTTATCTGGAATGTGATACAATATTTGGAATTCACAAGTAGTTATGTGATAACTAATATGAATGTTATAAACACAGCACTTTAGTCTCACTTGATCGGTTGCTACGGAATTTTGATGTGATCAAAAGTCCGTCGCAATCACGTACTGTACGCGGATACTCGCCGGGTAAACTTAATAAACAGCCTCGCCCCACAGCCCCGACCAAGTGACTGTAGGAGAACCCCGTCACCGAAAGCATCCGTTCGGGTGCTCGCGGCAGCGGTGTTCCGCCTTAGTGCACTTCGTCGACGGTGTCGGGGGTGCGGCCGCCTACTAAAGTTTGCGACGAGCATTCGATCAAGGTGTCGGGAATCCTGTTGAATTGCCCGACTTTATATTGAAAAGTATTTTCGATTTTAAGACTAAAATGCGGGGTTTATAATTGTTAGGCATGCGATGTCTAAGGAATTCATCAGATTAGGCATGCGATGTCTATGGAGGTTGCGGATTCCAACTATTGTAGTTTTACACTTTCTTTTCTGTGACCGTAAGTGTAATATGTGATATCGCCGGTTTCGTTGCTATATGTCAACATCAATTGGGATGC
Source organism: Agapanthus africanus (assembly GCA_030015575.1). Taxonomy (NCBI): domain Eukaryota; kingdom Viridiplantae; phylum Streptophyta; class Magnoliopsida; order Asparagales; family Amaryllidaceae; genus Agapanthus; species Agapanthus africanus. The sequence continues at coordinate 518,548,393 of JASDDO010000016.1, forward strand.
GCATATTTACTTACGTTGATGACATGTGTTGTTATGTGTTGCTGGATATGTTATATTGGATCATCATGTTTGAATAGCCGGGTTTTTTTTATGTGAGATGAGTGTTTTTCATTTTCATTCATGTAAAAAACTTGTATGTAATATTCTTTTATTGGGGCACTTCCAGGTTGCGGAAGATGTCACCCTTTGTATATTATTTACTTTTCCGCACTAGGATAGACCCAAGGAGGAGGGCACAAGTAACCGGGTTCTGGAGTCCAGTGGGAGACCAACTCGAGGAGTCGAGTTCGGGTCTTCTAACTCCAGAATTGGTAGAGTTGCTTGCCGCTCTCGTAGGGGTCTAGGGGTGTGGGATTGGCTATTCATCACGACCGTGGAATCCGTGTTTTATACTGGCTCGTATTGAAAACACGGACGTCCTAGTATATCCAATATTTCATATGTTTCTTCTGCTGTGATATTTGTGATGTGATCATGTGATGTTCTGTGATAGATACTGTATATAGTATATATGATATATTATATAGGCGTTACTTATGTTTTACACCCGCGCTAGCCCTGCCCCGCTCTGCCGTTAGTTATCTAACCTAACGGTGCACGAGGGGACATCGAGGCGAATGCGGATGGCATAAGTGTACGTCGTATTTATCTGTGATGTTTAGGTATTTAAATGATGGGACTTCATTAATGTGATTAATGAAAGTAAAAGAAACCTAAAGATGTTGTAGAATCGAATTTCAAAATAAAAAAGGTAGCTACAGTTCTTGCTTTGCACAGAGGTATATGTGATATATCCTGCACCTTATTCAATGAGGAAAGGACCGAGATCCCTTTACCGGGAGTGACTTCTTTAGCAATAACTGGCAGATGCTACACACTCGGTTTGTCTTTTGATTGCTTTTAAGAGTTTTTGCTTTGCACAGTGATATATATGATATATCCCGCACCCCATTCGACGAGGAAAGGACCGACGATCCCTTCACCGGGAGTGACTCTTTTAGCAAAACTAGAAAAAGCCTCAAAAACACTCCATTTTAAAATCATTTGATTCTACAACGATATCAAGTTCATTACGCAATAGGTTTTCAGAAAAACCTGTCGTAGCCCTCCGTCATTTCAGATAAGTACTAGTTAGTATTCGTGCTACGTTTGTTGACTATGTTAAGGCGTAGTGTGCGGTAGCTAATTAGTGCTTATCTGCATAAGCATATGATGCGATTGGATTGGGGTAGTCGTGCGACTTTGTTGACTATGTTAAGGGTCGTGCGGGTGGGTTTAATTCAATCGGGAAATGACGGGTTGAACTTGACTAGCACTTATGATTTGTTGACTATGTTAAGGTCATATAGCTGCTAGGGGCAAAATATTATCGGGAATTTCAAGTGTTGAAATTTGCAATGAGATTGCATACCTTCTATGAGATAGTTGGATCCCGATACCCGCTGCGAGTAATTGTTACTCCTGGGAGAGTTTTACACATTACAATTAACCGATCAAGTAGGTGTCTAGAAAGGTGTCAACAAAGTTACGCCTCTGGGAAAACGAGGTTTACAGTAATTAGGTTCGTGCGAAAGCACGGGGGACCTCCCTCAAAGTACCGACACTGGCCTGGCTGAAAGATTGGCGAACTTGTAGTGTGTAATTAATCCCGGCTAGTCTTTCCTTTTAGGGTTTGAAGGAAGATTTGATAAAAACAGTGGGAGCCATCCTGATTAGATAAAATAATAACCAATCTGATCTTGCAAGAGCGCACGCTGAGTGTTTTCTTCTCTCTCTCTCCAGGTAGCGACCATATCACGCCTTAATCAAGATAATAATACGGATTATTGACCGAACCCGCTTGTTATACTGAGCTGGGGAACGTTGGTCCCGCTCCAACTTATAATTGTTATAAGACAGAGCAGGAAATAAGGGGATTACCAGAATTCCCGTGCCACCCAAACGAAGAGAGTGCATGCTGATGCATCATCTTCGGGTGTGTTCCTTATACAGAACTGTTTCTCTATTCTCTACGTCCTGGGTATTTGATACCGGATCAGGATCCCAGATATGTAATATGTTACATAGGGCTACAGAAAGGTAGAGAACTGAGAACAGGTGATAAGTTTCATGAGGCAGAAAACGGGGCAAGTGTTGCAGCCAAGTCTGTTGGTCACTGTCACCCTGTATTCCAAATACATTGATTCTGAACGAATGTTATTAGATACCGAACCTAATATACAAAATCATATCTGTCTTTTTATTAGTAAAGAAACGATAAAATTTTGTATTGTTGGATAATGTTTTGAACATTTCCTATATCAAAAGTTGATCGGATCAGGCACGTTATCTAAAAGCATTGATGTTCTAAATCAAACTACAGTTCTTAGTGTACAGAACACAAACAAGAGGAAGAGTTCAGAAATGAACGAATTTTTCTTGAGGTATTGTAGACTAGGTCATATCAATACGACCTGACTAGCTGAAGTTACATGTAGATGCATATTTAAATCAGTTTGAATCTACATCTTGTGAAACTTGCCAGTCATGTCACAGAGATATAATGACACCAGCTCTGTTTATTGGAAACAGAGAAAGAGTTAGTGAACTCTTGGGATGATACATGTTGATGTATGTAAGGTCCCCTGTCTACATATGCCAGGACTGGTTCTTTGTACTTCGTTACATTCTCTGATAATCTCTCAAGATTCAGACATATGTTCTTATTGAAACACAAGTCCGAACCTTTTGAGATATTCACAGAATATGATTTAGAAGTAGAAAACCAAAATACGGGTATAAGTATTATATCCTTTGATGAGATCAGGGAGGAGAATACTTTAGCACGGAATTCCTGGACTTTTCTAAAGGAGAATGAGATTCTCTCTCAGCATTACTCCTCCGTATACACCATAGCACAATGGTATATCGGGGCGGAGCAATCACACCCTATATGATAAGGTGTGCTTTATGATGAGTACTACTGAGTTACCTATTTCCTTTTGGGAGTTATGCACTTGAGAAGCTGCATACCAATTGAATTGGGTTCCAATCAAATCAGTTGCCTACCGCTTCATAAGTGATATGGAAAGGGAAGAGCCCATATCTTAAGTTGGTTAAGATTTGGGGTTGTCCGGGCTATGTCTAAAAGCATAATCCGGACAAGCTCGAGGCAAGGTCTGTTATGTAGAACTGGAAATGTTCCAGCTATACAAACTGCAGCTGATGATTTGAAAGAACCAAACGATTCAATAGTTACTAACGAATCCCAGCCTCTCCGCCGATCTAGTAGGGTTCCTCACCCACCTGAGAGATACTTCGATTTCTCGATAACAGTGGGAGCGAGGATTGCATCATGAGATGATGACCCAACTAGTTTAGAGCTGGCCATCAGAAGTGTGACTCTGTAAGAATGGCTGGATGCTTAGCGATCTGAGATGGAATCCTTATACACCAACAAAGTATGGACTTTGGTTGCTATATCCGAAGGGTTAAATCCCCATCAGGAGCAAGTATATCTTGAGAAGATTACTTGGTGTAGATGGAAAGGTTGAGACTTTCAAAGCTAGACTTGTTAAACGTTTTCGTCATCGACCAGGCGTGGAAAATGATGAAACCTTTTTCCAGTGGCTATGCTTAAGTCCATCCAGATCCTACTTGCCACGGCTATATACCATGACTACGATATCTGACGGTTGGGTGTCATGACTGCTTTTCTAAATGATGTTTTAGAAGAGAGAGTCTATAAGTACACAGTCAGAGGGCTTCGTAAACAGTGGGAGCAGCGGAAACGTGTACAAGATGTTTTATGTGATAAAACAGGCATCGCGGAGTTGGAACATCTGTTTTGATGAGTTAGTCAAATAGTTTGACATCATCAAAATGGTAGATGAACCTTGTATATACAAAAAGGTAGTAGGGAGTATGGTGGTGATCCTCGTAGAGTACGTGGATGACATACTCTTGATAGGGAAAGAGTTTCATATGCTACGCTCGATCAATCTCCGCTTATCACAATGATTCTCCACATAGGATCAAACTGATACCTATTAAATCCTGAGTTTTGGATGTATGAGATAGATCTAAATGGATGTTAGGATACTCACTAGTTGTAGTGAGATGGTATCAGTTGATCCTGGGGAAAATCACTGGAAGTGTTCCAGGGTGATAAAGACGACTGAATGTCAGTCACAGGCATTGTCTTAACCCTCAGTAGAGGGACGGTATGTTGGAAGAGTTCCAAGCTAGATACCGTGACATACTAGACGATAAAGGTAGGATACATCGCTACTTAAGATGCTACCAAAGAGGCTGTTTGGGTGTATATTGGTTCATGAAATGAACCATGTTCCTCCCATTGTGTGACAATGGAGTTGTGGCTTATGCCAAGGAACGCAGGTCCCATCAGTGATCCAGACATATTCTAAGGCAGTATCACCTGATCATGGAGATGGTTGATCTCCAAGGAGATCGAGGTTAGGAGAGCAGACTCAGAGGACAACACGGCGGATCCACTCACAAAGGCCTTTTCCCAGAGAGAGACTATTATGGGATGGTTGAGTATGAGATACTACAACCACTGCTATCAGATGGCCCTAGTGCAAGTGGGAGATTGTTAGTTATATGTATGCCCTAAAGGCCATTACTATACATAGGATGTATATAGTAGTGGATGCTTAGACATATATAGGGAGGACTTTCTTGCTCGACATGATAGTATGCTATCTGGTTACTCTTTACCTTAACGTGTACATTGATTGTCTCTCTGTTACATGTTGGTAAAGCCCTTAGGATGTGTACTTGACTACCTGGACTATGATGCGGATCATACTAGTGGGGACAGGGTAGTCCATAAGTACATCCTTCAAGGTCCCTAGTCGTGGGTGTATCGAGACGGGGCATCGATATACCAGTGTAGACTAGCGTATACCTTCTCGACCTATACAGATGGGCGATGGATGATCCCATATCCATTGGTGTTTGACATCAGAGATGATATACGGGTGCTCAGTGGAGACTGGGTACACTGGACGGACTCGCCGAGAACTCCCAGATGGTATTATACCTTACGTCAGATGGCAGTTCTCTGGTGACACTGGTACAGAGTAGTCTGTTGACCCGAGATCGTCATAGAGTCTTGTGTGATTCCCACTGTGCTTTGATTTCCACCTTACCACGTCCAAGAGGGCGTGCAAAACGGTGGTTTTTGGGTACAGTCCCGAATCACATGGAGGCAATGAGCGATAGGAGGGGATTCGTCTCTCCCGGTATAGGGAGTTGATGTTGCGCTGTGTTCGATTGGCTATAACCGGAAATCCCTGGCCAGGGTTGCTGAGATTTACTGGTAAGTGTTACCAGTAGTTTCTCGAACTGTTATAGACCTCATATCGACACGACTTATCGAGCTATTGGGGTCTGACATTTACCACCCCTAGGCGAGATATGCGACATATCAGACGACGAGACCGGACTGTACGGTAAGTGTTACTGGTTGGATTCACAGGAGTGTGAGCGGGCTTGCTCGTCGGTCTTCTGATCGCTCAATACCCGGGTGGCCGTTACGTTTAGCAGACCGCTTACGGCTTGTGGGTGTTTGATATGATCATCACCTGCTGCCGGCGTATTGACGAGTCTTTAGAGTCCTACACAGAGGTTTCCTGGCTCAAGCAAAACGAAATAGGAGCGCATATGAGATATGTGCGGGACCGAGAATAATGCGTGTATGTGATACCGTATTTCATTCTCGCGATGAATGTTTCGATTGGTTGTATGCGATATAACCTAGTTATCGAATCAAGAATTGATTCGATAAGCCGATACATTGGATATTAGTCGGTCATATGCGATATGACCGAATCGTTAAATCAAGTGTTGATTTAATGATTTAATGTATAATTATATATTAGATATATTACATTATATTAACTAATATTGGTTCGCTTAAAATGGATTTTCTCACTTGATGTGTACATTGTATATGTGATATATTTTTTGTGCACATGATTGTATCATGTTTGATGATACATGATTGTTTGGGTGTATGTTTAGATTAAACCATGGTTATGTAATGGTTAGGGTTATGATTTGATTCACTTATTCATTTATTTATTTTATTTATTTCATTTTGAAAAGATAAAGAGAATGGTGGCTTATTTTGTAGTTTTGTGGAAACTTCATGAAGTGTTGAAAGCTTGACCATTCTTGTTCTTTTCCTAAACCTAACCATTAACCCTAACCATGGTTTATTCTCTACACCTAACCATGGTTCATATTATGATAAGTATTCATTTTCTTTTGTTTTTTGAATTAACTTATCATAATATTCTATCATATTCTTTCTTCTTCTTCTTCTTCACATGAAGAAAAGCTTGCTATCAACAATGGCAACTAGTGAAAAAGAGTGAGAAATCCAATTCTAAAGTGAACCCACTTCCTATTTCTTCATCCTCTACCACTTGCCAAGTAGTATAGGATGTTTTCTTCACAAGTTTCATGACTTGGTGAAGTGGGAGCTTGATCTTGTGATGCCTCGACGTAGATCATCTTCGGCATCGTAGTCGATGACCTAGCCCGCCCTTTTCTCCGATGAAGCCGACGCTAGAGCCCAGGATTCTATTTGGACAGCGAGGAGACTTCATCATGGAGCTATGGAGGTGGAGGACCGGATCTACAAAGGTTGTATTTCCGTTCTTTTAGTTAAGTTGTTAACTAGTTTCATTGTTTCGCCTAAAATTCTAGTTAACGATCCGGATTAGGGTTTCTCGGCACATGTAAAATGTTAAATTGGCATGGTTAATGCCTTGTGCGACCTCATTAGTGTGCCTAGGAACCCTACATCCCCCAATCAGAGCAAAGCTCTGCTTTGAAATTAAAGTTAAAATAATTGAAGCAACGCTTCAAATTCCTTGCGCTGCGCGCAACGCGCCACGTAGAGCAAGGCTCTGTTTTAAAATAAAAAAATAATAAAGGAAGCAACGCTTCAGATGATCTGCGCTCAGCGCTGCGCGACGCGTGGGCGCTGGACGCTGGACGTCAAACAGAGAGGGGACTTTGGTCCCTGCACTGGGAGCAGTGCTTCCGATTTGTGGAGTTAAACTCCTAAAAGGTTTTAGAAGTGATCAAAAGGGGCTGCTTTGTTTCTCCCTTTGGCTCCGGATCTTCCCCAGATGAGATTTTTGGAGATGGGTCTCCTCCTTCCTCCTCTATTGGCTGGGTCTTGAAGAACAAGAAGTATGAGATTTTAAAAATCTCTTCTTTTTGAGATCTGATGGGAGATCTGAGTGCCTCTTTGTGGGTTTTGTGGTGGAAAACTATTTAGTTTTGGAAAAGAAAGAGTAAAACTCTTGATTTAATTCAAAAAAAATGAGAAGGTTTAGAACCTTGGAGAAGGGGCAGGAGGCACAAAGAACCCTAGTTTTTGGGGGAATGAAAATTGTATATTAGATATTTTCATCATGTTGCCTTTTATAGGCTTACATGTTTATATATAGCCCCTTGGGCTTTGCAAAATGGCATTTTGCCCATCCCATGGCTCATGTGCCATATCTTTTTGCACATAAGCCATGGGTGTCACGCCCCGCTTCTCAGAGTACGCTAGATTGGGCACATGACATAGCCAACCATGCTACCTGTGGGTAGGAAGTATCCATCCACAGTCACATTACGGCTGTAGAGATATCAAGAACAAGATAAAACTATCTAAAACATGTCCATAATCCAGAATAACCAGAGTCAATGAATAAATAAATGCGGAAGCAAATGATCCAATACAAATAACTGAAAGGTATGTCCCATAATGCGCGCTCACATCAGGAAATAAATGCAGGAAATAAAACTAACCACTACTGAACTCACAACTCAGCCTGCTGGCTGAAGTACTCCTGCTCGGACTGCGACAGTGGTACAGAATCTGGGCCATGCAAAACCCAGACGTCGGCGCGTCGTGTCAACCAGTGATATAATGTGAACAATGTAATAGGCAATGCAAAATAAACATGAATAAATCAATAATGTAAAACAAGCAGTGCAGAGTAGTGTGCAGTGGGTAACTAAACTGTTCTATCAGGTTTTCTAGTCTAAAGTCTTTGAAACCAATTGATGAATCGTCGATGTAACTCAATAGTATCCCGTGCATGCCCGGGACCACGGTCAAGATCCTCGGGGCTGAATCCGAGGCGTGCCGCTAGGCAGTAATAGGTAGCAGGATGGGCGAGTGATGTCAGCATCATCACTCCGGGGCTGGCCGAGCCCGTAAGACTGATCAGAACAGGTATCAAACTGTTGAGTTACAAGTCGGTTTCACCTTTGATTTCCCCATACCCCCAAGTTATGTATGCCAGGTCAGGTATTCAGTAATCAAGAACTAATACCAACACAGGATCAGGTAAAAGCAGGTTTGTCTGGATAGACAACAGGAACGGTCCATGAGGACTACATGTCAGGTTTGTTGGCATTAGGCACGAGATCAGGTAACAGGTCGGGTCATGGTACATCAAGTCAAGTCAACAGTATACGGTACCATGTCAGGTGTATCAATATATATATGTGTGTAGCAATGTCAGGTCAAGGTACAAACAAAATCGTGAGTGTGCTCACAATCAGATATATAAGCAAACATCATGATCTAATCAATGCGTTAAGCAATAAGCGGATTTATTATCTAGCTGTACAGTTTTCAATTGTGTTAAATAGATGGTGTCAATATAACGTGAATACAGAATGGTAAATGTAACTACTGGAATCAGGTTAATAAAATATTGAGTGTTCCAAGAATGCCACGACAAGTATAATCTGTTTAAAGAATGCAATTGTAACTTGACCGGTTTAAGTTGTACATGAATATCTGATAAACTAAACTGGAATAAAAGCACCATAGCAGTAAATTAAAATGTAATCTATCATGTACGGGGTCGTTAGGTATGAATAATTCGATGCGAGATTAAGTCTTAGGTTCGGAAACATAAAAATACAGCGGAGCCTGATACGGTTAATTAGAACTCCACTGTTATCACTTCTAAATAGGGATTTATCAGGAAAAATAATTAATTTGACATGCTACTAGGGTTAAACAGGAAGCAATGTATGTAAGGTGATTTACTAAATAATACATCATTAAACCATGGATAAATATTAAGGCAAGTTTTAAAGTTTCAATAGCATGTAGCAAGTATCGAATACTTGCCTTGACGAAATGACAATCACGAGAACGGAGGCGCGAACCCACGCGACACGATAACAGCAAGGGCTCGGGATAGAGATGATGATCTGGACAAAGATGGATGCACTCACGGCAACCCGGCAGCGAGGCGATCGGTGCCGTCAAGATCAACGGCGGTTCAAGCCGCGACGGTGACGACGATGAGATGGGTTTCTGTAGAGGTCTCGGTTGCAGTTGGGTTCGAGGAAGGAGATGGGGTCGGCCGGTGCTGGAGATGATGGTGAGGTGAGGAGGTGCGGGCGACGGCGGTGGCGCGGATGGCGACGACGAGGTCCTGCCGGCGACGGGTTGCGAGGGTGGAGGCTCGGGTAAACAAAGGAAGAGAGAGGAGATGGCGAGGAGAGGGAAACTCAGGTGAGGGGAACACGGCGAGGCGGTGGTCGGCGGCGCAGGTGGTTGCCGGCGGCGACTTGGCGACTGCAGGGAAGATTGCAGGTGGCTGCAGCTGTCGTGCAGGGTGCGCGGGGAGAAAACAAGGTTGAGGTTGAGAGGAGGAGGCGGAGGCGAGGGTGACGGTGACGTTGGCGCCGGCGTCGGGGCTGCGGCGACGATGGTGGAGGTGGCTAGGGTTAGCGGCGAGGTTCGTGGTGGGTTTCGTTCTCTGTTGCGTGGTGATGAAAGAAAGGAGGGGGGAAAATATTTAAAGATTTTGGAATAGAGAGGGAATGACAGAGAGAGAGAGAGATTTGAGGGGTTAGAGAGAGAGAGAGATAGAGAAAGATAGAAAGAGAAAGAGAGACGTGAGATATATATAATAGAGAGGGCCCACGGGGTTAAATCCTCGTTGATTGGCTGGGAAAGATTGCAGAGTTTTTTTTTTAAAATTATATTAAAGATTAGTATACTGTAAAGATATGTATGTTACTAAAATAAAATATATGGTTTAAATATTATATTAAATTTGGGATTTTGGCGCTAAATACAACATTTCCAAATCGGGCCCGGATTGGGTCCAAAAATTCGAAATTTAAATAATAGGATTTTAAGCGGGTTCCAAATTTTAAAATGAGGTGTTTTATGATTAAAAAGCATACCCCCAAGACGGACACCTGTACGCGCGCGTAGCCGTCCAAACTCGCCCGTTTCACCGAACGGGACGAGAACACGATGCACGGACGCTACCACAAGGCTAGGGGTGTCGAGTAGGCCAAGATAGATATTTTTAATTTCATTTTAGATGCTAAAATTTGTTATATGCAAAAATGACTTTTCCAGATAAAATTTTACAGTAAGACCCAAACAAGCAAGATAAATGAAATGAGTACTACCTAATGCTCAAACAGTAACAGAAATTAGTAGTATTGGGCTCGGGTGTTACAATAGGCTTACAAAAAATTGGCTTTATGCCCATTTTGCATACATTCATGCATAAAAAATTACATAAAAATTATTTATTACATGATCGATATTTTGGCATGGAGGAGGCTGGCCGCGGGCTCGACTTGGGCATGGGCCCGCTTGACCTGGGCTTGGGCCCACGTGGCTCGGGGTTGACCTTGACTTTAACTCGGTCAACCGGGGTGCAAATTTTGACCCCAACAGCCCTTTTCTTTTGGTTAGCTTGCTCTGCCCGGGGGAGATTCGCATTCACCTCGGACTCAAGATGGACCTCGCGCTCGGTCCAGGCCTTTACCTCGGCCATGGTCTTGGGTTGCGCTAATGCAAAGGAGCGTAACCACTCCTTGTGCCTAAGACCAGACCTCAGGGCTGTGATGACTGTCTCGTCCCTATGCTCTGGGACCTCGAGAAGGGCGTTGTAGAAACGGGTGACGTATGCTTTGAACGTCTCCTTGTCCCCGCTCTTGGTCGTGAAGAGGTGGTCAACTGTGCGTTTTTGCCGCCTGTTCCCGACGAAGTGGCCGAAGAATTGGGTGGCCAGCTCGTCGAAAGTCGAGATCGAGAGTGGCTCGAGTCCTCGGAACCAGTCCCGTCCGGAGCGGATGAGAGTGGCCGGGAAAGCTCAGCACTGGGCGGCATCGGAGTTATCTTGAAACCTCATCCCCGCGGTGAATGCATCCAAATGGTCCTTCGGGTCAGATTTGTCGTCGAAGAGGGAGACCTTCGGGGGCTTGTTGCGAGAGGAGACGTGGACAGCGAGCAGATCCTCGGTGAATGGTTTGGTGAGCAAGTCGGCGGCGTACTTAGCCCCGTCGCTCGATCGGTGGCCTTCCCGATGCATACCCTCAATCTTCTTCTCGATGGCGTCGAGTCGAACGTGGTACCCCGACGACTCGGCACATTCTGATCCCTGGCCTCTGCTGTTGGAGGCCTGTGTTTGGCCGCGACCCCGGTTCCTCTCAATGAGGTTTCTTAGATCCCCCGGCGAGGTAGTCTTCGAGCCGCCGTGGCGAGTCCCGTCCGCGCGACCCCGTCGAGGGAGGGGGTGTCGGTCATGCCTGGTAACAGGCGAGCTGACCGACATCTCCTCGGGAGGGACAGGTGCGCGAAGGATCTCGGGGCGAGGCGCTCTGGCACAGACCTCGGCGTTGAACTGTGGTCCGGGAGATCTGCGGCCGTGGGATGTAGCGAGACGGTGGTCGGCAGTGCCGACGCGAGCGGAGTCTTCTCTCCCCCTGTAGGGGTCCCGGTCTCGAGGCAGAGGAGCGGCGACCTGGGGAACTTACCCTGCCGTTTGGACACGGATGAGCGCTTCCACGACAGACGCGAGTCGGTCTATCCGGCCGGCAAGGGCGTTGATGGCATTCGGCGGAGGAGGTTCTTCCGCGCCTCCGTTGAGGGGGAGGCGGCAGCTGGTGCTGGGATCGTCGTGATGATCGCTCGCCATTAGATTAAGATCGAAAGATGAACTTTTGTTTTGTGGAATCAAGGTTTCCCACAGACGGCGCCAGCTGACGCGGGGGGATCCGCGCCAAGATGTTACCTTCCGTTGGTCTGCTGATGGCGGCGATGGACGGCTGAGATTTGATCTGGAGGCTGGCTCCTGAAGCGTGTGGATCTCAATGGGTTTGAGGTTGTTTGCGCCGAGCTACCTGCAAGGAAGTCCCGGGGTGGTTGTACCACCGAGGACCCTCGACGGTCAAGTTAGAAAGGAAATCCGAGCAGAGTAATGGCTTAGTGGAGTAAAAATGGCTTACTTGAACCGTCTGAAGAAGGGGTTTATATAGCGGTGGCAGCAGGCAGGACAGGCGCGAGAATCACGCCGGCCGTTACGCTCTCGACGTCACGTCCGCGTGATGAGCGGGATCTCCCATTAATGACGAGACATGCTCGTTAATGGGGATCGTGATGGCATGGAACGTGGGATGTGACCGACGGATATTTCGCCCATGGCGATATTTGCGGGATGGCGGTTGCGCCTGTGAGCGGTACTGTTGATCGGTCGATGAGACCGAGGAAGACGGCCTCGGCGGGAGAGCTCGCGGACGAGCGGGAGAGCCGAGGTATCTTAGTTCTGCGGAAGCCCGGAGACAAGCTGGAAGGCCGAGGAGGCCAATTGTGCAGGAGGCTCGGTGGTGAACCAGCGTTTGTTTGTAGGACGGGCACAGGAGTGGCCTGGTCGGCCATTGTAGATCCTTTCTTGTGAGCTTTGGGACACGCCATCTGCCATGTGTCATGATCTGAGAGATCACCGATATAGACCATCAACTATAACTAAATTGGGTATTAATTGGTTTATTGTCAAAGATATTCATAGATCTAATTGGATTTCTTATCCATGCAACGTGATGTGACGTGATCACAAGAATTAATATTACCAAACGAAGATGTGATTTAAGTTGGCAGAATGCTCATATGTAGATTCTATTAAAGATAATATATATCCAATAGGTCCGTATCCAACAATAATAATCATCTATTATGAAGTTAGTGACAAATTTCATTTTTTCCCCTCTAAATGGATGGCTTTCAGTGCGGATATATATATATATATATATATATATATATATATATATATAATACATCAAGACATGGATTATCGGCAAGCAAGGCTCAAGCATAATAACCATTAGTATTTGGCATGTGCAATTGGCTTTATACATAAAATCCAATTATAGGATTTTCATTGGATTCTATAAATTATAGGATTATCCTATAAGAAAGAGTAAAAATATATTTGTCAAATAAGAAAATATTTTGAGAGTAAGATACCCAAACACTATGTTGGATTCTATAAATTATAGGATTTTCATTGGATTTAGATATAGAGGTACTTTTATATAAAAATCCGCTTAATTTATAAATTACTTATAATATTTCCTATGGCTCCCACTCAAGTAGAGCATGTATGCTAAATATGCTCAGTTTGGACGAAATATTTTAACCGTAGCTTCAAGAAACATTTTGTGAAGACGTCCCTTAATTGATATTGTAGAGAAGGAATAGGAGTGCATAGTTCTTTTTTGACAATACGTTCTTTAAAAAAATGTTTGTCGATCTTGATATGTTTTGTCTTATCATGATGCACATGATTATCAACGATACCAATTGCCGCTTTATTATCACAATATAGTTTTATTGACTTCTATGCCTGTATATCTGTTTCACTTAGAAAAATCCACACAAATAGCAATTATGATGAAAGGTCTATCATAGATCTATATTCAGCTTCAACACTTGATCAAGAAACCATATCTTATTTCTTACCCCTTCCATAAGTTTCCATTAAGAAAAACGCAAGAAATGGACCTTCTATCATCCGAACAATCTACCCAATCTGTGTCTGAACATACTTCGAAGTTTATATGACCATGATAAGCAAATAAACCCTTTATCTGAACATGTTTTTCAATCATCTCAAAATGAGCATCGTTGGTTGCATATGACCATCAGGACACACTTTCTGTGAAAGAAAAGGCTAGTTATTTGTCGTATCGATTGTTTGTGTTTAAAATATGGTCATTGCAAGGTATAAGATTTTGGATGAAACCCCAAGTATACCTAAAACCCATGTGCTCTCATAAAAAGCTCAACACTCCAAATACTTGAACTTCTTCATGGTATCAAAACCCAGATCAACAGTATTTCTGATAGAACAGTCTGCAAACACCGAGTCTAATTAGTACATATGAATGTGTATGCAATCAATCCATGTGATATCCACGGAAAATAAATTAAAAATAAAAAATGAGAGAGAGAGAGAAGGGACACTGTTGGCCTAATTCCAAAAGAACAACAAGGGTGTTGGAATAGTCTTATACCACGAAAAATAAAAGAGTACATGAGTATAAGATATAGACATGTCTATACCCACAGAACTCAAAGTCATATGGATGGAAACCCAAATATATCGAAAGTCCATGTGATTTCATAAAAAACCAACACTCCAAATACTTCTACTTCTAAGGCATATTAAAATACCATGAACCAATCGTTTTTGAGATAAGTATCCCTGGACTCTATAAATTACATTACATACCTTCAACAACCAAAGCTTGTTGCAGGAAAATACCATATACCTTTTATCTTTCAACAACAATTATTGCAGAGAGAACAATAGAGGAAAGGTGGCATAGGAAGTAATTTCCACTTATGTCGAAAAGATAAACCTTCCACGATTTTTTCCGACGATCGGCATTCATCATCATCTAATATGTAGATACGCCAAATTTAATGTGATTCTACCACTTTTTCACCGTTGATTTAGTGGGTGAAAGATCAACGGTTCACCGATATTAGAACTTTTTACATCGCTAATTCAACGGTGAAAAAGCGGCAGAATTGCATAAAATTTGATGTATCCACGTCTTGGATGATAAAGACGATGACGACGATAGATGCCGATCGTCAAATAAAATGATGGAAGATATAGATTTTTGATACCGCCGCCAAACGAAAAAGCCTCCTCTATTGTACAAGTCATATGATTGTCATCTGACCGATATCTTCCGGATCTCCTTAACAAACTCAAATGGAAAAATTGAAGAAGAAAACATAACAGAACAAATCATATGGATGATACATCGGTCAATTTCATTCCTTTGTTCGGTTAGAATATAATTGCAACTACATGCTTTGCAAAACATGTACTTGTTTGGATGTAGCTGCAACTCAATAACAAACATTTTACCTTTTTTTTTCATCCCAACTCATGTAGTTGCAAAAATGCTCAACTTGAACGTAATTGCAACTACATAATTTTGAACACGTTTTGCTTATCCAACTACAAGTTGGAGTAACAATTATTTAAAACCAAACATTTGATTTTATAATTCCGAGTGGTTGGGAACCGCACAGAACTTCAACTACACCCAACCAAATAACCCCTATCCGTTTTAGTAAGATAGAGCTGGATGCATAGTTTTTTCGCAACAAACAGGGATTGTACATGGCTTTTAAACGAATTAGCAGTGTTCATCCCAAAAAACATTCAAAGTTCATGATATTTTAGTATCAATTGCCTTTTAGAAAAGATTTGAAATTTACCCAGCTTAAAAGCCAGCTTAAAAGCAATCTACATGACAGCTTGGGTGCATCATCATTGTTGATGAGATGTGTGGATTAAAATGGTCTCACATTTGAAAAAACATGAGAACTACATAGGTATAAAACATAAGATAGGCCAAACCTTCATAAGACCTCGGTCTTATTGGATGAAGCCCGACTATGTCAAAAGCCACACTCATATAAATATATATGTAAAATTGTCTTGCCCCATCGTTCGGGAATATATATAAATTTAATAATCACATTCACAAGCAATGTAGAAAACAATAACAAAACAAAAACACGAACAAAGAAAAAAAAGCTCAAAATCAAACCTGAAAACATGACACAACATTTGTCTTGCTAATAATCATTTTCCTTAGATACCACTGGTTGCATCACCAATCATAGATAAATTAAAAACAGAGATTGTGCACAATCAAGTAATATTGCAAAATAAATCAAACTATCCTCAGAGAACTACCCCAATAATAGCATACCTCGTTTTTCTTCAGGTAGAAGTGAAAACACAATGTTCAAAACACCCATTACTAAATATGTTTCGCAACCACCTCAGCCATCAAAGCCCAACAGTCTCATGAAAGCTGCAGTATCCGTGAGATCCGGGAGTATAACGGCATTCCCATTACTCGCCTGCCTCAACTCCTCGTCTTTGAATATGCCTGTGCACACGCCCACCGCTAAAGCTCCTCCATACTCGGCAGCTTTAATGTCGTTTGGCTGCAAAATCGTATGCAGATATACTTGTAAATGTAATTTTCAGAAGACAAATTTTTGGTTTATTTGGGGAATTATCAAAAATAATATTCAAATCCTGTAATTTGAATGAATATAATGCTATTTCAAGATATAATCAGCCACTTCAAAAATATATAATCAAGCCTCTTTACATAATGGGATGTACATCAACAAAATGAATGGATCCTACAGGCCATCAAAAGTGAAAATGTGCCATGTTCCACTTTTAATCTAATTTTGCCACAGATGTAATCTAATCAGGATCTGATTTCATATCTATATTTCGAACAGTCAGTAGCGGAGCTCTACTGGAAATACCCAAATAAATGTCAAGATATACAACAAGATTGGATATAGTCTATTTTCATATAGTTTATGTAACGCTGACATTGTTTTTTTCCTTTGAGGAAAATGAGTAGGGTCAAAACGACATAGCCAAACAAACACATCTCATTGAATATGTGAAATGCGACAAAATACAGGAAACTTCACATCTTAAAAGGATGAATATGAGCTACACAGCAAATTCCACAACCTTCTTCCATCAACGAGCAGTGAGATTCTGGTCTAAGTAACATCATGATGAGATAAGCTATGTGATTTAATTAGTTTTCGTGACATCAGAAGGCACTTATATTGAAAGTTGAACAAATTTTCCCTTAATTATTATCATAATCAACAACATTGGTAAAGACTAAGACCTTAAAAATATGATGGTGATGATATTTAAGGCCATGTTTGGGTATGGAGTTAGGAAAACCTTGGTTTATTTTTAAGTGAGGGTTATTCAAACTCCAGCGGCCCTACCTCCACTTAAAAATTTAACTTTGATGAGTTATTGGTTTGGAGTTATCTAAACTTCAACATGAGTGTTTTTTGGACACTTTTTGGACTTTAGAAAACTTAAGTTTGGATTGCAGATTTGTACAGTCCGGTTATCTCAGTTTTAGAGTTTAAATAATCATAGTTTTCTAGGCCCAATAATGAAAACCAAACAGGTATGGTTATGGTTAGAATTTTAAAGTTAACCTTAATATAACTTTATGAAATTCCGGTTGTACTAACTTACCTTATCTTCTACCCAAACAAGCCCTTAGTCTTTAAGCTAAATTCGGGATAAGCAGTTACCACTTATGACACTTACCAGCCAACACTAGGGATCATTAAATGATTCCCCAATCAATCCACAAAATATTGTTGCAGACTTTTGTCGCTAAGATTTTATGATGGTGCAGCTTGAAGTGCTCTACATGATTTTAAGCCACTCCTATACCTCAAAGCATAACCCTCAATATATGAATTTTAAGTCATTCTTAACTCAAATTATTATATCAACACATAAATACCTAAAGTGGACAACTTCGATGGAAAAAGATGCAGTCTACATGGGAACTGAGTTTGTTTCAAATATCTAAAAACTAAAAAATATGCTCGATAATAGACGACTAATTAGAGACAGAGTAGAAGTGAAAAACGAGTTGGGAAAGTGTGAGAAATAGGCAAAAGAGGAGGAAGGGGAAGGATTCTTCCAGGCAAGACAGCAGGAGAGAAAAAGGTACTTAATTTTTTAATCATCATGGAAAAAATTATGGCATGATTAGGCTCCAACAGTTATCACTTTGTTATTATGCAAAATATTAGTGTGTATGAGTACACCTCTATACGATTAGCGGGGGACAAGTAAATAATTGAATGGATTACCTATTCAAATTAACATTATAAGATATATAATTAAACTAAGGGGAAGAAGACAAAATATTGAAGGAAAAAAAAGAATATACAGTATCTCCAACGTGCACTCGCAAATCAAATCCTCTGGGAAACTGCTCCTCAGCTCTAGCAGCAGCAATCTTCACAAGTTCTCCTCGATCCATATGGTCACTTCCGAATCTGTCAGTTATACGTCATCAGTATCTAAGGAAATTTATTTTCCACAGACATGGAAAAGACGCTTGAAGTTGAAACCATCAATTTCAAGTTATCAACCCACCCTCCAAAATTTGGAACCGAGAAATATTTTCGGATTCCCAGTCCCTCCATTTTCATCCATCCAATCTCTTCTAGATTACCCGTAACCTACAAAATAGAACATAGAGAAGAGGAAATCTCTTGATAAGCCCTTACCATATCCTCCTTAAAAATTGAACAAAGAGTCTCAAAATAAGATTCCACCGCCTATGAGTCAATCATGCAATTAAAAGTGCTAATATACAGCGGACAGTTAATCAAGTTTGGAGGAAAGTCACTCAACACTTAAATTCATGAAAGATGGCCATCTCTGGTATAAACCACCACATAGAATTCAATCACATGAATGTAATTATCCTGAAACTTATTAATAGCTCAAGTCTGTCACCACAAGTAGCTGAAACATAATATTCCAAAACTGTGCAGTATCAATCTCTTGTGTCACTGGGCAAGTAGATTAGAGTACTTTACCTGAACAAGATTATATCTATTTTCCATTATAATTTAACCATAGATTGTCATCATCGCCATGCTAGCCTTTCTCCATGCAAATGGGAAAGTACAAAATTTATCGTGCCTAGGTAATCAGGCGTGTAAAAGAGACTTAGTTGAAAAGACAACTCCGAAGCAATTCGGTGCCTTTCTAAGAAATGTATGGTTCTAAGATAAGGAAGATATAAACAAAACAAAAAATAACAACAGACTCTGCTATTAGTTATTATTTTCAAGACAAACAAAGTTTCCATTGATAAATTGTATAATAAGGATAATAAAGAATTACAAAATAACAAGAAGTAGATTGAATTACCAGGCCAACAGCCACATCCTTTGAAGATAATGCCTCTAGCAAAGAAGATACCCCAGGAAGAACTTCAAGGCCTTCTCCAACATCTTTGGCATGATCCCTAGCATATTCAACCATCTTTGACTTCAACTCAGGTAATTTTTCATTAGCAACCTACAAATAAGTCAAAGCGGACGAAATAAGAACATTAGAGCAAGAGAGACACTATGGCTAGTCACAATTAGCATAATCATTCACTTGGAAGAAAAAAGACTTGAATTGTGCACTCAATTATTGTTTTGTTGACTTTAGTGAAATGTCCATGCATCTACATACTTGTTTACTTGCTAGTTGGTTCTAGAGGATTAAAAAGAGAACTATGATAAAGTTCGCATCTTCAGCCATTTACTGAACATAATCATCCTATTACAGTATTTTTTATTAAAATTTCTATGTTTTTTCCTTCTTTTTTGCACTTAATGTGATTTCTTCGAACCAGCCAATTATCTTATTTGTAGATTGTAACCTATGTTGCTCATCATTATTTTTCATCTATACCCAAGAGTGAATGAAATCCCCCACAGAAAATTTGAAACATTTCCTATTTTCATAGACTTTCACCTGGTCTAGGAGAATTTGAAGGATGTCAACTGATCATTTAGGATCACAGAAAGCTCATCTATCTCTTATTCATGTTTTCTTGGCCATGAATTTGGCACTTATTAAGAAAGGGCTGGTGTCATGACGACAACTGGTCATAAAACTATGTTGGAGCGCTGCTTCATAGCAAGACCCTTCTTTGATTGCGAAAGCCTGATAATGATGATGTGATGACTACTTTCATTAAAATGATGTGCCCATTGACGAATTTTCATAAGGGCATTGGTGCAATGGTAAGGTTTGCACCATTAAAAACTAAATATGATGGTTCTTTCTGAATCCATCACTCCGCAATGTGGAGACAAGGTTTTGTGCATATGACCCTGCCCAGTCCACACAATGGTGAGAGCCTCATGAACTAAGCTTCACTCGATTAACTTCTAGTATGGAGTTGCTAAAAAGAAAGATCTAAATTTTCTCATTGCATGATTGCAAACTAGGAAAAATTACATAAAATACCATCGAACTTTCCCATTTTTTTTCCAGAATACCATCGAACTTTGAAAAATAGAAATACAACTTTTAGATGCAGCTTTTGGATGGCATGGCATGGTGTTTAATGCAGCTTTTGGATGGTGTTTTCTATAATAGTTAACACACTTATCAGACCAATGGGCTTAGCTCATGCTGGAAGAATTTCCTCTCCAAAGCGGGAGATTGCTGGTTCGATTCCCAAAGGGATCACATAAAAAAACACTCTTCAAATGTTCAAGGGTGCCTAACAAAACTTTTAAAGATTTATGGTGTTCTACACAAAACAGAGAAAAAAAATCTGATGGTGTTTTATGTAATTTAGCCTAAAAACTAACTTCTCACAAAGGACTTCCACACCCAAAACAGAGAGATCGCTAAACCTATCAAAATATAATTTTTCAAATATAAAAAAATTGTAAGGAATTCGGTGTAATCAAGCTCAATATAAAATTCTTGAGAAAGCACTTGCAATCCTACTAAAAGAACAAACGGACATTGTTGCCAATAAGTGCTATCTATGAAGAAAACTATCCAAAAGTTTTGGAGCTACCAACATCAGAAGGGATGCCATAGTGCACAACTGTCCTCACAAGTATCAGTGGATCTGTTTGGCCATGATGCTGCAAAGGAGGAAAAAAGATGAAATATAATTGTAAGCAGATAAAAAAATAAATAAAGATAGACTTACCAATGCAAAGTATACTAGGCATGAAATGCTAAATCTAATCTCATTGAAACTTTCATCTTTCAAGCACACTACATATTTGAATAAAAATCTCAAAAACTAAAACAAAAGAAAGCCCATATCTCAAACAAAATCAGAACTCGTTACACACACATGCCCATACAATTACATAATAACTGCGAAGATGCTGCAGTAAATAATGGTAATCTATATTATCAGAAACGCACATCATAATTAACAACCGTACTGTCTACTATTAGAACGTAGCAGAATGGGTTTCAGAATCATTGCATCTGTCGAGTATTCTGCATTAGTTAATAAATATTCCACTAATTATAATAGAAAAGGGAAAATGCAAGCCCCAAGGATTTTATATCAACGATACTTCGCTTGCTTATCCTCCCCCCCCCCCCCACCCCAATTTATCAAGTCTTCGTACCTTTTTTAAAAATAATTTTTAGAATCTATGAAACATATCATTTATACTCTATCTCCATTTTAGCTTCCTCCAACCATTTATCAATTCTCTCATTTACAATTAGCTGTAGACAACTTGACTACAATTACAATGAATTTGATTATATGTTATGAGGAATGTGGGGTTCAAAAGCATACGAGGGTAAAACTTCTAGTTGGTCAAAACGCCATCGATGTATCAACTTTTTTTAATGATCGTCACCGTCGTCTTGATCGACATATTGTAAGGTATGAACAGACATGAAATTATGTTATTTCGATCCTTCTTGCACTCGTATCAGAGGATCACAAATGAAACGGTTCACCGATGAAAGAACATTTTCCATTACCACACCAACCATCAAAGAATATGGAAATCACATGAAAATTACTGTAGATATGCTCTAGCCTAATGTCAATCATATAAACAGAAGTTGCGAAGTTGACTTTTTGAGGACTATCTCCTATGCCTTTCATACGCACATTTATTTATACTCACACTGAACTTTAACTGCACCTCTACTAAATCTACTACAAAATTAATAAATTCAACTACAATTTCAACTGTAAACACACAAGAAGTTGTTCCAAAGATCGCAGGGAATAAAAAAAGCCAGGGATCGACACACCCTAGCCTAAAATCTCAGGCAGTAAACACATTTTTCGCCCTCAAAACCCCAGATCTGAAACAAAATCAGAACTTTTTCCCCCAAAATGGTTATTTATATATTTCTTTTTGAGAAAGCCAAAAATGGTTATTTATATGGTCAGATGTAGAATCATGAAATGGGTATTTATGAAAATTCTAGGGTTTTTCCAATGAGAGAGAGATAGAAGACCTGAATGGCGTCGATGGTGGCATCAGAGAGGCCAAAGACAGAGATGAAAGCATGGGAGAAAGCCAGGCGATGGAGGCGATTTGAAGAGGATCCGATGCTTCGAATCAGAGTCCCGTCGATGTCGAAGGTCACCATTACTCGCCTCTTCTTCTCCATTGCTTGCTTCTCTATCTGAGTGATGAAGCGATGAGCGAAGCTCAAGGTACAGATTATAATGGAGAGTTAGGATACTTTTATTTAGTATTAGTCCCTTAAATTTATGTCATTTCGATGTTAATCCTATGTATCTCCCATATATTGATCTCTCTATTATTACAAGCAGAACACACAAAGAGATCATGCGGCGCTTCCTATTTCAATTCAAAGAAGAGCTAAAATAAACTTAAGAATTTCCTTATTATTAGGATGTCCATAGCCTCTCATTGGAATCCGAAAAAAAATAAAATAATCTATCTATTAATTTAGTTGTGTTTTTAAAGAAAAAACTATCCACTAACTGCAAGTTTTTGTTCAAAACAAAACTGCCAATCACATAACGCTCGACCTATAATTTGCTTAAGAGTTCTGCTCTTCATATTTAGTAAAAATTTATGAGGATATTGATGGAGGTCCTTTTCGGTTCTATGTCAAATATTGTCTTCCGTCGATCTCCCGGTGGATTTTGGAGGTGATCTCCTGTTGCGTATGGGTCTCAATGGGTTTGAGGAGATTGGTGATTTGAGGAGTTTTACGCCGAGTACCTACAAAGAAGTCCCGGGATGGTTTGGTACCACCAAGGACCCTCCAACGATCAAGTTAGTACTAGATCCGAGCAGAGTAACGGCTAAGTGGAATAAAAAAATGGCTTACTTGACCCCTCTGTGATGGGGGTTTATATAGTGACGGTAGCACGCGGCAGCAGGCGCGAGAATCTCGCCGGCAGTTATGCTCCCGACGTCACGCCCGCGCAACAAGCGGATCGCCCGTTAATGGGGATCGTGATGGCGTGGAACGTGGGATGTTGCCGGCGGAGAATCCGCGCATGGCGAGATTCGCGGAGCGGCGGTTACGCCTGTGAGTGTTGGAGTTGGTCGGTCGGAGGGACCGAGGAAGATGGCATCGGCGAGAGAGCTCGAGAATGAGCGGGGGAGCCGAGGTATCTTGGTCCTGTTGTAGCTCGGGGGCAAGCTGAGAGGCCGAGGAGGCCAATTTGCGGGGGCTCTGAGGTGAGCCAGCTTGTGCTTGCAGGTCGGGTACAGAGGTGGCCTGGTCGACCCCTGCAGGTCCTTTCTTCTGAGTTCTGGGACACGTCATCTGCCACGTGTCCTGATCTTGGAGGTCGCCAATATGGAGTATCATCATTAGCCCCCTACTCTTGCCCCGACCAGCTGGCGGGTCGGGGCAAGAGTGGACTGCCGAGCCGCCCAGGGCGAGCTCCCTCCTAAGATTTCGTCGGGATGCGTCCCCGGGCTGTTAGCTGTCTTTTCTGCCAGCGAATCAGGACGAAATCTCTGCATTTAAGGAAGATGCGCCGGTTCGTGCATCCTGTCACTGAAGCGGCGGTCTGCGTGTCAAGCGTCGGTTGGCCGACGCGACATGTGCAGACCTACGGCGTCTGATGGGATGTGGCCCATTGTAGGAACGACAAGCGGAGCGATCGATCGTCGAGTTGATTTCGATCACTTGCCAAGTGTGCTAAGCGCTGCTTAGAAGGAGGCATCTTTATAACCCCGAAATCGAGGGGGGATTACTCAGACTTGGATAGACCTGATGTATCTTGTTGGGGCTTCGGATCCGCTGCATGTGATGGACTTAGTGGCCTCGTTACGAGGGCTACAAATCCGCAGCGTCTGTTGGGCCGGAGGATGCCTGCTGGGGATGACCGAGCGGGGAAGCTGCTCGGTTGATCTTGGCGAGGGCATTGATCCCTGGCATTGCGAGTAGGGAAGCTACCGGCCAGGGATAGCCAAGCAGGGAAGCCGCTCGGCTGCCCCTGGGAGGACTTTGGTCCTTAGCGTTGGAGGGGCTGTAAGAAGCCTACTAAGGATAATCGGGCAGTGAAGTTGCACGGTTGCCTCTCGGCGAGGGCTTTGATCCTTGGGCGAGGTGGCCCTCGAGCCGCCGTAGCGAGCCCCTTCTGTGCGACCTTGTCGAGGGAGGGGGTGTCGGTCATGCCTGGGGATAGGCGAGGTGACCGACATCTCCTCAGGAGGGTGAGGGTCGCGAGGAGGCCCGAGACGAGACGCCCTGGCAGAGGATCTTGGCGTGGAGCTGTGGGGCGTCCAACGAGCCTCAGAGAGTATCGGCCCGTGAGACCTGTGGCTATGGGACGCAGCCTGCCGGTGGTCAGCCGTGCCGACGAGGGAAGAGTCTACTGGAGGCGGAGGAGCGGTGATCTGGGGCCCTGGCCCGGCCGTTTAGACGCGGACGAGCGCCTCCACGATGGACTGTAGTCGGTCTATTCAGCCGGCGAGGGCGTTGATGACGGTCGCCGGAGGAAGTTCATCCGCGCCTCGGGTGAGGGGGAGGCGGCGGCTGGTATCTGGATCTTCAGGGTGATCGTATGCCATGTGGATGGAGATCGGAACGCCAACTTTTGTTTTTGTGAAGTTTAGCGTTCAGACGGCGCCAACTGATGGAGGTCCTTTTCGGGTCTCCGTCAGATGTTGTCTTCCGTCGATCTTTCGGTGGATTTTGGAGGTGATCTCCTGTTGCGTGTGGGTCTCAATGGGTTTGAGGAGATTGATGATTTGAGGAGTTTTACGCCGAATACCTGCAAAGAAGTCCCGGGGTGGTTTGGTACCACCGAGGACCCTCCGACGATCAAGTTAGTACTAGATCCGAGCAGAGTAACGGCTAAGTGGAATAAAAAAATAGCTTACTTGACCCCTCTGTGATGGAGGTTTATTTAGTGACGGTAGCACGCAGCAGCAGGCGCGAGAATCTAGCCGGCAGTTACGCTCCCGACGTCACGCCCGCGTAACAAGCGGATCGCCCGTTAATGGGGATCGTGATGGCGTGGAACGTGGGATGTTGTCGGCGGTGAATCCGCGCATGGCGAGTGTTCCCCTCCGAAAGGCGGCCGAGACGACGTGAGGACGTCTTGACTGAGATTCGGGGCAGATGCTATATGGTTTTATCCGTCTACCTCTCCGAAGATGCCAAGTTGATTTATGGCACCGTGTATCGGAGGTTTGAACAGATGCGACCGATTTAGCAGACTTCGTCAAATTCCCCCTCGCTTGAGGGGGTTTTGATTGTGGGGACGCTTTTCCCTGCAGGCGCAAGCCCCTGCAGTTAATTACGCTACCGCGTCGCGGTAACAATTTTCTCCTTCTCCAGAATTTCACTTCGTGTCGTGGGTGTTTATTTTGTTTGTGATTGCCCGTGGATTGTATACGGAGACTAAGTTATGCCGTCGCCCGTAGGACGTGGATTAGTCCAAATCCGTATTTACTTAGATTTGGGTTTGGTGTTTTAGTTTAAGGATACGTTGGTCGTATTGAGGCTAAGATCAACTTAAACATTCGTTAAGGATACGTTAGTTCTGTTTGAGACTAAGATCGACTTAACGGAAAGAGTATTTGGGGGCTCTATTGTTCCAGTTTAGGGACGCAGTGGTCTGTTTGATATATGGCCGTCGGGAGCCGTCACCTCTCTAACGACGTTGAAGGATTACAACGACAGGTGTCAGAGGAGTTCGGAGATGTACCCTTGAACCAAAGTTGATTAGGGGTCTTATAGTCCAATTTGGGACTAAAGTCTGTTTGAATGTTTAAGGATACGTTAGCCACATTTGAGGCTAAGATCAACTTAAACAGGATCGTTTAGATCCGACAAAAGAGCATTTAGGGGCTCTATTTGTTCCAGTTTAGGGACATGGTGGTCCATGTTCCAGTTTAGGGACGTGGTGGTCCATGTTCCAGTTTAGGGATGTGGTGGTCCATTGAATGTATGGCCATCGGGACCCGTCACCTCTCTGACGTCGTTGAAGGATTACAACGATAGGTGTCAGAGGAGTTCGGAGATGTATCCTTGAACCAAAGTTGATTGGGGGTCTTATAGTCCAATTTGGGACTAAATTCTGTTTGAAGATTTAAGGATACGTTAGCCATATTCGAGTCTAAGATCAACTTAAACGGGATCGTTTAGATCCGACAAAAGAGCATTTGGGCTCTATTGTTCCAGTTTAGGGACATAGTGGTCCATTACCAGTTTAGGGACATGGTGGTCCAATACCAGTTTAAGGACATAGTGGTCCATAGGTTGGTTTAAGGACGCTTAAGTCCGTAGCAATGTATGGTTGTCGGGACCCGTCACCTCTCTGACGACGTTGAAGGATTACAACGACGGATGTCAGAGGAGTTCAGAGATGTACCCTTGAACCAAGTGTAAATTGATTTCAAAGAGCAGCCGTGCTCAGTCAATTTAATTTGAGGAGTTACGACCAGAATTGGGCTAAGTCCAGTTGAGAATATTCAACATTTTTATTTATATTTAGCCTAGTAGGCCTTTATTAGGGCTCTACCCCTGTCAATAATGCCCTGCATTTTATTCTGGCCTATTAGGCCTTTTAAGTTGGGCTCTGTCCCCTTTTTTTATAATGCAGAGCATTTGTTTTGGTCCATTAGGCCTTTTAATTAGGCTCTGCCCTTTAACAATGCGCTACATTAATTAGTCTGACAAAGTGCCACATGGCTTGTCAGGCGCTTTGCGCCAATTGAGGAGCGCAAGGCGCAAGTCCATGGGGAGGTGACACGTGTCACGCTCAGGAGAGCGCAAGCGCAGTGCGCCGCGCTGTTGCGCTGCTGACACGTGGCGCGCTCTGGTGAGTTGCGCCAATTCATGATAGCAGTGCTCTATTTTTAGAAGCGCATAGCGCAGATCATTATGGGACTGACACGTGGCGCTCTCTGGTGGCTTGCGCCAACCCGAGAGCACAACAGTGTAGATTTTGCAAGTGCAGGGCACTGTTTTATTATTTTGATCAATTTTAGATCAAAGAAAATAAATTTTCTTGTTTTCAAAGAACCAGTGGTTCATCAAAAGGCAATGCCTTTATTATTATTATATTTTTATTGAAGATCTTTGATCTTGTTCTTAGATCAATGATCTTTTTAGAAGAAATTCTTTTTTTATTCAAGGTTTTTACCTTTCCTTTCTTTAAGCTCTTCTCAAAATTTTCTTTAAAAGAGTTCTCTCTGTGTTCCTCCCTTTTGTGTTGGGGTCTGGGGGCCTTTTTATAGTGCCAATGATTTGTTGAATTGGTTAGAGAGATCTTTTTTTGAGTGATTTGGGGATTTTTCCCCACCGTTGGATCTTTGATCCAAGGGCTTCTGTTTTACAGAAGGCAATCTTCTTGTTTTTAACAAGATTGAGAAAGATCTTTCAGAATTTTAATTCTGTTTGGCGCAAGCGCATCTGCTCTTGACACGTGTCGCGCAGCGCAACTGCGCTGCCACGTGTCGCCCAGCGCAGAGCGCAAGTCAGCTGAAGCATTGCTTGCTTTATTATTATTTAAATTTTAAACAGAGCTTTGCTCTGATTGGGGGAAACAGAAGCGTTGCTTTGTTTCCCGCATTGGAGTTTGAACAGAGCTTTGCTCTGAAAGGGAGATTTTCTCCTTTATTATTATTATTTATTTATTTATTCTTTTTATTGTTATTATTTTATAAGGAGCGGGTTTTGAGTTAAAATTTTGGCGGGAACAAATGCCCCCCACTACTTTACCCACGTAAGTATGTACGTGGGTGAAGTAGTGCAAAGTTATGGGTAGCCATGGAATCGAGGGCTTAGGAGACAAGTTTAGGGTCCTTGTAGCCTAAGACTTTTCAATTTTATGAGCCGTGAGGGTCTCACAAAGACTTTTCTCCCTACGGATCGAGAGGAACTCATAGGTGTATTTTCTCCTTAGGAGTCGTGAGGATTCCTAAGTGCGTTTTCTTTTATAAGTCGTAAGGATCCTATAAGAGAATTTTCCCTCTTACGAGTCGAGAGGACCCGTAAGCGGTTATTTCCCTCCTTGTCGAGATTCGACTTCGGAGAGTGAGACCCGTGGATAGTATGCAAGAGACCGTTTTAGGCCGACCTGCAGGATCCCAGTGCTTAGGAAACAGGTTTTTTTTTATCCCCGCTGCCTAAGGCTTTTCCTCACGAGTCGAGACGAATCAAGCAGTTCTCGCAAAGACATCAATTTCCTCATGAGTCGAGACGAATCGAGCATTTCTCGCAAGAATATCCTAACGTCACAGTTAACCTCTGCTCTTTACGACAGAAGTCCGTTAGGGTCTGTGGTACTTAGGGTTTTGGCCGCCGTACCGTCGCATCAGCTGATATATTCCTCGATATGCAATCGTGCTGTTCGAGTAGCCCTGCGACTGCCGTGTCTCTGATCCCTTCGGGGGCTGGACAAGACGTCTTCAAGCAATCCTCCTTAGTAGTTTGACCGTCGGAAGAGCAAGCGTTAGGAATTTTGCCATGCCGCTTTTTACTTGAGGTTAGGCTCATTTTGGAGAGCCCCGATGAGTCATAACCACTCCGCGCTGGTGTGGAATGATCTCCGATAGTCTTTCAGGTTTTATGTGAGTTGCCGTCAAGACCCTGAAGCTAGGAATTTGGCCTTTGCTTCGTTTGCTGGTATCGCGTATGCTGTATCGAGATGAATGTAGCGGTTGTCTCTAGGTTGCTGGTGAACCGTCGAGGTTTGGAACTAGAGATTTTGCCGTGGCTTCATTTGTTTGATTGTCGCGTCTGATCCCTGCTGGAGGAAGAATGCTGGGGTAACATTTCGTCTGCTGTATCGAGACGAACGTCGCGGTTGTCTCTAGGTTTTTAGTGAACCATCGAGGTTTGGAACTAGGGATTTTGCCGTGGCTCCGTTTGATTGATTGTCGCGTCCGAACCCTGCTGGAGGAAGAACGCTGGGGTGACATCTCGTCTGCTGTATCGAGACGAACGTCGCGGTTGTCTCTAGGTTGCTAGTGAACCGTTGAGGTTTGGAACTAGGGATTTTGCCGTGGCTCCGTTTGTTTGATTGCGTTGCGTCTGCTGTGTCGAAACGAACGTCGAAGTGGTGACCATTCCGCACTGGTGTGGGATGATCTCCAGTTGTCTTTCAGGCTTTATATGACTTGCCGTTAAGACCTTGAAGCTAGGAATTTAGCCTTCGCTTCGTTTGTTCTGTCATGTCCGAGTCCTGTTGGAGGAAGGACACTGTTGTTGACATTGCGTCTGCTGTAACGAGACGAATACTGAGGTGGAGCTGGGATTTTGCCGTCACTCCGCTTTACTGACCATGGGGTCTTTTGTTGACGTTGCATCTACATCCTGCTGGACTGCGAAAGAATGCCGTTGTTGACATTGCGTCTGCTGTAACGAGACGAATGCTGAGGTGGAGTTGGGATTTTGCCGTCACCCCACTTTGTTTCGACCATGGGGTCTTTCGTTGGCGCTGTATCTGCATCTTGATAGATTGCGAAAGAATGCTTTTATTAACATATCGTCTGCTGTATCGATACGATTGTTGAGATGAAGCTGGGATTTTGCCGTAGCTTCGCTTTGTTTCAACCACGAGGTCTTTTGTTGGCGTTGTATCTGCATCTGGTTGGAATGATGAGAAATTCCGTTGGTGATCTTTAAGTTGTCGATATCGACGTCGAGACCCTGAAGCTAAGGATCTTCTTTTTGCTCTGTTTGTTGACATTGTGTCTGCAATATTGCGACAAATGTCGAGATTGTCTCTAGGTTGTCTATGAACCGTCAAGATTTAGCTTCGCTTTCTGATGAAGCCTGCTGGGAAGGTATGGTTCCCTCTTTGTTCGTGCCCCTGGATTGTATACAGGGATCGATGTGATCTTACCTGTAGGGCAAAAATTTTCATTCATTTTTTTTTATTATTTTATTTCCGCGATGCTCTATCATTTCAGCTTTTATATCGCGAAAGTCGCGATTGTCCAATCATTTCGGCTATTTTTCGCGGTGCCCAATCATTTCGGCTGTTTATTTTATTTTTACTCGCCGCTTTTTATTGCGAGTTCCCTAATCATTTCGGCTATTTTGTATGCATACGTTTTTACTTGCTGCTTTTTTTTTTGCAAGTTGCCCCATCATTTCGGCTATTTCGTATGCATGTGCGGCCTGCTGGCTTTTTGCTGTAAGCCTGGAATTAGACACCGATTTCGGCATCAACACCGCTATAACTGGGATATTGCCAGGAACGAATCATCATTTGCCTCTGTCGATGTCGAACAAAGGTGGCTTAGCGAACAGGGTTAAGGTCCTGTCGACTAAGGCTTTTGACTTCATGAGCCGTAAGGGTCCCACAGAGGTATTTCTCCCTACAAGTTGTGAGGATTTTGTAGGTGTATTTTCTCCTTAGGAATCGTGAGGATTCCTAAGTGTATGTTCCTCTGTAAGTCGTAAGGATCCTACAAGAGGGTTTTCTCCTTGTAAGTCGAGGGGACTTATAAGGGTTGTTCATCATGCGTACATATCCCCAGTCACGGATGGGACTTGGTTAGGGAAATGTTTATTCGCGCCCGTGGATTGTATACAAGGGTCAGTGTTGAGCCACTTGTAGGGCAATATCAAAGGTTGTGGGGGTTACTTAAGCACAGGTTTAGGTCTCCGTAACTTAAGACTTTCAAATCTTATGAGCCGTGAGGGTCCCATAAGAGAGTTCTCCTTACGAGTCGTGAGGATCTCGCAAGTGTGTTTTCTCCTTAGGAATCGTGAGGATACCTAAGTGTGTTGCTCTCTTGTGAGTCGTAAGGATCTCACGCGGGTGGTTTCTCCTTACAAGGTCGAGAGGACCCTGAAAGTGTCTTTTAACGAGGCTGCGCCCTTTCAGGTTTTCACAAACACTCGCCGGTAGTCCTGCTGTTTTTACTCACGGAGCCCTTTCGGGTTTTCATCCGTGCCCCTTTTGCTTATGGATGTTCCCCTCCGAACGGCGGCGCACAAGACCGCGAAGTCCTGGCGCTGAGATTCGGGGCAGATGCTATTTGGTTTTATCCGTCTACCTCTCCGAAGATGCCAAGTTGATTTATGGCACCGTGTATCGGAGGTTTAGACGGATGCGGCCGATGTAGCAGACTTTGTCAGATTCCCCCTCGCTTGAGGGGTTTTTGATTGTGGGGACGCTCTTCCCTGCAGGCGCAAGCCCCTGCAGTTAATTACGCTACCGCATCACGGTAACAACTTTCTCCTTCTCCAGAATTTCACTTCGTGTCGTGGATGTTTGTTTTGTTTGTGGTTGCCCGTGGATTGTATACGGAGACTGAGTAATACCGTCGTCCGTAGGACGTGGATTAGTCCAAATCCGTATTTACTTAGATTTAGGTTTGGTGTTTTTAGTTTAAGGATACATTAGTCGCGTTGCGACTAAGATCAACTTAAACATTCGTCAAGGATACGTTAGTCCTGTTTTGGACTAAGATCAACCTGACGTGGTGATTCATTTAATTTATGGCCATCGGGACTCATCACCTCTCTAACATCGTTGAAGGATTACAACGATAGGTGTCAGAGGAGCTCAGAGATGTACCCTTGAACCAAAGCTGATTGAGGGTTTTATAGTCCATTTAAGTGTTTAAGGATACGTTAGCCGTGTTTGGGGCTAAGATCAACTTAAACGGGATCGTTTAGATCCGGCAAAAGAGCAATTGGCTCTATTGTTCCAGTTTAGGGACGTAGTGGTCCATTATTAGTTTAGGGACGTCTCGGTCCGATACCAGTTTAAGGACGTAGTGGTCCATTATTAATTTAGGGACGTTTCGGTCCGATGCCAGTTTAGGGACGTAGTGGTCCATTATTAGTTTAAGGACATTTCGGTCCATCGCCAGTTTAGGGACGTGGTGGTCCATCATTAGTTTAGGGACATTTCGGTCCGATGCCAGTTTAGGGACGTAGTGGTCCATCATTAGTTTAAGGACGTCTCGGTCCAATATTAGTTTAAGGACGTCTCGGTCCGATATTAGTTTAAGGACATCTCGGTCCACGAGTTTAAGGACCCCGCAGTCCATAGCGATGTGTGGTCGTTGGGACCCGTCACCTCTTTGACGTCGTTGAGGAATTACAACGATGGATGTCAAAGGAGTTCGGAGATGTACCCCCGAACCGGATGTAGATTGATTTAGGAGAGCCATTTTGCTCAGTCAATTTAATTTAAGGACTTATGGCCACGATCGGGCTAAGTCTAGTTGAAAATGTCCAACATTTTATTTGCTTTTGCATTGCATTTCTTTTTATTTTTATTTGGGCTTTGCCCAGAAAGGATGCAAAGCATCAATTTGTTTTGGGCTCTGCCCCTTTTTATTATATTGCAATTTAATTTGGCCTACTAGGCCCCTCTGATTTGGGCCTGGCCCTTCAGTAAAATGCATTGCATTTGTCAGGCGCTTTGCGCCAATCACTGAGCGCAAGCGCTTGTGGTGATGACACGTGTCATGCTCTGGTGAGCGCAAGCGCAACAGCGCAGTGCGCTGCGCTAGTGCGCTGTGCTGTTGTGCTGCTGACACGTGGCGCGCTCTGGTGAGTTGCGCCCGTTCCAGAGAGCGAAGCTCTATTTCAAGGCGCGTAGCGCAAGTTGTTCTGCAGCTGACACGTGGCGCGCTCTGGTGAGTTGCGCCAGTTCCAGAGAGCAAAGCTCTATTTCAAGGCGCGTAGCGCAAGTTGTTCTGCAGCTGACACGTGGCGCGCTCTGGTGAGTTGCGCCAGTTCCAGAGAGCAAAGCTCTATTTCAAGACGCGTAGCGCAAGTTGTTCTGCAGCTAACACGTGGCGTTCTCTCAGGAGCGCAACAGCGCAGTTTGGAAGTGCAAAGCACTAATAATCTTTTTAGATTCCAGAACAGAAGTGCAAAGCACTATTTGTTTTCTTTGATCTAATTAGGATCAAAGAAAAATGAGTTTTTCTCTTTATTTCAAGAACCAGAGGTTCATAAAAGTGCAAAGCATTATTTTTTTTATTTTTTTTATTTTTTTTTTGTTTTAAAGAACCAGTGGTTCATACGAGTGCAAAGCACTATTTTTATTTATTTTTATTTTCTTCTTTGTTTTAAAGAACCAGTGGTTCATACGAGTGCAAAGCACTATTTTTATTTATTTTTATTTTCTTTTTTGTTTTAAAGAACCAGTGGTTCATACGAGTGCAAAGCACTATTCATTATGTGAAGATCATTGATCAATGATTTATCAAAAGAGATTTCTTTTCTCTCGTGAAGGTTTTTACCTTCTTCTTGAAATTTTTCTCAGAGTTCTCTCTATTTGAAGCTCTTGATTTTTTTTTTCAAGAAATGTTCATGCCTTCTCTTTTCTTCTTGGCTCCTATTTATAGGAGAAGGAAAAGAATCAATTTGTTTAGCAAATCTCTCATTGAAAGATTTGATTTGATCGTTGAGAGATTTGATTTATATTTATCATTAATCTGGGCCTTTAGATCATTCAGTGAATTTTATTCACCGTGGATTTTAAATCCAAAAGATATTCTATTTGTTATTCTGGTGAGATTTTCAGGGAAATCTTTCCTTGTCCAAGATTTTTCCATAAATTGATGATTTTTAATCATCTTTGGATCTTTAATCCAACGGTTCCCATAATCCTTTTCCATTTGGAAAGATTTAGAAGCTTTTAGAATTTTAATTCTATTTCGAAAGATTTTTAGAGAAATTTAGAATTTTAATTCTACTAATCTGTAAGGCTTTCAAAGCCTGTCACGTGCTGGCACGTGACCCTTGGTCACGTGTGAGCACGTAACCCCGAAATTGGTTCCTTTAACAGTCGCTTGTTCATATTGTTGTTTTAACCATCACGTGTCAACACGTGACCATTGGTCACGTGTGAGCACGTGATATTTCATTGAGATAACTTCTGATTTTTAATCAGGGAACAGATTTTAGAATTTAATTCTATTCATTATTTTAGAGGCCTTAAGAGCCCATCACGTGTCTGCACGTGGCCCATGGTCACGTGTGAGCACGTGATGCCCCATTGGGGTCTTTTCTAAGTTTTTATTATATCTTCTAACTCCTCCAGCGGATTCTTAAAAGCCCATCACGTGTGAACACATAATGCCTCATAACTTTTGATCCCGGATGAATTATGAAGCCCATAATATATCAAATCGAAGGGTTTTTCGAGACACTTTCAATACAATCAGAATTTATCCGTTTCTCCTTCGGGAGTTTGTCAAAAAACAGCCCGGAAGATACTGGTTCGTATTTCCTTAAGCGTATCGCTGCCATTTGATACCTTGGACTCTTTTGCGTAGAAATTTTTGGCGGGAACAAATGCCCCTCACTACTTTGCCCACGTAAGTATGTACGTGGGTGAAGTAGTGCAGAGTTATGCAGAGTTATGCATGGCGTATGACCAGTTTTGGGTTGATGTATCACTTTCAGAATCTTGATCTGAGAAGATAACGAGCGGACACAAGCGTCGTCATTTATCATTGACTCAAATCTTAACTCTTAAGGGATATAGTTCCAACCCTTAACTCCATGAGCCGCATCCTTCTATTTCTTTTTTTGTCTCACTCTGGCGTGGAGTAGTTCATACGCTTATGAGTAAGTTCTCCATTTCAGTGGCATGTAGCTTTGGCAAGTGTGGCCCATAGATGGTCGGCCCATCTTGACTTCTTTGCAGGGCAGTGATGGCTTAGGAGACAGGGGTAGGATCTGCCATCTAAGGCTTTTCAACTTTACGAGCCGTGAGGGTCTCATAAAGACTTTTCTCCCTACGAGTCGTGAGGATCTCGTAGGTGTATTTTCTCCTTAGGAATCGTGAGGATTCCTAAGTGTGTTTTCTCTTATAAGTCGTAAGGATCCTATAAGAGAGTTTTTCCTCTTACGAGTCGAGAGGACCCGTAAGCGGTTGTTTCCCTCCTTATCGAGATTCGACTTTGGAGAGTGTGACCCGTGGATAGTATGCAAGAGACCGTTTTGGGCCGACTTGCAGGGTCCCAGTGCTTAGGAAACAGGTTTTTTAATCCCTACTGCCTAAGGCTTTATCTCACGAGTCGAGACGAATCGAGAAAATCTCGCAAAGGCATCAATTTCCTCACGAGTCGAAACGGATCGAGCAGATCTC
Organism: Agapanthus africanus; assembly: GCA_030015575.1. Lineage (NCBI taxonomy): Eukaryota > Viridiplantae > Streptophyta > Magnoliopsida > Asparagales > Amaryllidaceae > Agapanthus > Agapanthus africanus. The sequence continues at coordinate 518,583,661 of JASDDO010000016.1, forward strand.
ACAAGAACATCTTAACGTCGCATTTAACCTCTGCTCTTTACGACAGAAGCCCGTTAAGGTTGGTGGTACTTAGGGTTTTGGCCATCGTACCGTCGCATAAGCTGATATAGTCCTCGATAGGCAATCGTGCTGTTCGAGTAGCCCTGCGACTGCCGTGTCTCTGATCCCTTCGGGGGCTGGACAAGACGTCTTCAAGCAATCCTCCTTGGCAGTTTGACCGTCAGAAGAGCAAGCGCTAGGAATTTGCCATGCCGCTTTTTACTTGAGGTTAGGCTCATTTTGGAGAGCCCCGATGAGTCATAACCACTCCGCGCTGGTGTGGGGATGATCTCCGATAGTCTTTCGGGCTTTATATGAGTTGCCGTTAAGACCCTGAAGCTAGGAATTTGGCCTTTGCTTCGTTTGCTGGCATTGCGTCTGCTGTATCGAGACGAAGGTTGCGGTGGGAACTAGGGATTTTGCCGTGGCTCCGTTTGTTTGATGACGTTACGTCTTCTGTGTCGAGACGAACGTTGGGGTGACATCTCGTCTGCTGTATCGAGACGGACGTCGAAGTGGTGACCACTCCACACTGGTGCGAGATGATCTCCGATTGTCTTTCCGGTTTTATATGACTTGCCGTTAAGACCCTGAAGCTAGGAATTTAGCCTTCGCTTCGTTTGCTGGCATTGCGTCCTCTGTATCGAGACGAATGTCGTGGTTGTCTCTAGGTTACTGGTGAACCGCCGAGGTTTGGAACTAGGGATTTTGCCGTGGCTCCGTTTGTTTGATGACGTTACGTCTGCTGTGTCGAGACGAACGTTGGGGTGACATCTCGTCTGCTGTATCGAGACGGACGTCGAAGTGGTGACCACTCCACACTGGTGCGAGATGATCTCCGATTGTCTTTCCGGCTTTATATGACTTGCCGTTAAGACCTTGAAGCTAGGAATTTAGCCTTCGCTTCGTTTGCTGGCATTGCGTCCTCTGTATCGAGACGAATGTCGTGGTTGTCTCTAGGTTACTGGTGAACCGCCGAGGTTTGGAACTAGGGATTTTGCCGTGGCTCCGTTTGTTTGATGACGTTACGTCTGCCTCCAGCTGGACTGCGGAGGAACGCTGTTGTTGACATTGCGTCTACTGTATCGAGACGAATGCTGAAGTGAAGCTAGGATTTTGCCATCGCCCCGCTTGATGGTGTAATATCTGTGTCCTGCTGGAATGAGGAGGCACACCGTTGGTGATCTCTAAGTTGTCGATGTTGACGTCGAGACCCTGAAGCTCGAGATCTTCGTTTGCTTCATTTGTTGACATCATGTCTGTAATATTGCGACAAATGTCGAGATGGTCTCTAGGTTGTCTATGAACCGTCGAGATTTGGCTTCGCTTTCTGATGGAGCCTGTTGGGAAGGCATGGTTCCCTCTTTATCTGTGCCCCTGAATTGTATACAGGGATCGATGCGATTTCACCTGTAGGGCAAAAAGTTTCATTCTTTCATTTTTTTTTTCTTTCCGCGATGCTCTATCATTTCAGCTTTTATATCGCGAAGGTCGCGATTGCCCAATCATTTCGGCTATTTTTCGCGGTGCCCAATCATTTCGGCTATTTTTTCTTTTTACTCGCTGCTTTTTATTGCGAGTTGCCTAATCATTTTGGCTATTTATTTTATTTTTACTCGCTGTTTTTTATTGCGAGTTGCCCAATCATTTCGGCTATTTTGCATGCATACATTTTTACTTGCTGATTTTGTTTGCAAGTTGCCCCATCATTTCGGCTATTTCGTATGCATTTTTTTTTTTTTGCGAGTAGGGGATTTGGGATCTGATACCGATCTTGGTATCAGCATCGCTGCGACCGGAATATTTCCAGGAGCGAATCATCATTTGCCTTGAAAGGACTTGGAATTTGATACCGGTTTAGGCATCAGGATCGCTGCAACTGGGATATTGCCAGGAGCGAATCATCATTTGCCTTGAAAGGGCTTGGAATTTGATACCGGTTTAGGCATCAGCATCGCTATAACTGGGATATTGCCAGGAGCGAATCATCACTTGCCTTTTTCGATGTTAAACAAAGGTGGCTTAGTGAACAGGGTTAAGGGTCCTGTCGGCTAAGGCTTTTGACTTCATGAGCCGTAAGGGTCTCACAAAGGTACTTCTTCCTACAAGTCGTGAGGATCTTGTAGTTGTGTTTTCTCCTTGGGAATCGTGAGGATTCCTAAGTGCATGTTCTCTTGTAAGTCGTAAGGATCTTACAAAAGGGTTTTCTCCTTATAAGTCGAGAGGACTTACAAGTGTCGTTTGCTGTACAAGCATATCCCTAGTTACGGATGGGACTTTGTTAGGGAAATGTTTATTCGCGCCCGTGGATTGTATACAAGAGCCAATATCGGACCACTTGTAGGGCAATGTCGAAAGTTGTGGGGGTTGCTTAAGCACAGGTTTAGGTCTCTGTAGCTCAAGACTTTCAAATCTTATGAGCCGTAAGGGTCCCACAAGAGAGTTCTCCTTACGAGTCGTGAGGATCTCGCAAGTGTATTTTCTCCTTAGGAATCGTGGGGATCCCTAAGTGTGTTGTTCCTTTGTGAGTCGTAAGGATCTCACGCAGGTGGTTTCTCCTTACAGGGTCGAGAGAACCCTATAAGTGTTTCTTAACGAGATTGCGCTCTTTCGGGTTTTCACAAACACTCGCCGGTAGTCCTGCTGTTTTTACTCACGGAGCCATTTCAGGTTTTCATCCGTGCCCGTTTTGCTTATGGACATACCTTTTTTTTTATTCTTTTTTTTTTCTTCATTTTTTTTTACGAGGTCGCGCCCTTTCGGGTTTTCACGAACACTCGCCGGTAGTCCTGCTGTTTTTACTCACGGAGCCCTTTCGGGTTTTCATCCGTGCCCTTTTTGCTTATGGACATACCATTTTTTTTTATTTTATTTTTTTTAATCTTGTCAGCCTAAGAATGCTGCGGTATTAGTTTAAAGACGTTTCGGTCTGATATTAGTTTAAAGACATTTCGGTCCGCTATTAGCTTAAGGACATTTCGGTCCATTGCAAGTTTTAGGACATTGCGGTCCATCATTAGTTTAAGGACATCTCGGTCCGTTGTTAGTTTAAGGACGTTTCGGTCCGCCGTCGCCGTATTTGAGGCGAACATCTAGTTTATTGACTTTTCGGTCTAGCGTCTCCGTATTTGAGGAGAATTTCTAGTTTACTGACTTTTCGGTCTGGCGTCTCCGTATTTGAGGAGGATTTCTAGTTTACTGACTTCTCGGTCTGGCGTCTCCGTATTTGAGGAGGATTTCTAGTTTACTGACTTCTCGGTCTGGCGTCTCCGTATTTGAGGAGGATTTCTAGTTTACTGACTTTTCGGTCTGGCGTCTCCGTATTTGAGGAGGATTTCTAGTTTACTGACTTTTCGGTCTGTGGGTCCTTCCCCATGAATGAGCATGATGCCCCCGGCGTATCCGTCTTTTTCGGAGCGTGCGGTTGCGGCGGACTCACCTTCCAGTTTTCAGACAGCGCAAACTTGCCATGTTGGTATTGGTCTTCAACCCAGTTTTTGAAGACGTAGCAGTCCTCGATCAGGTGACCTACTGTTTGGTGGTAAGGGCAATAATTGGGATTATTAATATCGCCTGGCTGCAACGGACGTTTTGGAGCCGGCAGATTGATGAGTCTGTTGCACACTGCCAGCTCGAACAGTCCCCTTGTTTTATCTTGCGGAAACGAGTAAGGACGTTTCAACTTTTCTTGGAGGGATTGCCGCTTGTTGCTTTGGCGAGCAACCGGTCTAGGGTCACCTGATTGTTGTTGAGCGCTGGCGACGAGGGCCGTTTTTCCTTTTCCTTTGTTCTTCTTGTTCGGTCCCTTGCTTACGGGGTCGGGATTTTTTCCGAGTAGCATGCGATTGCATGGCTGAACGTTCTCGTAGCTTCTCAATTCCTTTATTTTTGAAATAGATTCCCCGAGGGAAGAGTTGGGGATAGCTTCTTCGTCAGAGTTTCTACCAAAGGTGATAATTTGCGATACCTTAGAGTCGGCTATATGGCAATCGTCGGCGACTCTTTTGCGCTCATATATCGCATTTTTCCGATGTCCACAAGCTTCACACTTTGTCACGTCGAAGTGTTGCTTTTGAGCGACATACCCTTGCCACCAACAGTTAAAGGATTCGCAGTCTTCGGTAGGATGTATGATCTTCTGATGATATAAACAGAAGTTAGGGTGCATCTCTGCCTCAGCGAGAGTATTTTCTTCAGAGGGCGGTAGCTTCATTCCTACTGACAGAGCTTTGGCGAACCTTTTCCTCGTCTTGAATTTGTTTTTACCCGCAGTGTATGGCTTTTGATTTGACGGGAATGCCTTGGCTCTTTCCAGTATGGCCATTTCATGCTCTTGATTGGCTTTTGCTTTCAGACGAATTTCATTTAGGAAGGCATCGATCAACTCGTCTGACGGCTGCGGAATTTCTGTTTCAGGGTCCGCCCTCGTTTTCTCGGCGCAAGGAGCCTCTTTATTATCTGCCAATGAGTAAGAGATCACATGACAAGTTGCCCCCGGCGTGTTTGTCTTCTTTGGAGTATGCGGCTGTGGTGGGTTCACCTTCCAGCTTTCAGACAACGCGAACTTGCCTTGTAGGTATTGATCCTCGATCCATCCCTTAAAGACGAAACAATCCTCAATCGGGTGACTTACCGTTTGGTGGTAAGGGCAATAATTGGGATTATTAAGATCGCCTGGCTGCGACAGACGCTTTGGACTCGGCAGATTGATGAGTCTGTTACGCACTGCCAGCTCAAACAGTCTTCTCGTTTTATTCTGAGGAAACGAGTAAGAACGTCCTAGCCTCTCTTCGAGGGATGGGCGTGGACGCGCGTTGTTTTGGCGAACGACCGGCTTTGAGTTGCTCGACTGTTGTTGAGCATTGGCGACGACGATCGCTTTCCCTTTTCCTTTCTCATCTCGGGAATCTGATTTTGGAGGAGACGGTCTATGGCCCATCTGGTCCATTTGGGCTAATTTGTCAATCAAGGCCTGGAAGGTGGTCGACCTGAAGAACATCATGAATTGTGAGATGGTCGCCTGCGGATCAAGAGTGCCCACAAACATGCCTACCGCAGGTGCCTCTTCTATGCGTTGTTCGCATTTCGACCATAGGTTCCGCCATCGTGTTGCGTATTGAACCCACGTTTCGCTTGGCCTTATCCTGGCATTTATTAGTGCTGTTATCGGGGTGCGTTCACTAGCACTCGCGAATCTTTGCGTAAACAACAGTTCCATCTCTGCAAATGTTTTGACAGAGTCATTAGGCAGCTCCGAATACCATTCAAAGGCTGTTTCTGCTAAGCTGCCGACGAATTGACGTAGCAACAATTTGTCATCGCCTCCAGTATTGCCGCATAAGGCCCTGAATTGAGCGACATGCTGATGCGGATTCCCTGTCCCTTTATATATGTGGAATTTAGGGATCGTATATCCTGGCGGGTAACTGATTTGGTCATACCAGCTCGGATACGGTCGTCCGGTTCTAACAATTTGCCCAGCCGCTTCATTCGCCTGATGAACCCGGATCTGCTGAGCTATATATTCGTCTAGGTCAACTTTGGAGATTGCCTCCTCCTTGGCTGTTGACAGAGCCGGCGGAGGATTTGATGTTTCTCCCCTGTCGTCTTCAAGGACGATCGGAGGATCTTCAGCAGGAGGTTCCGGCTGTAACATCATCCCTACCATATCTTGGAAGAGGAGCGCCATCTGTTTTATATTAGCCGCTTGCTCTGCAGCTTCTTTGTCCCTCTTTTCGAGGACTCTGCGTAAAAAGTCAGCGTCGGTTTCTTGTTCTTGACGCTCATCCGAAGACGTTTCAGAGCTTTCTTTTGGCTCAGTGAGTGCAGCCATTGTAGTCATCATTTCCTGAAGCTTTTGTTGTTGCTCCTGGGCTCTCGTCACGGATCGGGTGAGCGGTCGGTGGCCCGTAGAAGTGCGGCTTTCCTCCTTTCCAGAAGCCATATAAATAGTGTGCACCACCATGCCCCCAGACTTGGGGCGTTTGTGTTCGGTGTCTTTGCGATTTGCCGAAGACATAGGGGCTTTTTGCGGCCTCCTTTTTTGAGTGGTTGGAGTTAAGGGAGCCGTTGTGGCGGGCACCCAAGTAGCCGTCATTCTTTGTGGCTTGACAGAGTAGTCCTTCTCCTGCCGAACTTTCATCTTTTTCTGTCGGCGGGGATAGTCTTGATCAATCACCGACTCCTGGACCTGTCGCCAGACCTTGTAAATTTTAGAGGACAGCCGTTGAGGAGGCTGCTCCAGCTTCTTCTCTTGAGTATTCTCCACAGGTGAAGGAGTTCTCTTCAGCACTGCAGTAGGAGAGTTTCTGCACACCTTGTTGAGCAGTTCAAAGCTGTTCTTGGTTGGAACAACAGTATCGATCCCAACCATTAGAGTTGACGGAGTTATCCCAGAGGGGGAGTTGCCCCCAGCCTTCCTTACTCGACGCCAGTGGCGACGTCGAGCGTGTCGTGCTGATGGAGTTGTTTCAGCTATAGGGGTGACCTTCTCATGCCCCCTGTGTTGGTCAGAATATACTGGTACCAGCTTTTTAAAGATCGACGTCCGTTGAACGGGGACGGCCAACTTGTCAGACGCGGACTTCTGAACATGGGAAGCAACCTTGGTGATTTTGCCAGGAACGTGAGTTGGAATGGCTATCCGCTTCGGGATAACGCCTTCTGGTATGGCAGGCTTCTTCATGAGCCTGTTAGAGCTCTGGCCTAGTCCGTTAAAAACTGAAGCAGTGGAGTTGGACGACCAGTTGAGAGGGGTCGCGGCAGTGGTAAGTCGATCGAAGACCGACTTCTTTGGAGCTTCTTGCAATGTCATTGGGGCGTTGAAGCTCATTGGTGGGAGCATGGTCCCAAAAAATAGTCCAGTGGTGGCTTGAGCCATCTGCTCCACCGGCATTTTGAAAAGGGAAGCCGCTTGGGGCCCATAAGTCACTCCTCCAGCAATGACGGAGCGAGAGTTATCGGTGCGGGCGGTGCAGTTCGAAGCCATCGATTTTCTGTTTTCTGCATAAAGCAAGACACCAAATCTTAGTACCTTGAATCCACAGGCAATCACAGCAAACCGCGATTTGTTCGCGAACACGACACACGAAGTGTGGAGTGGAAAGAGGAAGAGGTCCCACCGGGCGTGCCAGAATCTGTTCCCCTCCGAACGGCGGCGCACAAGACCGCGAAGTCCTGGCGCTGAGATTCGGGGCAGATGCTATTTGGTTTTATCCGTCTACCTCTCCGAAGATGCCAAGTTGATTTATGGCACCGTGTATCGGAGGTTTAGACGGATGCGGCCGATGTAGCAGACTTTGTCAGATTCCCCCTCGCTTGAGGGGTTTTTGATTGTGGGGACGCTCTTCCCTGCAGGCGCAAGCCCCTGCAGTTAATTACGCTACCGCATCGCGGTAACAACTTTCTCCTTCTCCAGAATTTCACTTCGTGTCGTGGATGTTTGTTTTGTTTGTGGTTGCCCGTGGATTGTATACGGAGACTGAGTAATACCGTCGCCCGTAGGACGTGGATTAGTCCAAATCCGTATTTACTTAGATTTAGGTTTGGTGTTTTTAGTTTAAGGATACATTAGTCGCGTTGCGACTAAGATCAACTTAAACATTCGTCAAGGATACGTTAGTCCTGTTTTGGACTAAGATCAACCTGACGTGGTGATTCATTTAATTTATGGCCATCGGGACTCATCACCTCTCTAACATCGTTGAAGGATTACAACGATAGGTGTCAGAGGAGCTCAGAGATGTACCCTTGAACCAAAGCTGATTGAGGGTTTTATAGTCCATTTAAGTGTTTAAGGATACGTTAGCCGTGTTTGGGGCTAAGATCAACTTAAACGGGATCGTTTAGATCCGGCAAAAGAGCAATTGGCTCTATTGTTCCAGTTTAGGGACGTAGTGGTCCATTATTAGTTTAGGGACGTCTCGGTCCGATGCCAGTTTAGGGACGTAGTGGTCCATTATTAGTTTAAGGACATTTCGGTCCATCGCCAGTTTAGGGACGTGGTGGTCCATCATTAGTTTAGGGACATTTCGGTCCGATGCCAGTTTAGGGACGTCGTGGTCCATCATTAGTTTAAGGACGTCTCGGTCCAATATTAGTTTAAGGACGTCTCGGTCCGATATTAGTTTAAGGACGTCTCGTTCCACGAGTTTAAGGACCCCGCAGTCCATAGCGATGTGTGGTCGTTGGGACCCGTCACCTCTTTGACGTCGTTGAGGAATTACAACGATGGATGTCAAAGGAGTTCGGAGATGTACCCCCGAACCGGATGTAGATTGATTTAGGAGAGCCATTTTGCTCAGTCAATTTAATTTAAGGACTTATGGCCACGATCGGGCTAAGTCTAGTTGAAAATGTCCAACATTTTATTTGCTTTTGCATTGCATTTCTTTTTATTTTTATTTGGGCTTTGCCCAGAAAGGATGCAAAGCATCAATTTGTTTTGGGCTCTGCCCCTTTTTATTATATTGCAATTTAATTTGGCCTACTAGGCCCCTCTGATTTGGGCCTGGCCCTTCAGTAAAATGCATTGCATTTGTCAGGCGCTTTGCGCCAATCACTGAGCGCAAGCGCTTGTGGTGAGGACACGTGTCATGCTCTGGTGAGCGCAAGCGCAACAGCGCAGTGCGCTGCGCTAGTGCGCTGTGCTGTTGCGCTGCTGACACGTGGCGCGCTCTGGTGAGGTGCGCCCATTCCAGAGAGCGAAGCTCTATTTCAAGGCGCGTAGCGCAAGTTGTTCTGCAGCTGACACGTGGCGCGCTCTGGTGAGTTGCGCCAGTTCCAGAGAGCAAAGCTCTATTTCAAGGCGCGTAGCGCAAGTTGTTCTGCAGCTGACACGTGGCGCGCTCTGGTGAGTTGCGCCAGTTCCAGAGAGCAAAGCTCTATTTCAAGGCGCGTAGCGCAAATTGTTCTGCAGCTAACACGTGGCGTTCTCTCAGGAGCGCAACAGCGCAGTTTGGAAGTGCAAAGCACTAAGAATCTTTTTAGATTCCAGAACAGAAGTGCAAAGCACTATTTGTTTTCTTTGATCTAATTAGGATCAAAGAAAAATGAGTTTTTCTCTTTATTTCAAGAACCAGAGGTTCATAAAAGTGCAAAGCACTATTTTTTTTATTTTTTTTATTTTTTTTTTGTTTTAAAGAACCAGTGGTTCATACGAGTGCAAAGCACTATTTTTATTTATTTTTATTTTCTTCTTTGTTTTAAAGAACCAGTGGTTCATACGAGTGCAAAGCACTATTTTTATTTATTTTTATTTTCTTTTTTGTTTTAAAGAACCAGTGGTTCATACGAGTGCAAAGCACTATTCATTATGTGAAGATCATTGATCAATGATTTATCAAAAGAGATTTCTTTTCTCTCGTGAAGGTTTTTACCTTCTTCTTGAAATTTTTCTCAGAGTTCTCTCTATTTGAAGCTCTTGATTTTTTTTTTCAAGAAATGTTCATGCCTTCTCTTCTCTTCTTGGCTCCTATTTATAGGAGAAGGAAAAGAATCAATTTGTTTAGCAAATCTCTCATTGAAAGATTTGATTTGATCGTTGAGAGATTTGATTTATATTTATCATTAATCTGGGCCTTTAGATCATTCAGTGAATTTTATTCACCGTGGATTTTAAATCCAAAAGATATTCTATTTGTTATTCTGGTGAGATTTTCAGGGAAATCTTTCCTTGTCCAAGATTTTTCCATAAATTGATGATTTTTAATCATCTTTGGATCTTTAATCCAACGGTTCCCATAATCCTTTTCCATTTGGAAAGATTTAGAAGCTTTTAGAATTTTAATTCTATTTCGAAAGATTTTTAGAGAAATTTAGAATTTTAATTCTACTAATCTGTAAGGCTTTCAAAGCCTGTCACGTGCTGGCACGTGACCCTTGGTCACGTATGAGCACGTAACCCCGAAATTGGTTCCTTTAACAGTCGCTTGTTCATATTGTTGTTTTAACCATCACGTGTCAACACGTGACCATTGGTCACGTGTGAGCACGTGATATTTCATTGAGATAACTTCTGATTTTTAATCAGGGAACAGATTTTAGAATTTAATTCTATTCATTATTTTAGAGGCCTTAAGAGCCCATCACGTGTCTGCACGTGGCCCATGGTTACGTGTGAGCACGTGATGCCCCATTGGGGTCTTTTCTAAGTTTTTATTATATCTTCTAACTCCTCCAGCGGATTCTTAAAAGCCCATCACGTGTGAACACATAATGCCTCATAACTTTTGATCCCGGATGAATTATGAAGCCCATAATATATCAAATCGAAGGGTTTTTCGAGACACTTTCAATACAATCAGAATTTATCCGTTTCTCCTTCGGGAGTTTGTCAAAAAACAGCCCGGAAGATACTGGTTCGTATTTCCTTAAGCGTATCGCTGCCATTTGATACCTTGGACTCTTTTGCGCAGAAATTTTTGGCGGGAACAATGGACATAACCTTTTTTTTTATTCTTTTTATTTTTATATATTTTTTTTTACGAGGTCGCGCCCTTTCGGGTTTTCACGAACACTCACCGGTAGCCCTGCTGTTTTTACTCACGGAGTCCTTTCGGGTTTTCATCCGTGCCCATTTTGCGTATGAGCATACCGTTTTTTCTTTTCTTTTTTTTATTATTTTTTTTTATTATTTTTTTTATCTCGTCAGCCCGAGGATGCTGCGGTAGTAGTTTAAAGACGTTTCGGTCGTTTGCAAGTTTCAGGACATTGCGGTCCATGGTTTAAGGACGTTTCGGTCTGTCGTCACCGTATTTGAGGCGAATCTCTAGTTTACTGACTTTTCGGTCTATGGGTCTTTCCCTATGAATGAGCATGATGCCCCCGGCGTATCCATCTTTCTCGGAGCGTGCAGCTGTGGCGGGTTCACCCTCCAGATTTCGGAGATAACGAACTTGCTCTGTTGGTATTGGTCTTCAACCCAGTTCTTGAAGACGTAGCAATTCTCGATCAGGTGACCCACCGTTTGGTGGTAAGGGCAATAATTGAGAGAGTTAACATCTCCTGGCTGTAACGGACATTTTGAACTCGGCAGATTGATGAGTCTGTCACGTACTGCCAGCTCGAACAGCCCCCTTGTTTTATCTTGCGGAAACGAGTAAGGACGTTTCAACTTTTCCTGGAGGGGTTGCCGCTTGTTGTTTCGGCAAACGATCAATCTAGGGCCACTCGATTGCTGTTGAATATTGGCTACGAAGGTCATTTTCCCCTTTTCCTTTATCGTTTTTGCTCGATCCTTTGTCCGCGGGGCCGAGATTCCTTTCGAGTAGCGGGCGATTGCTCGGCTGAATATTCTCGCAACTCCTCAATTCTTTCATTTTTGAAATGGATTCTTTGAGGAGAGGGTTGAGGGCAACTTTTTCGTCAAAGTCGCTTCCAAAGGTGATAATTTGCGATTCCTTGGAGTCGGTTATATGACAGTCGTCGTCGGCTCTTTTGCGCTCATCTATCGCATTTTTCCGATGTCTACGAGCTTCACACTTTGTCCTGTTGAAGTGTTGCTTATGAGCGACATACCCTTGCCACCAACACTTAAAGGAGTCGCAGTCTTCGGTAAGATGTATGATCTTCTGATGATATAAACAGAAATTAGGATGTATCTCCACTCTACCGAGAGTATTTTCTTCAGAGGGTGGTAGCTTCATTCCCGCTGACAGGGCTTTAGCAAACCTTTTCCTCGTCTTGAATTTGTTTTTATCCGCAGCGGATGGCTTTTGATTTGACGGGAGTGCCTCGACTCTTTGGTCCAGTCGTCGGTGTTTGGCTCCTTCCAGTATGGCCATCTCACGCTCTTGATTGGCTTTAACTTTCAGACGAATCTCATTCAGGAAGGCATCGATCAACTCGTCTGACGGCTGCGGAATTTCTGGTTCAGGGTTCGCCCTCGGTTTCTCGGCGCAAGGAGCCTCTTCATCATCCGCCAACGAGTGAGAGATCACATGACAACTCGCTACGTAGTCTTCGGATTCATCTGATGAGTCTTCTCCATCGTTTTCGTCCTCAACAAAAGAATAAGCTGTCCCCATCGTGTCCGTCTTCTTTGGAGTGTGTGGCTGTGGCGGGTTTACCTTCCAGTTTTCAGACAGCGCGAACTTGCCTTGTAGGTACTGATCCTCGATCCATCCCTTAAAGACGAAACAATTCTCGATCGGGTGACTTACCGTTTGGTGGTAAGGGCAATAATTGGGATTATTGAGATCGCCTGGCTGCGACAGACGTTTTGAACTCGGCAGATTGATGAGTCTGTTGCGCAATGCCAGCTCAAACAGTCTTCTCGTTTTATTCTGAGGAAACGAGTAAGGACGTCCCAGTCTCTCCTCGAGGGATGGGCGTGGACGCACGTCGTTTTGGCGAACGGCCGACCTTGAGTTGCTCGGCTGTTGTTGAGCATTGGCGACGACGATCGCTTTCCCTTTTTCCTTCCTCATTTCGGGAGTCCGGTTTTGGAGGAGACGGTCCATGGCCCATCTGGTCCATTTGGGCTAATTTGTCGATCAAGGCCTAGAAGGTGGTCGGCCTGAAGAAAATCATGAATTGCGAGATGGTCGCTTGCGGATCAATAGTGCCCACAAACATGCCTACCGCAGGTGCCTCTTCTATGCGTTGTTCGCATTTCGACCATAGGTTCCGCCATCGTGTTGCGTATTGGACTCACGTTTCGCCTGACCTTATTCTGGCATTTACCAATGCTGTAATCGGGGTGCGTTCACTAGCACTCGCGAATCTTTTTGTAAATAATAGTTCCATCTCCGCAAATGTTTTAACAGAGTCGTTAGGTGGCTCCGAATACCATTCAAAGGCCGTTTCTGCTAAACTACCGACAAATTGGCGAAGCAACAATTTGTCATCGCCTCCAGTATTGCCGCATAAGGCCCTGAATTAAGCGACATGCTGATGCGGATTCCCTGTCCCTTTATATACGTGGAACTTAGGGATCGTATATCCCGGCGGGTAACTAATTTGATCACACCAGCTTGGATAGGGTCGTCCGGTTCTAATAATTTGCGCAGCCGCTTCATTCGCCTGATGAGCCTGTATTTGCTGAGCAATATAATCATCGAGCGCGGCCTTGGAAATGGTTTCATCCTTGGCTGCTGAAAGAGCCGGCGAAGGATTAGATGTCTCCCTTCTATTGTCTTCAACAATGATTGGAGGGTCATCAGCTGGAGGGTCCGGCTGTAACATCATCCCTACCATATCTTGGAAGAGGAGCGCCATTTGTTTTATGTTAGCCGCTTTCTCTGCGGCTTCTTTGTCCTTCTTTTCGAGGACTCTGAGTAAGAAGTCAGCGTCAGTTTCTTGTTCATGACGCTGCTCTGATGACGCCTCCGAGCTTTCTTTTGGCCCGATAAGTGCAGCCATTGCAGTCATCATTTCCTGAAGCTTTTGTTGTTGCTCCTGGGCTTTCGTCACGGATCGGGTGAGCGGTCGGTGGCCTATAGAAGCACGGCTTTCCTCCTTTCCGGCAGCCATATAAATAGTGTGCACCACTATGCCCCCAGACTTGGGGCGTTTGTGTTCAGCGCTTTCACGTTTCACCATGTTCACGGGGGATTTTTGCGGCCTTCTTTTCCTTTGAGTGATTGAAGTTGAGGGGGCCCTTGTAGTGGGCACCCAAGTAGCTGTTGCTTTTTGTGGCTTGACGGAGTAATCCTTCTCCTGCCGAACCTTCATCTTTTTCTGTCGGCGGAGATAGTTTTCATCAATCACCGACTCTTGGACCTGTCGCCAGACTTTGTAAATTTTAGAGGAAAGCCGTTGAGGGGGCTGCTCTAGCTTCTTCTCTGGAGTATTCTCTACAGGTGAAGGAGTTCATTTCAACTCCGCAGTAGGAGAGTTTCTGCGCACCGTGTTCAGCAATTCAAAGCTGTTCCCGGTTGGAACAGCAGCATCGATCCCTACCGTTGGAGCTGGCGGAGTTATCCCAGAGGGGGAGATGCCCCCAGCCTTCCTCACTCGGCGCTAGTGGCACGTCGAGCGTGTCTTGCGGATGGAGTTGTTTCAGCTATAAGGGTGACTTCGTCGTGCACCTTGCTTTGAGGAGAGACTGTTATTGGTGTTAGCCTGTCGAAGACTGACACCCGTTGAGAAGCAATGTCTAATCTGTCAAAGACAGACCTCTGAGCAGGGGAAGCAGCTTTGAGGACCTCGCCTGGAGCAGCTACCGGAATGGTCAGCCTTGTAAAAACCGACTTCTTGGAAAGAGGAGCCTTTCCGATGATTCTGTCCGCTTGAGCCGAGGTGGCTATCCGCTTTGGGATGGCAGCTTCGGGTATCGCGGGCTTATAGACGTTCTGGCCCAGTCTATTGAAAACTGAGGTATTGAAGTTGGGCGACCCGTTGAGAAGGGCCGCGGCAGTAGCAAGCCGATCAAAGACCGACTTCTTTGGAGCTTCTTGTGACGTCATTGGGGTATTGAAGCTCATCGGTGGGAGCATGGTCCCGAAGAATAGTCCAGCGGTGGCTTGAGTTATCTGCTCCACTGGCATCTTGAAAAGGAAGGCCGCTTGGGGCCCATAAGTCACTTCTCTAGCAAGGACGGAGTGAGAGTTGCAGTTGCAGGTAGTGCAGTTTGAAGCCATTGATCTTCTGTTTTCTGCACGGAGCAAGACACCAAATCTAAGTACCTCGAATCCACAGGCAACCACAGCAAACCGCGATTCGTTCGCGAACACGACACACGAAGTGTGGAGTGGAAAGAGGATGAGGTCCCATCGGGCGTGCCAGAATCTGTTCCCCTCCGAAAGGCGGCCAAGACGACGTGAGGACGTCTTGACTGAGATTCGGGGCAGATGCTATATGGTTTTATCCGTCTACCTCTCCGAAAATGCCAAGTTGATTTATGGCACCGTGTATCGGAGGTTTGAACGGATGCGACCGATTTAGCAGACTTCGTCAGATTCCCCCTCGCTTGAGGGGTTTTTGATTATGGGGACGCTTTTCCCTGCAGGCGCAAGCCCCTGCAGTTAATTACGCTACCGCGTCGCGGTAACAACTTTCTCCTTCTCCAGAATTTCACTTCGTGTTGTGGGTGTTTATTTTGTTTGTGATTGCCCGTGGATTGTATACGGAGACTAAGTTATGCCGTCGCCCGCAGGACGTGGATTAGTCCAAATCCGTATTTACTTAGATTTGGGTTTGGTGTTTTAGTTTAAGGATACGTTGGCCGTATTGAGGCTAAGATCAACTTAAACGTTCGTTAAGGATACGTTAGTACTGTTTGAGACTAAGATCGACTTAACGGAAAGAGCATTTGGGGGTTCTATTGTTCCAGTTTAGGGACGTAGTGGTCCGTTTGATATATGGCCGTCGGGAGCCGTCACCTCTCTGACGACGTTGAAGGATTACAACGACAGGTGTCAGAGGAGTTCGGAGATGTACCCTTGAACCAAAGTTGATTAGGGGTCTTATAGTCCAATTTGGGACTAAAGTCTGTTTGAACGTTTAAAGATACGTTAGCCATATTTGAGGCTAAGATCAACTTAAACAGGATCGTTTAGATCCGATAAAAGAGCATTTGGGGGCTCTATTTGTTCCAGTTTAGGGACGTGGTGGTCCATGTTCCAGTTTAGGGACGTGGTGGTCCATGTTTCAGTTTAGGGGCGTGGTGGTCCATTGAATGTATGGCCACCGGGACCCGTCACCTCTCTGACGTCGTTGAAGGATTACAACGATAAGTGTCAGAAGAGTTCGGAGATGTACCCTTGAACCAAAGTTGATTGGGGGTCTTATAGTCCAATTTGGGACTAAAGTCTGTTTGAAGGTTTAAGGATACGTTAGCCATATTCAAGGCTAAGATCAACTTAAACGGGATCGTTTAGATCCGACAAAAGAGCATTTGGGCTCTATTGTTCCAGTTTAGGGACATAGTGGTCCATTGCCAGTTTAGGGACATGGTGGTCCAATACCAGTTTAAGGACATAGTGGTCCATAGGTTGGTTTAAGGACGCTTAAGTCCGTAGCAATGTATGGTTGTCGGGACCCGTCACCTCTCTGACGACGTTGAAGGATTACGACGGATGTCAGAGGAGTTCAGAGATGTACCCTTGAACCAAGTGTAAATTGATTTAAAAGAGCAGTGTGCTCAGTCAATTTAATTTGAGGACTTACGGCCAGAATTAGACTAAGTCTAGTTGAGAATATTCAACATTTTTATTTATATTTAGCCTAGTAGGCCTTTATTAGGGCTCTGCCCATGTCAATAATGCACTGCATTTTATTCTGGCCTATTAGGCCTTTTAAGTTGGGCTCTGTCCCCTTTTTTTTATAATGCAGAGCATTTGTTTTGGTCCATTGGGCTTTTTAATTGGGCTCTGCCCTTTAACAATGCGCTACATTAATTAGTCTGACAAAGTGCCACGTGGCTTGTCAGACGCTTTGCGCCAATTGAGGAGCGCAAAGCGCAAGTCCATGGGGAGGTGACATGTGCCACGTTCAGGAGAGCGCAAGCGCAGTGCGCTGCGCTGCTGACACGTGGCGCTCTCTGGTGAGTTGCGCCAATTCATGAGAGCAGTGCTCTGTTTTTAGAATCGCATAGCGCAGATCATTATGGGACTGACACATGGCGCTCTCTGGTGGCTTGCGCCAACCCGAGAGCGCAACAGTATAGATTTTGCAAGTGCAGGGCACTGTTTTATTATTTTGATCAATTTTAGATCAAAGAAAACAAATTTTCTTGTTTTCAAAGAACTAGTGGTTCATCAAAAGGCAATGCCTTTATTATTATTATATTTTTATTGAAGATTTTTGATCTTGTTCTTAGATCAATGATCTTTTTAGAAGAAATTCTTCTTTTATTCAAGGTTTTTACCTTTCTTTTCTTTGAGCTCTTCTCAAAATTTTCTTTAAAGGAGTTCTTTCTGTGTTCCTCCCTTTTGTGTTGGGGTCTGGGGGCCTTTTTACAGTGCCAATGATTTCTTGAATTGGTTAGAAAGATCTTTCTCTGAGTGATTTGTGGATTTTTCCCTACCGTTGGATCTTTGATCCAAGGGCTTCTGTTTTACAGAAGGCAATTTTCTTGTTTTTAACAAGATTGAGAAAGATCTTTCAGAATTTTAATTCTGTCTGGCGCAAGCGCACCTGCTCTTAACAGAGCGCAAGTCAACTGAAGCATTGCTTCCTTTATTATTATTTAAATTTTAAACAGAGCTTTGCTCTGATTGGGGGAAACAGAAGTGTTGCTTCGTTTCCCGTCTTGGAGTTTGAACAGAGCTTTGCTCTGAAAGGGAGATTTTCTCCTTTATTATTTATTTATTTATTTATTCTTTTTATTGTTATTATTTTATAACGAGCGGGTTTTGAGCCAAAATTTTGGCGGGAACAGCGAGATGCGCGGAGCGGCGGTTACGCCTGTGAGTGTTGGAGTTGGTCGGTCGGAGGGACCGAAAAAGATGGCCTCGGCGGGAGAGCTCGGGAACGAGCGGGGAAGCCGAGGTATCTTGGTCCTGTTGTAGCTCGGGGGCGAGCTGAGAGGCCGAGGAGGCCAATTTGTGGGGGCTCTGAGATGAGCCAGCTTGTGCTTACAGGTCGGGTACAGGGGTGGCCTGATCTGTCCCTGCGGACCCTTTCTTCTGAGTTCTGGGACACGTCATCTGCCACGTGTCCTGATCTTGGAGGTCGCCAATATGGAGCATCATCAATTATTATTCTGAGAATCACTCACATGTGCAAAGTTGGGACATGTGGGTCCCATATGTATACATAAGGCCCATACTTCAATCCATATGAGACATTCTAATGGCCAACGGGTTCAAATCTTTTAAGTTGTTCCAAACTAGAGAAGACCTGACCTAAAAACCTAGTTGTCTGTGAATAAAATGTAGCCGTATAAACATTACTGTGGATATTTAAGAACGAGATTATAGCTGCCGATTTTCCTTTATATTTGTTGGCTCAACTGAACTTTATAAAATTGATTTGATGATCCTTCTCATTCATATCCATACAATTTAGAGTAGTTAAGATTTGCAAGGATGCAACAAGTAGGTTAGCTAAATTTATTTAAGATGTCATGACTATTCATCTTTTTAGCCAAATACCACATACTTTGAAATTTGCAAATAATTACCATAAACTCGGCCTTTCTTCAATAAAATACTATAGGCTTTCAGCATTTTTTCAGTACGATACAATATCATGCCATTTCAATGAGAACCTTCATCTTTTCATTATCCAACTTAAGAATGCACATAGAATTAAATCAATCTGTATTGGGAAATATATTGCATCTCCAACTACATACCACTAAACACAATCAAATATAATTGACACATATTCCGAGCCATTTAATAATGCACCATTATTCTGTAAATACATAGCTGCAACGTCTCCAGTTGCATCTCTCTATATATGTACAAAAAATGCCCACAAAATCAATAATATCCAAATCTGCATTACAATAACAGTATATTACATGTGTAAAAAATTTCTCACCGCATCCCTCAGGCTAAATCTACCACCTATAATATCAAAGGGCAACCAAACCTTTTTAGGCTTAGACCCGCAATTAAAATACGAAATAGATGCCTAAATTATCATCAAAAATCATTTTTAAAAAAGATCTTACGCATCCTTCTTGGTCTTCCTCTGCATCTTCTTCCACTTGAGATAAATTTGATAGGACAGACCTGAAAATACCATAACCACACTCCCCCACTGCTTTGCCGAAAGGGGATTTCCACTAATTAAAGAAGAAACCACAATGCTAACGAATTTGCGGGTTGTGGTAATAGTGGTGTTGGCAAGTGAGCCGAAACGAGTAATAGTAAGGAATATGAAATTTTGCCCTACGGCCCCACATAGGCAGTACATTAGGATATCCCATGCGGCCTCTGGGTGTTCTTGACAAAATTTTACGGCTTCGTAGCCACTTGCTTGAGGCCAGCCAAACATGTAGATGACATTATAAATGGTTCCCCAAAGATTCATTCCGAGCATTATCTCCCATGCGCTTGTCTTTGGATACCTGTGAAATCGTAGTAAAATGATTAACAATAGTGAATTTTGATGCTTCTACTGTGCATGGAATCACAATGCATTCTCAACTAAATGCAGATCTAGCTACTATTGTTTTGTTGTAATGCAAACCCAATATGTTTCAGAAATATGTGTTTGGATGATTCTAGTTGCAGTGCTATAGTTATGGATACAAAATTTATGGCATGAGCAATGTACACGCATAGATGTTAGATTTATGGAAAAAGATTCGAGAGGTTTTTTTAAAAGAAATTGTAGTTGATATAGAAGATATTTTAAAAGATTTCAGTAGATATTTTACAGGTTTGAGTGGATTTAAACACTTAAAAATGAAAATTGTTAATGTTATTTTCTTTCTGAAGATTGTAAAATACGCAAAGTGCCACATCTTCAATTCGTCACTTTATATCTTGTGTTTGTTCTACCAAGTAAAAGCTGCAGCTGAGTTGTTGTGTAATGACTCTAAGCCAAACATATCTTCTTACAATTTATAATTTCTTTTTCAGTTGAGGCTCCAACCATGCTGGATTAAACCCCTCTAAATTATGTAGGAATAGAAAGCAACAAATAAATGGTCGCTATAATAGCCATATATTCATTGTTGCTTTTTGCAAGACAATAAATATCAGGAATTTGGAGGGAGATTGAGATTAGGGCTTACTTTGCTTTTATAGAATCTTGAGTAGCATTTGTGAAACCATCAAATGCTAAGTTCAAGAAGCATAGCCCATAGCCAAGAGGAGCATTAGGGTGTGCAAGCTTGCTTATGGTCTTCGAGCTAGTCTGTAATGGGTAAAAGCATAGTATCACTCAGAGTATTCACACTAATTCAAAGTGAGAAAGCAGAATACATTAAAGATTAGCAAATTTATCTGCAAGAATGTTGGAAACAAAAGAACACACATAATGCCAATGTCGGATAATGCAATGTCTTTGCAAGTTTTCAAAGTAACACAAGAGGAAACTAGGACGGCAAACCTTTGTTAGTGCAAATGCTGAAACTCCTCCAGCAACAAGGAAGGTGCATATGTATTCAGGTAAAGTGTATTTAATACCATATACCAGAGCCCCCATCAGCATAACTGCAAATATTCAAAAGGCTGAAAATTAACAAAGCTTTTACATGCAATAATGTTTCTGGGGTGTACTAGTCCATACAAATTATATAATAAACTGATGGGTTGAAATATGCATTAAAGTTCATGCAATTTGTAAAATTTAACAACTGCTCAACATATTACATGTTTGTGGGTGGTGAAAAGATTCTGCAATAACATATTCTCCTTGTGTGGAGGGCTTATAAAGAATTATACAGATAAGAGGTCTCATCAATACAAGTGCATAATTAGTAATTACGATAGTCCAGGGATTCAGGCAACCAGTCACTTTCAATAAAATCAATCAAGAAAAACATGGGGAAATAGTGTTCTGATGCAAATGAAAATGGACCAGCAACCAACAAATGGTATGTAGATTATATATATAACTCTGAATACAAAGTAAACAACTTCTCATGATTCCCAAGACACAATTCACTTAAAATATAATAAATGCGGGATCAGATATAAATATTTTCCTTGTTCTTCCCCTTTGTTACATGCCTATGAAAAAATATATATTTTACATTACCTCAAACTCAAAGAAAGCCCAAAGCTACTTGAGATGTTACTGCAAACTACTCCAGAAAAAATAATTTATTTAAAGTGGAAGGAGAAGTATATGGAGATACATATCCTATCCCTCGTACCCCGAAACTTGGAAAGGTTAAGTTAGCAAATATGGTAAAGATTGCAACCCCCTTCACAAGGTGTACTACACAACCTTAGTCTGATAAAAAAAGGAATAATTCTTTAGTTGTAGAAATCGGTACTTAAATTCCATATCAACTAAAATCAGATCATGGGAAAATGCCATGTTAATAGCATGAAATCTGAAAAAATGCATATCTATTGGCAGGGCTTCCTGGGAACAGAAGGTTCAGCAGAAAATAACTGAAAATAAGTTCATATCGGTTAAAAGATGCGCCATCAGAATGATATAGATTCGAATCCGGGAATTCCTAATAAGATATATGATTGACCTTTCCTAGATCTGCTTACGCAAGACAAATGCACATACAAGTTTCAAAACGGTTCAAAGTTTGGATTGTCAATTGTTCCAAAGACATGTAAAATTTACATGGCATTTGATGGGCAAGCAATTCAACTCTGGCACCTAAATTAGAATTTGATTGTGACTCCTAAAAACATATCACCATACAATTTGGCTAAACCGCATGCTAAGATGATTTTTTTTAAAAAGGGAACAAATTTAACGATCTTGGTCTATTAAAAAAAAGAACAAATTCAACGATCTTGGTCTATTAAAAAAAGAAGAACAAATCTACATGCTTGTTTCGGGTACTTACATCCTGATCTACTAAAACATCAAACAAAGAGAAAAGTAACTCACCAGGAATCATCTTTGACGATTTTGCCAACACCTATATAGAGAGATATAAAAAGATCAGGTATTAGGAATACATTTTTCTGCATTTCTTTTTCTAATATAATGATGCATTACCTATAAAAAAATTGCAAGCAGTTGACTATTTCTGTAACATCCTAGTTCGATCATACGTTTCTTTTTCTTTTGGATATATTGGGTTTTGTTTTATTTTTATTATTATAACTTCGAGTTTAATAATTTTAATCAAAGATATATACATATAATTATGGTTTTTCAAATTTGTTAAATATGCATATTATTAGCATTTAAATATTTATTTGTCTAACACTATTTTATAACCATATTTATATTTTAGTATCATAGTTTAAACAATAGATATTTTATTTGGTATTTCTTTAAACAATACATATACATAAGATATTTTGTCTTACGATATTTATTTGGTTAAAATATTTAATTTTGAAAAGTCATGAGAGCCCCTGTTAAATCTTTTAACCATATAAATATTTTTCCTAAACTAATAACTCAATTTTCTCTCTCCAATCACCATATATGTCTTACCTGATAACTTTATTCTTTTAAAACAAATACTATTATCTCTCCAAACAAATATCTTTTCCAACAGATTTCTTTCTCCACATATTCTATTCTATCTATATATATTTTTCTATATCACTAACTATATTTCACCAAACCCCCGCTCTCTTTCTATATATATTCCCTAACAAAATCCCTCTCTCTCCAATCTAATCCAATCTCTCTCGGCAGATCCTCTTTCTGAAATCTACTCTCTTTAATTATTTTTCTACAAACCTATATACATACATACATATATATAATTGAAGATATTTTGTTATGATAGTTTAACTGAAAATATTTTTTAGTCGTTTGATATCATAAAATCCTATATATATAACTAATTATATTTATTTTTATTAACCCATAACCATACACATATCTACATATATTTTCACTATATACTAATATGTATATATACGTATATTTTTCTATTATTCTAACTATATACAAACTAATATGTATATATACAATTTTTCCAGTATTTTATAGAAGTATATAACAACCCATCATATCTCTCTTTTATAAAATCAAATCTAAATCTCATCTCATCAGAATATTTCTCTCTCCAATTATAATAATCTCTCCAATCTTTAACAACATCTCTCTTCCCTATAAATAACAATCTAATTATTATCATCTCTTCCCTTCTCATATAAATCAACCTTCTCTTTTTTCCATCACAATATTTTCTTCTTCTTCAAAATTAGCCGAGCAATCAAACCTTGGAGTTGTTCTTCGTGTTTATCTGTCTCCGAGGCAAGTACTCTTACTCTTTTAGTCGATGCAATATCGGCAATTCTTTAAATAAATTATTGACTTACAATATTTAAATAAAATTGTAATATTTTGCCGCTTCATTAATATATCTTATAATTGTCATGCCCCGCTTCCCAGAGTGCGCTACGATCGGCACGTGACAGAGCCAACCATGGTTAGGAAACATCCCTCCACAATCACATTACGGCTGTCTATATGATATCATGAACAGTAAAATAACATAAACTATCTAGTACATGTCCATATGCCAGAATAAACGAGTCAAGACATAATACGCGGAAGCAATAGATCCAATAAACAATAACATCTGGAAATACGTCCCAAATACGGGCTCACAACAGGAAATGAAAGTACGGAAAGAAAACTAAACTAAACACTAACAATATCCTCATTGCTCGGCCTGGCAGCTGAAATACTCCTGATCAGCCTGCGAAAGAGATAAAGGGTCTGGGCCATGCAAAACCCAGACGTCATAATATCAAATAATAGAATATAATCAGGAGGTAACAAGATATGCAGGCATGAGTATGAACAATAATATGGGTATAACAAGTAACACGGATATGGAACAGTGGAGTATAAGTATATGTGACGTGCAATCTGAAATAAACTACCGGGTTATCTATTCTACAGTTTGTGAAATCAATTTAATGGAATCGTCGATATAACTCAATAGTATCCCGTGTGTGCCCGGGACTACGGTCCAGATTCTCGGGCTGAAACCGAGACATGCCGCTAGGCAATAAACAGGAACATGTACAGATGAATGATGTCAGCAGTATCATCCCGGGGCTGGCCTAGCCCGTAAAACTGATCAGTATAAACGTCGAACTGTTGAGTTACAAGTCAGGTTTTATCATTAATTTCCCCCAAGGTTATGTGTTCAAGTCAGGTATTGATAAATCTGGAGCTAATGCCAACACAGGATCAAGCAGGTACAGGTTTTGTCTGAATAGACAACAGGATATATCCGTCGGGACAGGAAGTCAGGATTGTCGGCATTAGAAACAATATCAGGTATCAAGTCACGCAGTGGTGTATCAGGTCATGCCAGGTAGTGCATATATATCACACGGGTGCCTAAAGTAAAACTGTAGTAAGTGTCGAGTCACGGTAAAAGCACGGATGCACGAGTAATAAGCAGTGATATCATAACATGGTCAATGAGTCATGATGTACATTATCAAGCATGCGGTACTAATATAATGGTAACATGATATAATATGACATGGCATGTAACTAGACATATAATATGTGATACGGATACGAACGGCTATCGGAAAACGGTAAAATTATGACAGGGATTCACGATACAGTAAACATGTGATATTTTATTCCTAGGAATATGCATGTATTAGAATAGCATGTAGCAAGGTAAACTTGTCTGATCGGATCTCCATACGGGATGCGTACGCCACGTACGATGTCGGTAAATGTCGTGACGCATACGCGGGCGTACAGAACTAAACCAAGCAAAGCGGGAATGTGACCACACTGGCTGGGAACGTCAACTGGGTTACTCGGATTGTCGGCAGTGGCACGGCTCCGGCGTTCACCGGAAAAAATACCGATCAAGAAATAAAAACAAGAAAGGAGAAGAAGGGAGGTGACAGGATCTCGTGGGGTAATGAATATATATAGAGAGAAGAGAGACGTGGGGTTGTTTAGTTACA
Organism: Agapanthus africanus; assembly: GCA_030015575.1. Taxonomy (NCBI): domain Eukaryota; kingdom Viridiplantae; phylum Streptophyta; class Magnoliopsida; order Asparagales; family Amaryllidaceae; genus Agapanthus; species Agapanthus africanus. The sequence goes on from JASDDO010000016.1 coordinate 518,608,152, forward strand.
AATTAATATATATAAATATTATATAGGAGGAGAGAGTGTGCTGGTGGGTTGTTAGGATTAGAATAGGTTTATAATAATTTATATTATATAAATAGAGAGATCTGTGTGAAAAGAAGAAAGAGAAAAAGAGGGAGAGTGGGTTGGTGAGCCGTAAAAGAAAAGAGGGAGGTGTGCAGGGAGAGAGCGTGGGAAAAGAAGAGAGAGAGAAACGTAACTTATAATAATAATTAATAATAATATAATATATATTATAATAATAATATAATATATTATATTATATATTATATATTAATAATATTATATATTAATAATAATATATTATATATTAATAATAATATATTATATATTAATATATTAATAAGAATAGGTTTATAATATATTATATATTAATAATAATATAATATAATATAATATATTATATATTATTATTATAATATATATATATTATATTATTATTAATTATTATTATAAGTTACGTTTCTCTCTCTCTCTCTTCTTTTCCCACGCTCTCCCTGCACACCTCCCTCTTTCCTTTTACGGCTCACCAACCCACTCTCCCTCTTTTTCTCTTTCTTCTTTTCACACAGATCTCTCTCTTTATATACTATAAATTATTATAAACCTATTCTAATCCTAACAACCCACCAGCACACTCTCTCCTCCTATATAATATTTATATATATTAATTTGTAACTAAACAACCCCACGTCTCTCTTCTCTCTATATATATTCATTACCCCACGAGATCCTGTCACCTCCCTTCTTCTCCTTTCTTGTTTTTATTTCTTGATCGGTATTTTTTCCGGTGAACGCCGGAGCCGTGCCACTGCCGACAATCCGAGTAACCCAGTTGACGTTCCCAGCCAGTGTGGTCACATTCCCGCTTTGCTTGGTTTAGTTCTGTACGCCCGCGTATGCGTCACGACATTTACCGACATCGTACGTGGCGTACGCATCCCGTATGGAGATCCGATCAGACAAGTTTACCTTGCTACATGCTATTCTAATACATGTATATTCCTAGGAATAAAATATCACATGTTTACTGTATCGTGAATCCCTGTCATAATTTTACCGTTTTCCGATAGCCGTTCGTATCCGTATCACATATTATATGTCTAGTTACATGCCATGTCATATTATATCATGTTACCATTATATTAGTACCGCATGCTTGATAATGTACATCATGACTCATTGACCATGTTATGATATCACTGCTTATTACTCGTGCATCCGTGCTTTTACCGTGACTCGACACTTACTACAGTTTTACTTTAGGCACCCGTGTGATATATATGCACTACCTGGCATGACCTGATACACCACTGCGTGACTTGATACCTGATATTGTTTCTAATGCCGACAATCCTGACTTCCTGTCCCGACGGATATATCCTGTTGTCTATTCAGACAAAACCTGTACCTGCTTGATCCTGTGTTGGCATTAGCTCCAGATTTATCAATACCTGACTTGAACACATAACCTTGGGGGAAATTAATGATAAAACCTGACTTGTAACTCAACAGTTCGACGTTTATACTGATCAGTTTTACGGGCTAGGCCAGCCCCGGGATGATACTGCTGACATCATTCATCTGTACATGTTCCTGTTTATTGCCTAGCGGCATGTCTCGGTTTCAGCCCGAGAATCTGGACCGTAGTCCCGGGCACACACGGGATACTATTGAGTTATATCGACGATTCCATTAAATTGATTTCACAAACTGTAGAATAGATAACCCGGTAGTTTATTTCAGATTGCACATCACATATACTTATACTCCACTGTTCCATATCCGTGTTACTTGTTATACCCATATTATTGTTCATACTCATGCCTGCATATCTTGTTACCTCCTGATTATATTCTATTATTTGATATTATGACGTCTGGGTTTTGCATGGCCCAGACCCTTTATCTCTTTCGCAGGCTGATCAGGAGTATTTCAGCTGCCAGGCCGAGCAATGAGGATATTGTTAGTGTTTAGTTTAGTTTTCTTTCCGTACTTTCATTTCCTGTTGTGAGCCCGTATTTGGGACGTATTTCCAGATGTTATTGTTTATTGGATCTATTGCTTCCGCGTATTATGTCTTGACTCGTTTATTCTGGCATATGGACATGTACTAGATAGTTTATGTTATTTTACTGTTCATGATATCATATAGACAGCCGTAATGTGATTGTGGAGGGATGTTTCCTAGCCACAGGTAGTATGGTTGGCTCTGTCATGTGCCGATCGTAGCGCACTCTAGGAAGCGGGACGTGACAGGGTTTGTTTGGTATCAGAGCCATATGTTTTAGGTTAATCGGGTTTGGTTCTTTTATAGTTAGGTATTGGACCCAATACACGAATCAGAGAATCCGTAATTAGGAACATGTCCTGCCACATTGATATTCTTGAATCTATAACTATCTTGTTTCTTGAATCCTGTTTATCGTGCTAATCGTCTCCCGTGTCTGGGCTTCAGAATCATGGCGGATGAAGATCTGCGAACGTACCAGAGGCGCGTTGATAACGCCTCATTGCTTGGAGTGATTCGTGGAATGCTAGAAAACCAGAAGCGGCAAACCGAGCTGAATCAGCGGCAAGCCGAAGCTTTTCAGGAGGGTCTGCGGACAGTTCAGCAGTCCGTAGACGCAGTTGCAGCCAAACCAGCACAGCGTGTAGGTACCGTGGCGGATTTCAGGAGACTTTGTCCGTCCACTTTCACTGGTTTGGAGGAGCCATTGCCAGCAGAATAATGGCTAGTCGATACGGAGAATCTGCTCGTCGCCGTGCAGATTCTGGATGATAAGAGAGTGGATGTGGTACGCATCCAATTGGTGGACTATGCCCGTGAGTGGTGGCTCGTGGAAGAGACCTGTTTACTCAAGCCGATCAGCTGGACAACTTTCTCGCAGAGTTTCTTGGAAAAGTTCTTTCTGCAGACTGTGCACGGGAAGAAATGGAAGAACAGTTTATCAGTCTGAAGCAGAATGGTGGATCCGTGGATGAGCATGCGGCTGAGTGGACACGGCTCAGCCGATTCGCAGGACCTTTGGTTGCTAAAGATACCGATAGGGTACGAAGGTTCATGCGCAGTTTGGATGTGGAAATCCAGAGGCACATTATATCTCTGGGATTGACCACTTTCTCGCAAGTTTTAAAAGCAGCCAGAGAACAGCAGAGCTTATTGGTGAAAGCAAGGGATACGCAACAGCAAGCCGTAGTAGTACGGAAGCCGGCGTTTACGCCAAACTAAGCTCCTATACGCAGAGGTATACCGGTGGACAGACGTGGCGTGGTGCCGATGAAGAAGCCCGTCGTGCCAGAGCAAAAAGGAAGAATATTTTGTGAATTCTGCCATCTACCTGAACACCGGCAGAAGGATTGTTGAAGGAAGCTTGGACTCTGCTTGGTTTGCGGGTCAGGTAATCATACTGTCAATGCTTGCCCGTCGAAACTTCGGTTGAGAGAAGATGCCCAAAGGCCACTGCAAAAGCCGATCCAGGGGCATAAGCAAATAACTCAGGGACCTAACCAAGCTCGAGCTTTTACTCTGACAGCCGAAGAGGCCAAGGCTTCTGATGAGGTCGTTTCAGGTATCTTACTGGTCCACGATTTTCCCGCATTAGTATTATTCGATTCTGGTGCATCCCATTGTTTTATGTCGTCCAAGTTTATTGTTACACATTCAATTTTTTGCACGACCCTGTCTTGTTGTTGGGACATACACACTGGGAACGGGAAAATCATATCTAGTAGTGAGCGCAAAAATTGTTCTGTTGTTATTTGCGGACGAGAATTATTCGCGGATTTCTTGGTGATCGAGACTGGAAGTTACGATGTTGTCTTGGGAATGGATTTTCTCGGCACTTTCCATGCTCACATTGATTGTAGGGCAAAGAAAGTGATTTTCCAGTTTCCCGGACACCCAGAGTTTGTATTTGCTGGAGGTAGCAGTTCTGTAGGGCCAGTCAAGTTTAGGGCTAGGTTGACGAGCGCCGTTCTTTCGTCGATGGAAGTTGATAAGGAGGAAGAGCCAGCAGTAGTTCGAGAGTTTATGGACGTGTTCGAGGACATCTCGGGTTTACCGCCAAAACGAGATGTGGAGTTCGCGATTGATCTTGTTCCTGGTGCAGCGCCAATCTCAAAGGCATACTATCCGATGGCACCAGTGGAGTTGGAAGAAGTAAAGAAGCAGGTTACCGAATTGTTAGAGAAGGGTTGGATTCGCAGCAGCAATTCATCCTGGGGAGCTCCAGTTCTTCTAGTTAAGAAGAAAGACGGCACAAAGAGAATGTGCATCGATTATCGAGAATTAAATCGGGTGACTATTAAGAACAAGTACCCGATCCCTCGCATTGGCGCATTATTCGAGCAGCTTAGTGGTGCGAGGGTATTCTCGAAGCTGGATTTGCGATCCGGATATCATCAAGTTCGAGTTAAATCAGAGGATATTTGCAAGACTGCGTTCCGAACTCGATATGGGCATTACGAGTATTTAGTGATGCCATTCGGAGTCACGAATGCACCAGCGATATTTATGGACTTGATGAACCAAATCTTTTCACCATTCTTGGATCAGTTTATAGTGGTGTTTATCGATGATATTCTGGTGTATTCAAGGAGCCAGGAAGAGCATGCCGGACACTTGAAGATCACACTGCAAACGTTGAGGCAAGAAAAATTGTATGCGAAGATGAGCAAGTGCGAGTTTTGGCTCGAAGAAGTGAAGTTTTTGGGGCATGTCGTATCCGGAGATGGAATCGCTGTTGATCCTGAAAAGATTGTAGCAGTTCAAGATTGGCCGATTCCGAAGAACGTAGCAGAGATCATAAGTTTTCTTGGACTTGCCGGATACTACAGAAGGTTCGTAGAGAATTTTGCTCATTTAGCTGAGCCTTTGACCAAGTTTACACGGAAGGAGGTACCGTTCGTATGGACGGATACTTGTGTGTCAGCTTTTGAGACGTTGAAACAAAGGTTGATAACCGCTCCTATTTTGACCGTACCAGACGGTTCCGGAGGATTGGTTATTCACAGTGACGCATTTGGGAAAGGTTTAAGGCGTGTTCTTATGCAGTATGGGAAGGTTATAGCCTACGCATCAAGACAATTGAAGACCCATGAGAAGAATTACCCAACTCACGATTTGGAGCTAGCAGCTGTAATATTCGCTCTGAAAATTTGGAGACACTACTTATTGGGCGAAAGGGTTGAAGTATTCACCGATCACAAAAGCCTAAAGTATGTGTTCACACAAAAAGAGCTCAACATGAGGCAGGCAGCGTAGGTGGTTGGAGCTGATGGCTGACTATGATCTTGATCTAAAATACCATCCGGGGAAAGTTAATGTAGTGCCGGAAGCGCTTAGTCGGTTGCCAGCAATTCGGATGTTGACCGCACAGAAAGAGCTTATCGATGATTTTCGGAGATTCGAGTTGGAGATCCTGCTACCGCACTCTTCAGGACAGTTGATGCAGCTGCAAGTACAGTCGTCGTTGATCGATAATATTAAGGCAGCGCAATCACAGGATCCAAGATTGCAGAAGTTTCGAGAGCAGGTTGAAGCGGGACTTCGGACGAACTTGTTGATTCATGAAGATGGTTCGTTGCGATATGGTAGCCGTTTGTGTGTGCCGAAAGGGGACATTCGCGAAGAAGTTATGAAGGAGGCGCACAGTTCCGCATATTCCGTACATCCAGAAGGCACGAAGATGTACTGTGATCTACGACCGCATTTCTGGTGGGAAGGCATGAAAAGGGAGATCGCCCGCTTTGTAGCAAAGTGTTTGGTATGTCAGCAAGTTAAGGCCGAACATCAAAGGGTAGCTGGTTTATTGCAACCACTTCCGATTCCTCAATGGAAGTGGGAACATATAACCATGGATTTCGTGACAGCTTTGCCGCGGAGTCCAAAAGGCAATAATGCAGTTTGGGTAATTGTTGATCGATTGACCAAGGCAGCTCATTTCATTCCGGTTCGAGTTGGTCAGTCGACGGAAGCGTTAGCAGAACGGTACATGCAGAAGATTGTGAGATTGCATGGAGTACCTGTGAGCATCGTTTCCGACCGTGATACCCAATTTTTATCGCACTTCTGGAGGAGCTTACAGGAAAGTTTGGGGACCCGATTGAAGTTTAGCACTGCTTATCATCCCCAGACAGATGTCCAATCAGAAAGAACAATCCAAACTCTTGAAGATATGTTGCGAGCTTGCATGTTGGACTTCAAGGGTTCATGGGAGGATCATCTACACTTGGTGGAGTTTTCGTATAATAATAGCTTTCAGGCGACTATACAGATGGCTCCATTCGAAGCGTTATATGGTTACAAGTGTCGTTCACCTGTTTGCTGGGACGATATAGGAGAGCGACGGTTATTGGGACCAGATCTTATTGTGCAAACCGTGGAGAAAGTTAATACGATCCGGAATCACATGAAGGCAGCACAAGATCGGCAGAAGAGTTAAGCTGATACATCGAGAAGATCTTTAGAGTTCGCCGTTGGTGATCTCGTATTCTTGAAGATATCACCGACTCGAGGAGTGATTCGTTTTGGGAGTCGAGGCAAGCTTAGTTCTCGATTCGTGGGGCCTTTCGATATTATTGAGCGCGTTGGAGAAGTAGCTTACCGATTGGCTTTACCACCATCTTTGCGAGTGTTCATGACGTGTTTCATGTATCTCAACTTCGTAAGTATATTCGAGATGAAACACACGTGCTAGATCATTCGGAGCTGACAGTAAGGGAGAACTTGACCTATGAAGAACGACCGATATCTATTGTTGACCGAAAAGAAAAGGTCCTCAAGAACAAGGTTATCCCTCTTGTACTAGTTTTATGGGGGAATCGCTCGCATGGAGAATTGACTTGGGAACGAGAAGACGAGATTCGACAGAAGTTTCCACACCTCTTCTCGTAGATTCATGTTTGGTTGTCTTTTCTTGTTTTGGGAATTTCGAGGACGAAATTCTTTTTGTAGTTGGGTATAATGTAACACCCTAGTTCGTTATACCATGGCTTGATTAATTAATATATTGGATGGCTATTTCTTGATTTATTGTTGTTATGGGTGTGAATAGTGTAATTGGTATCTATATTTACATCTGACCCGCTTACTGGAAACCCATCTTGATTCCTATTTATAATTTATCCCGGTTAGTTATAAGAATCCGTGCAATATAATCAAATAATATATTTTTAAATACCTAGCATGACCTGTATTATACCCCTGACCTTGTGGTTCCATTAGTACATCGTGTTCTCATTCTGTTTATTGAAACGGACTCGTCTGGATCGCTACGTGCATCCGTTCTTGGGGGTATACATTTTTATCAACCGAATATCGCATTATAATTTTAACTTATCCGTATATCCTTCATATTTTAAAACTAGATTTTTAGACACAATCCGGGAATTTTTCGGAGTACTTTTGTTTTAGCCTAAAAACCCAAATTTATTTATTATTATATTTCTAAACTAATTTTACTATTCATTACTGTTCACACACTGTTCACTCACGTTTTGATTAATTATATATTATAATTATTATATAATATAATATATAAACAGTGTGTGAACAATAATGAATAGTAAAATTAGTTTAGAAATATAATAATTTATAAATTTAGGTTTTTAGGCTAAAACAAAAGTACTCTGAAAAATTCCCGGATTGTGTCTAAAAATCTAGTTTTAAAATATAAAGGATATACGGCTAAGTTAAAACTATAATGCGATATCCGGTTGATAAAAATGTATACCCCCAAGAACGGATGCACGTAAAATGCACGTAGCGATCCAGACGAGTCCGTTTCAATAAACGGAATGAGAACACGATATACTAATGGAACCACAGGGTCAGGGGTATGATACAGGTTATGCTAGGTATTTTTAAAATATATTATTTGATTATATTTGTATTATTAAAACAATGTAGATGCCCAATATATGATACGGGTAAACAGGATATAGAACAAAAAGGTGCACGGATTCTTATAACTAACCGGGATAAATTATAAACAGGAATCAAGATGGGTTTCCAGTAAGCGGGTCGGGTCGGATGCAAATATAGATACCAATTACACTATTCACACCCATAACAACAATAAATCAAGAAATAGCCATCCAATATATTAATTAATCAAATCAAGTCATGGTATAACGAACTAGGGTGTTACAATAATACTTGTACATATGATGAAAACCCTAGGATCTAGAATACCTATTAATCCTTTCATCAAGTGAACAACTGTAAAAGTGCAAGCGTGATAAAATAACTATTAACATGTAAATGTGGTTTAATATATAAAAAGCTTTATAAGTAATTATATGTTTCTGTTGCAACAATATTGGTATACACTAGCATGCAAAATGTCAACACTTATATCCTAATCTAAAATATAAAAATATACCATTATTACTGTTAATCAATAAACGCTTTGGGCTTAATATTATATATATATATATATATTAAACTTTCTACACTCACTCTTTATAATATCGCTGCACTCTATGTGTCCTAGTCATATAAATTATTTTGATACTATAATTTGTATTAATATTTTCTATTATCACATGATTATAAAACTTATTATTAGCACTTACATGATGACTAGTCAATCTGTCATTTATTTTATCTTACTTACTATTATCTCGTAATTATACTATTTCCACTATCCTCTTTATGCATCTGTAATTTGTCATTCCTATTTAACTATATTAACCCTTTAAAACCATATTTCAGTTTATTATTCTTTTCAATAAATAAACCCGGATGTTAAATACAGATGCTTGCATATTTATGTTGAGTCTTGTTTACATTTTTGATCTTATCATATTCTATCGTTTATATTTAACATTTTACTTGAGACTATCATTATCGGCATGCTTGAAAAACCTTAACATGCTATTCTTGTTAATGGACACTATCATTTTATAACTATTGTACTTGACATGTCATGACTACTCATTGTTCCAGACTACTCATATTAAAACGAGTTCTCTAATTTGAATGTTGAATTACATGACATGACACACCATTAATTACCCGTTTTATTTTCATACAATTACCATACCACAAGTTCCAGTTTTTTCAGCATTCTTAATTAGTGATTTAGTTTTTACCAAGTAGCTATAAATACACGGGTGTTGGGCTAGTTTGAGTGTGCGTTCGTACAACAGGATCTCAAGAGTCATATGCTGGCAGCTCGTACCGGGCTATATCGGTCTCATGTTTACAGCTCGTACCGGGCTATATCGGTCTCATGTTCATTCTACAGTTAGGCCCGTATTTCCTAGCCCCTGGGGCACCACTCTTGGGTTAGAAATACTCATGCAGAAGTTGACCCATACACTCAAGTTTACGATAGGATAGTTTAGCTTTTAGTGACCAGTTAGGTTATGACTTGACCTCTTACATGTTTGTTTCATAGTATCCATGCATTTATTTATATATCTGTTTTGCTTGCGCACACGGGCTTCACTACATTCATATATTCATGTTATCATACCACACATACACTTTATACGTTGAGTACTTGCTAGGATGTTCTGACATCCCTGAGATTTGTCATCTCAGGTTCAGTGACAGATTTTCAGGATGAGCATGACCACAATGGCTACCAGGACTTTTGCCGAAGATCAGTAACCCGTAGGTTTATTTCTCTTCTGTTAGTATTTAGCATGTGCGCCTTTCTGGGACATTAGGACTTTTGTATCTTTCAGATGTTTTCTTTTCGAACCTATTGTATCGGATCTTTTTGCATCAATTATCTAGTGGACCCATTTTTAGTATTTCTTGTAGTTTCATTACAGCATGATTATCAGTATTATTTCTTTTGGTATTGGATTTTATTTTTGACAGGTTAATCTAGACAGCCTTATGTGACTATGGAAGGATCTTTCCTTACCGTAGGTAGCACGGTTGGCCTTCGTCGCTCTCCGTATTCTGTATTTTGGGAAGCAGGGCGTGACAATTTCGATAAAATATAAATGATTAAACAAAGTGAAATTGAAAAGGCAGTATACCGGAAACAAAAGTATGTTATAATAATGCGATTGTTATAGGCAAATTGTCGAAACATACTTAAGGAAAAGGCAGCAAGAGATTTATTGTAACTGCTCAACATTAAGGGGTATCGTTTGGCAGTAAAGGAAGTTTTCCTACTTTGCCTTATTTATGCCTTAGTCTTAGACTAGAACATCATTCCACATATAAAACTATCATCTTTCCCTTTCATCCCGACTTTCCATAGTTTAGAAGAATTTTTGCATATTTGCTCCTTGGTTGCACAAGCGTAAACTGCATGAGCAATGCAGTAAATTTACCTACTCGGTCTTCTAGGGTTTATGACAAACCCTTCTCTTATACATAGTTTTTCTGACCAGAAATTCAGCGTTACTATCAATATCCTAGTTATGAACTTATAATAACCTGGTTAAGCTAATACAGAGTTGATTATTTGACATAAAGATCAAAGGCATTTTAAAGGACTAATTGGTATAAGTTGAGAGATTTCCTGGTGAAAGATAAACATATTGTGACTTTCAAGTTGCAATTTAACGCCAACAAAATTTTGCTACTTTTCTACTTATATATGAGATAAAAATTTGCAACAAGACTTTGTATATAGCTAGTTCATAACAGATTCAAGAGACCTGAGCAGGGTAGCTGATGTACTTCAGCGCCTCGATCCCCATCGCCGGACCTATCGTGTTTGTGATGCTTGCACTCCAATAGCTCCACCAAGGAGCCCCGCCACCTGAACCCCCTCTCTTACTCGGCCAAATCATCAACACTACACTCAATTCAAATCATCATCAACAACAACAATCAATCAAATCAAATCAATTTAATTCATCACCAAATAAAAATCTCAAAATCAATCAACTCACTGATCAGCGACCACAGCAAGCACACCACATTCTGCGCGAGGTTCAAGAACGCCAGGTGCTCGAATCGCCGCCCATCAGGCCCGAATTTCTTAGTAGACCTGACGAAAACTCAAATCAGAAACCCTGGTTTCGTTTCAAAACCCTAATTTTTTGTGGGAAGGGGAGAGAAAGAAGCTTACACGGTCTCTTGAAGGACGCCTTGGGTAATGTACGAGGACCAGATCCCAGCGATGCAGAAGGCGAGGACGAAGACGCGCCCGAATCCGCCATGGGCCGCTCCTTCCATCTCTTATCGGGTTTCGGATCTTTTGGTGGGTTTTCTTTTTGGGGTCCGTAACGAGGGACGAAGGAGGCGGGGGTTAAGGAGAGAGAAAGGGGCAGCGACGTCAGAAGTACACGTGGCGGGATGTGATTGGGTAGTGATGGAGAGAGGAGGTGCGATTGGTTCCTTTGACGTGGGTCTGTTTACGGCCGCGTCAACCGTCATGCGTTGGTGACTGTGTAAATTAATTTTTACTCAACTGAGTAAAGACAAAATAGGATTTTTAACCAAAAATAAATAAATAATTCATCATATGCATTTATAATTTATAACTATAAAATTTTTGCACAGGGGTGAACTGAAATCGCAGATCAAAATTATGTGCAAATTTGAAATTTACAAACTTGTAAGCACTCTATAGAATTATTGGTTAATGATTATGTTTTACAGCAAAAGCAAGAGATATAACTTTTCACCAAAAATAAACCACAAGAATCTTGCATATGTAAAAACTGAAGAATATGATTATGTGTTGATAATTAGGAATTTAAAAACTTGTAAGCAGTTTGTAGATTGCGTGCATGTATTTCTTTTTAATAAATTTACTGAGATGACCAACGGACATCATAGTAATTAACGATTTTAACCCCTACCCCACCCCCTCAAGGCAAATTATACTTGTCACATGTCTCTCGTGTTCTTATATTCTTGGAGAGTGGCCTAATTTGATAAATCTTTAAGAATAACCTTGATATTGATATGAGACAATTAATTTATAATAAATTAAGTGATATATTTACGGAATGATGCCTATCACACCGCAATTACTAACACAAACTCGTAAATTATGAGTATTTTCTATAGAAATTTAGAAAGTGTCTTAGAAAACCGATACTGAATACAAAAATGTGAGATGCTTTAATCAAATATCAAATGGTAAATACTATTTGATATCTGATATATCAAATTAATCTACAAATATTATACAAACCAGAAAAAAAATTAGTTCTTTCAAATTTGATCCAAAAACAGGCCTGCCCATTCAATTACAATTAAATCTGAACCAGGATTGCAATATCTACAGCACAAACAAAGGCTCTCAACAAAAATGTATACGTTCATACATCTTCATATCACAAAAATCAGGTGACTTCGACACCAAAATATTTTTCATTTGAATCTTTTAAGAATTCCCCACTCAATAGAATCTGTATGAGGTATTAGCTTCCCCAGCTGCTTGAATAAAAATGAGGTGGAGAAGGGGAGAAGGATTTACTGAAACTAAGCATTATAATCATCCAATCCGAGATCTCGTAGGGCGGCAGTTGCAGCATCTTTGCAGCTCTGATGGCTTCCCTTAGCTTTCCGTATCAGCTTTTCAATTCCATTGCTCAAAAGAATGGTCCTGCACCAGGCCATAAAAGATAAAACGATATAAAATTCAATTAATTTTGTAAAAGGACACATGAGTCGTAAGAATTAGACCCTGGGAAAGAAAATGTGTAGAAGTTGATACTCATCAAATTAATATATATGAAACATGGCTATGGGAATTGAATGTCTGCTTCCTTTTCTTTTTACCCTTTGGGTTCAAGCAGTATTTATAACAATGCAACACGATACCAGTGATACGAAAAGGAAATGAAGGCTATATACACAAAATGAATGCAGATGATTGATGACAGCAACTTGAATGATGTCTACGCAATTCTAAACAAGAAATCCAAGATGATGCAATGCAAATGAGCTACATATACAACCTAGTTTATGCCACTTTGTCGCCGATGTCGTCACCTTCTACTATTTGTTCTTACATCTCAACGGTCCAGGGGGGCAATTTAGGAAAATAATGCTTGACATGTCACATGCCAGGAGATCTTTTTTGGCTTCGGTAACCAAGTATTATATATTATCGGGCGTGCTTAGATAGTAACATTATAATCCAGAATTTCTGGAAATTTGATGTCGGTGAATCAATCCATGAAAATGTGATTCCATAATGGAATGTTGCATGATCATAACAATTTGGCTATATTTAAACCGTAAGCACTTTTAATAACTCCATGGACACAATCAAACCATTGACCGATATCACTCCTTGAGCTAGCCAATTATGCTATATGTTAGATTTTTCCCTTTTCGATGTATCCAAAAATCAGGCACCATATATTGTTGTGATCACTAAGTGAGATTGTTTCAAAAAACAGTAGGGCAAGGCACCCTACTCACAAAAAGAATATATAAATGCTACAGCCACAAGTTTGAACAAGATAAAAAAAAAAGACAGTGAGGCTGTTTGCAACCTATCATAAAATAGACAGATAGAAAGGCCAGTGGTCACAGTCATCACTTATTTCTATCAGTAACTTTTTGATGAGAAGGAGCTCACCCCACACCTCAAAATACAGGCCGAGATTATCGAAAGCAAACAGAGCTGTAACTTAATACAACCCAAATAGTTCAAAGCCAAAAATAGCAAAAGCCTTGGGAATTAAGAAAAGAATAATCAGGGACTGTGTAGTAGCAAAAGCTTACCTGTTTTCTGGGTTTCTAGCGACAAGATTGCGGATCATATGACAGGATTGCCGTTGCATCTGATATGCAGCAGGGAACTTCTGCATTGATTGAATTGCTAGATCACCAGCACCAGCTTCAACCGCACGAGCTGCATTCTCAGGGGATCTTAGTGATAGTACACCAATAATAGACATAATCTGCACCATCAAGCCTTACTCAATTAATAATTATATAAATGATTCAATAGAATTGTGCACTGATGAAACTAACTCAGACATTATGCTTAACTTCTAATCAACTACCTCTTGCAGAACAGAAGGATCATCTGAAAATCTGGATGATAGTTTGATTAGTCTATCAAGACCACCCTTCTGAACAATAGCAGTTTTGTTATCATCACTTCCTGCCAACTTCAGACAAACAATAGCTGACAGCGCATTAATACACCACTCAGGGGGTTCAAAGAGGAAAAAAAGCAGTCGTTACCTTAGATAACAAAGAACAGCAAGCGCGAGCAACGGCCTTGTTACATTCACCATTGCCGTCTATAAACTGGAAAATTGCATCTATGCCCCCATTTTCAGATATTGATCGGCAAATTTCATCCTGCAGATTAATAAGAAAAGGCCAGAAATAGCAATTTAGAGACGTGTAGATTCATGATAGAGACCGCAGAAAATATATAGAAGGGTTTTGAGGATATATATGTCCCAGAAAAATATCATAATTGGATTTTAGACCTGACCTAATGCAATAGTAAATACTAGTCCTTGTCCTTGTCCTTGATGATGTGGGGCCCGCTCATTAAGAGTGTTATGCAATAGTAGATATTAGTCCTTGATGATGCTCACAAGTGGTATCTCCCCAGATTATGACTTGTGGCGGATGACGTGTCCCGAAGGCTACGGGGTGGAATAAATGAGTTGCATCAGGGACATTCCTCGGGATCTCCTTCTCGAGGAACGTATCCAACCTTTCGGGAGACCTCCCTGAATACATTCCACATTCACCTAGGAAACTACCAACGGCTCGTCTCCGAGCTTCCTCAGTCTCCTTGCTCGTCTCCGAGCCGTCTGACATGCCGAGCTTTCTCGGCCACCCAGCTCATCTCCGAGCTCCTGACATGCCGAGCTTCATCGGTTTCCCCCCGTTCAATCAAGAGCGCGGATCCCTTACGCCCCGCAATTGCTCCGTATATATCGCCAGGACGAGATATCCGCGTCCTACGCTAGCGCGTCTCTCTATTAACAGACGTATCCCCCATTAATGGGCGCATCATTTTATTCAAGGCGAGGATAACACTGGGACATAACTAACAGCGAAGATCTCGTGCATGCTCGCTCCACGCGACCCCTATATAAACCCCTCTCAGACGACTCAGGTAACTCGAACTCATTTCCAATATGCCGCTATTATGCACTTATACCTCGGCACTAACTTGATCGTCGGAGGGTCCTACGGTGGTCACCCACCCCGGGACTTCTTTGCAGGTAGCTCCGGTCAAATACCAACCCATTGAGATCCACACGTAACAACTTCCAAAATAAATCTCAGTTGTCAAAGACTTCCATCACAGGATCAACGAAGCACAATATCTGAAGGAGATCTCAGCCTCCATCAGCTCGAAGACGAGCTGTTGGTAGTTTCCTAGGTAAAGGTGAAATGTATTCAGGAAGGTCTCCCGAAAAGTCGGATACGTTCCTCAACAAGGGAATCCCGAGGAATGTCCCTGATTCAACTCATTTATTCCACCCCCGTAGCCTTCGGGACACGTCATCCGCCACGTGACGTAATCTGGGGAGATACCACTTGTGAGCATCATCATTAGCCCCCCACCCTCGTTCTGACCTATTCATGGATCGGATCGAGAATGGTCTGCTTGGTTTTCCTTTCGCTCATTTTGGCGCCAAGAATCATAGCCCGAGAACGGCATGGCGTTTGGTGGTTGCGTCGTTTCGTTCTTTGGGCCCATGTGTCGCCTTGTCGTTCGCCTGAATTTTCGCGCGTATCTCCGATGGCGTTAGCAAATCAATGAAATGATTTCGCTTTAAAGAGAGGGCGTCGTTTCAGTCGATTCGTCAGTTGAGATACAGACCACGTGTCATCCGTTGTTTGGCGGAGACGACCGGCTGTCTTTGACTCCTGCAGTCGAAAAGACGTCCCCGATGGCCGATCGCCACGTGGATCCCCGCCGGCCGCGACGTTTCGTTTTGGCGGGAATCAATCTGGGCTGTAGGATGTTCTCTTCTGGGGTGTATAAATAGGAAGGGACCATCCTAGGGCTGACACTTTGCTCAAATTCTCTTTCATTGCCGAAGATTGCCCGGCGCTCCTTCGTTTAGATCGGATTCTCTGTTGATTTTTCCTCGGTGAGTCTCTTCTTTTGAATCAGGTTTGATGTCTTCATCTGAAGAGTCCGTAGAGCTAGTAAGGGTAGAGTCGGACGATGAGGCACCCGTTGTTGGGGCTGAGTCCAGTGGGTTTTCCTCCTCTTTGGCTTCATATAGCCAAGAGAGTTCTTTGTCCACTGTGTCAGGTTCGTCCCTAGAGTCAGGGCTGCCCCTGTCACCAGCCGTCGGGCGGTGACAAGGGCCCCCAAGGTGCGTATCGGGAACACCCGCGATACCCCTCCGTTTTGAAGAGTCTGGACGAGCTTTCCGAAATTCGGACTCGATTCCATATCCTCTCTAACTATTCACTTCGCTTAGCTAGATAGGGTGAGCGGGCGGATCAGGTGCGGGACAAGAAGATTGCCCTGTACCTGAAAGCGTTCCGGGCAGGAATGCGCCTGCCATTCCTCACTGAGGTTTGTGGGGTGTTTCGTTGTTTCCACCTTGCCCCGGGCTAGCTGGCGCCGAATTTGTGGAGAATCCTCCTCGGGTTTCTGGTCCGGCTGAAACTTGAAAATATCCCCTTCAGTTTGACTCTCCTTGTCTCTTTCCTTTGTTATAAGAATCACCCCGGCACCAGTAAGGATGAGCCGAGCTGGGTATATTTTTCGTATAAGCGTAAGGGTGGGACGGCCGGGTCAGGGGTAGTAGTCGTCCCTTCTTCCATCCACGAGTGGAAGGAGAAGTTTGTATTCGTCGGGCCGCCATGAGGGTGAGGATTGGCTTGTGCCTACACAGTGGCATAGGGCCGACTGCCAGAGGGCAAAGCAGTCGACTTCCCCCGAGACGAGGGTGGTGTCCCAGTGGGAGCCGATCGAACGGGCGGATGTCCTGCTATCCGAGCAGGCACTGAGCTGGGATCAGTCCTGCGCATTTCTTGGGTAAGTTGGGGCTTTCTACAATCTGCTTAGACTTTACCAAATTTCCTTCGATATTTTAGTGTCGCTAAACCCTCTCTGTCTGTGTGTCCCCCCCCCCCAACTTTTTATGTAGAGCCCATGGACCGAGCTAAAATCCTAGCTGCCCTGGCCGCCAAGACTCAAGGAAAGAAGATCGGGAGCACAAGCTCATCCCGACCCGGTCTGGGCTCAGCCCCGAGGCCAATTCCACCGCCCAAGCCTTCCGCCGCTCCCCGAGTTCCAGAATAACGCCGCGGGGGAAGCCATAAGCAACCGCGGGACCCGGCTCCCCGTGCGCGAGAGGAGGCTGGGCCCGTCGAAGTCCCCCTCAAAAGGCAGAAGCGGACGGTCTCCCGGCCACCTCCTTCCGGAACCCCAGTGTAGGAGGACGACTTCTGTATTGAGGTGCCCTCGGAGCTCTCCGTCGCCGACAGCTTGCTTTCCGACATGGACCAGGCGACCGGAGTTAAAATACATGGGGAACCATGAAGGACCAGGTGGCCTCCATAGCACAAGAAGCGGTTCAGATCGGTTCCTGACTTTTCTCAAAATATTTCTTAAGTCTTATTTTCTCGGCTTGAACTTTCTAACCCGTTTGCTGCTTTTCACAGGTCCTCCACCACTACACACTCCCCGTCGCTATGGAATCCGAGGAGGTAGCCCCAGCCATGAAAGAGACGGGTGAGTCCTCCATGTTGGAGGAGGAGCTCCGCCTCCAACTGCGGCAAGCGGAGAAAAAGACGGCTCTCCTCGACACTCGTCTGGTCGCCGAGGGGTTGACGAACTCCAGGGTGAAAGAGTCGCATCGGCTTCTGGACGAGTCCAACCGGGCTTTCGGGTAGCGTCATGCCAACAGATGATAGATTTGAATGCGTCCATGGCCGCCCTCATACAGCCTAACGAACCTGTAGGGTGTTTTTCGTCACCCCATTGAGATGGGAATACACGCGCGCTAGTCAGGCGCATTACAGATTCCCCCTACCTAAGGTAGGCTGGGGTTTATTGATTGTGGGGATCCGAATCTCCGCCAGCCGCGGACTAAGCTGCCGTTAATTACCCCTCACCTTTGGAGTGAGAGAACCTCCGATTGACGGGTTAAACAGGTCATGCGAACTCAATGTGCAGTGTTGTGTTTTGAAGGAGTTTTGGATATATCGGGGACAGTGTCGTGGAGTGTGTATGTATATATACATATATACATATAAGGGAAAAAGTGTCCAAAGGACGCGTGTGCGGGCCAGCGCCTCACGTGCGTGGCACGCAGACGCTGGGCGCTAGCGCCTCATGTGCTTGGCACGTGGGTGCTAGCGTGCTTGGCGCTAGGCGCTGGCGGCCCACGTGCTTAGCACGCGGGCATTAGGCGACAGCAGGGAAAGGGACCTGGTCGTTGCACTGGGAGCTGTGCTCCCGATTTAACTTATGGAGTTGAACTCCTGACAGAGATTAATTTAGAGAGTTGAACTCCAATAGATCTTGATGGAGTTAAACTCTTAAAAATATTTAGAAATAATCAAAGGGGCCGCTTTGTTTCTCCCCTTTGGCCCTGGATATTCCCAAGATGGGATTTCTGGAGATGGGTCTCCTTCTTCTTCCTCTCGGTTGGCCGGATCTTGGAGAAAGGGAGTGAGATTTAGAAATCTCCCCTTTTTGAGACCTAATAGAAGATCTGAGCTCCTCTTTGTGGGTTTTGTGGTGCAAAACTATTTAGTTTTGGAAAAGAAAGAGTAAAACTCTTGATTTAATTGAAAAGAGGAAGAAAGTTTACAACTTTGAGGAAGGAGGAGGTACAAAAACCCTTGGATTTGAGAGAATAAAAAGTGTATGCTTTATTCATCATTATGTTGCCTTATATAGGCCTACACATTTACATATAGCCCCTTGGGCTTTACAAAATGACATTTTGCTCATTCCATGCCTCATGTGCTCATTTCTTTTGCACATAAGCCACGAGCTTTACAAAAATTTGGCTTTATGCCCATTTTGCTTACATTCATGCATAAAAAATTACATCAAAATTATTTATTACATGATTTTTATTTTGGCATGGAGGGACCGGCCGTTTCATGTTCGGACTCGACTTGGGCATGGGCCCACTTGATCTGGGCTTGGGCCCACTTGACTTGGGGTTGACCTTGACTTTGACTTGGTCAACCGGGATGCAATTTTCGACCCCAACAAAGTGCCTCCCATCAATAAATGCACACCACATATGTGGGTCGTGTGCATGAAATTGATGGATCTTTCGCGTGGAGGCGACTTGCTTTGGTTCCCACTTTTTGAGATGCACTGCCCTTTTTATGACATGGACGGTCGATATTGGAATTGGTTGGTTTGGTTTGTGTTGACATCAGTATCGCTACACTGGAATATGGTATGAGGAGCGAATCATCATTTGCCTTTTTCCTATTGGGAAGCGATGGCTTAGGAGACAGGTTTAGATCCCTATCACCTAAGGCTTTTCAATTTTATGGGCCGTAAGGGTCCTATAAAAGCATTTTTCCCCACGAGTTGTAAAGATCCCGTAGGTGCATTTTCTCTTTAGGAGTCGTGAGGATCCCCAAGTGTGTTTTTCCTTTGTGAGTCGTAAGGATCTCACGCAGGAATTTTCTCCTCACAAAGTCGAGAGAACTTTGCGAGTGCATTTCATCTCTTTTTCACGAGTTTACGCCCTTTCGGGTTTTTACAAACTCGCCGGCAGTCCTACTGTTTTTTACTCACGGAGCCCTTTCGGGTTTTCATCCGTGCCCATTTTGCTTGTGGACATACCCTTTTTTATCTCCGTCGCTGGTGGGACTTTGGATGTAGTCTCGCCGGTAGGAGTTGGGAAAGATTGGGATCGTTTTACGTCCGTGGATGATATACGGTTTTGCAGGATGTATGATCCAGACCGTAGGGCCGGAAGAATTTCAGGACTTTGTTAGCATTTGCATCGCTGTACTGGAATATGCTATCAGGACCGACTCATCATTTGCCGTTTGAGAATTTGGATTTTGATTGGCGTCTGCATCGCTGCACTGGAATATGGTACCAGGAGCGGCTCATCATTCGCCATGATAGGATCTCCCTCATTTCCAGCTTAACGACCTAGGGAGATCATTTGTTCCCAGTTTAACGACTTAGAGGTCATCTGTTCCCAGTTTAAAGACTTAGGGATCTATGGATCGGAAGCTTGGAATTTTGGGGTAAGGGTCCGCATCAGCGTTGCTAACACTGAAGCACAGGTGCCAGGAGCAATTCATCATTTGCCTTTTCCTGTTGGGGAGCGATGGCTTAGGAGACAGGTTTAGGTCCCTATCACCTAAAGCTTTTCAATTTTATGGGCCGTAAAGGTCCCATAAAAGTATTCTCCCTACGAGTCGAAAGGATCTCGTAGGTGTACTTTCTCCTTAGGAGTCGTGGGGACTCCTAAATGTGTTTTTCCTTTGTGAATCGTAAGGATCCCACGAAGGTGTTTTCTTACGAGTCGTCAGGATCCCGTAAGTTTTGTTCTTCTCATACATCGTGAGGACACATGAGTGGATCTTCCCAAATGGAGCATAATTTCGAGGGCGAAGACCGGCCGCTGGACGGGTGATTGCAGTGGGGTATGAGTATGATGAGAATTATTTGAGCCCGTGGATTGTATACGGTAGTCAACTTGGGGATCGAACGTAGGCTGGGACAATTTTGGGAAATTGGATTTTGGTTGGCGTCTGCATCGCTGCACTGGAATATGGTAACAGGAGCGACTCATCATTCACCATTGAGAATTTGAGTTTTGGACGACGTCTGCATCGCTGCACTGGAATATGGTACAAGGAGCGACTCGTCATTCACCGTTGGGAATTTGAGTTTTGGACGGTGTCTGCATCGCTGCATTGGGAATTTGAGTTTTGGACGGTGTCTGCATCGCTGCACCAGAATATGGTACCAGGAGCGACTCATCATTCGCCATTTGCAGTTTTTTTTACCGCGATTGCTCTATCATTTCGGCTTTTTATTCGCGGTTGCCTCATCATTTCGGCTGTTTATTTTCATTTTTATTTTACTCGCTGATTTTTATTGTGAGTTACCCCATCATTTCGGTTTTTTATATTTTTATATTTTTGTTTTATTTACACATTTTTACATTTCCAGTTTAACGACTTAGAGGTCGATTGTTCCCAGTTTAACGACTTGGTGGTCAGCGGTTCCCAGTTTAAAGACATAGAGGTCTATCGTTCCCAGTTTAACAACGTGGTGGTCAGTTTGCTTATCCCAGTTCCTCGAACTTTGATCTTGACGGAGCTGTATTGATGACCGTAGCTCTGTGGCTTGCCGATACATCCGAGGACTGTGAGGTTTTTCGAAGCTTGTATTGGTCCTCTACCCAATCTTTGAAAACACAGCAGTCTTCAATGGTATGACTCACCAACCTATGATATGGGCAATATATGGAATTGCCGGTCATACTCATTTCATATGGTCTCTTCGGAATAGGCAGTTGCAGACTGTTGTTCAAGGCGTCCTCGAATATATTGCGGACCTCATCCCTCCTGAAGAAGTACACTTTCTTCTTTCTCTCGATTAGAGTAGGTGCCCTTACTGATGCTGGTCCTTAGGCCGATCAGTCTTTGGTTCACCCTTTTTAGATAATGGCATATGTCTGAGAGAATCAGGCTCCCGAAGGGCTTTGGTCTCCATTTGTATGAAATCGGCGGTCGTAGCTTGACTGTTTGCTAACACGCCTTTAGACAGTTTTATCTCTCCTGTCTTGTATTGCTTTTCGACCCAATCTTTAAAGACGAAGCAGTCCTCAATGGCATGGCTTGTCACTCTGTGATAGGGGCAATATTTTGGGTCGTCAGTCATATTCGCTTCTTGCGGTCTCTTTGATTCTGGCAGTTGTAGACCGTTTCTTAGGGCGTCCTTGAATATCTTGTGGACTTTGTCCCTTTTGAAGGAATAGACCTTATCCAGTTTCTCTTTCAGAGGCGATTCCCCTTCGGTGTATGTATCGGAGGGACTGGAGGCTGATCGCGGCCGTTTTCGCGAAGGCGCTCCGCTCTTAGGCAGAAGGGGGTATCAGTTGGCTACCTCCGGATATCAATCCCTGGCTCATGAACCAAAATTTGATTCTGTTGTAATTGCAATCGAGTGACTTGAGTGGTGAAGTCTACCGCGACATTTGCCAGCTCGTCGACCTTAGACTGGATCTTGGCTAACTTCTCGTCCCTGTCCTGAAACTGCCTTTGAAGCCATCGGAATAATACTTGTTCTGTAGTTCCGGATATGACAACCGGGTCATCCTTATTACCTGAGCTCAATTCCGCAGGAACTACGGGCTTCTTTGGCTTATCGACCTGAGCGAGCTCTTCCTCATTTAGACCGAGCCGATACTGGGTAGCGTCAACCATATCATCGCCATGGCTGTGATGCATAGGAAGGTTCGTTTCTTCATGTCCGGTCATGTAGACGGTGTGGACCACATATCCAGCCACCTCTTTATCTTTGGTGGCTAATTTTGAAGAGCGGTCCGGGCTTTGGAAATTCACAAATTTTAACATGGCCAAAGCCCTAGCCCTAGCCCTTTTGTTGGCTCTGTACCTAAGCCTTTTCTGTCTTAGCTTCTCGATTTTGAGGGCTTGGCGGGCATCCGTCATCCAGGAAGCCATCGTGAACCGATTAACAGGGAGCTTAGAGAAGATACCCAATTGAACAGTTGTCAGGGACGCCGCTGGAGCTTGCCCGAGATGCCTTGTTGCTTTGTTAGTGTTGATGGCCTTGCCCCCAGCTGGGGCCAAGGAAAGTCGTTCAAACACCGACTTGCGTTTAGGTAGCAGTGCCCTCGAGATCACCACATTTGGCCTCTTGCCTTTCGAGGCCGGTTTGTCTGTTACCGGAGCTTGAGGAGTTGGGATGGCGTTAGCTAACACAAACAGAATAGAGCCAAATGGTAGCGACGGCTCCTCCCATTGTCGTCCGAGACTGGCCGGGAGGACCGTCCTAGCGTCCATCTTCATCGTGTCGAGACATTTTGTTGCGTCTGAAAATTGCAATTTGAAATTTGTTAACCTGCACAAAGAAGCATGATTTCAGTACAGGCAATCAATGTATATGTTGATTGAGTTCGCGTGAATATTTAACCCGAAATATGGGAGGAAAGATTGGTCCCACCGGGCGTGCCAGAATCTGTAGGGTGTTTTTCGTCATCCCATTGAGATGGGAATACGCACGCACTAATCAGGCGCATTACAGATTCCCCCTTCCTAGGATAGACTGGGGTTTATTGATTGTGGGGATCCGAATCTCCAGCAGCCGCGGACAAAGCTGCCGTTAATTACCCCTCACCTTTGGAGCAAGAGAACCTCCGATTGACGGGTCAAACGGGTCAAACAGGTCATACGAACTCAATGTGCACTGTTGTGTTTTAAAAGAGTTTTGGATATATCGAGGGCCCCACAGAGTTTTTACGGGGGTCCCGCTACCCGGATACCGGGCTGGGGGTCAAGAGGGCTAGCAGCCCCCTTGCGGGGTGTGGGGCAACGCCCCGTTAGAATTTTTTTTAACAGGGACAGTGTCGTAGAGTGTGTGTATCTATATATATACATATATACATATATATAAGAAAGGGAACGCGTGGGGGCCAGCGCCTCACGTGTGTGGCACGCAGGCGCTAGCGTGCTGGGCACGCGGGCGCTAGGCGCCGGCAGGGAAAGGGACCTGGTTCCTGCACTGGGAGCTGTGCTCCCGATTTGACTTTTGGAGTTGAACTCCTGACAGAGATTAATTTAGGGAGTTGAACTCCAATAGATCTTGAATGGAGTTAAACTCCTAAAAATATTTAGAATTGATCAAAATGGCTGCTTTATTTCTCCCCTTTGGCCCTGGATATTCCCAAGATGAGATTTCTGGAGATGGGTCTCCTTCTTCTTCTCGGTTGGCCGGATCTTGGAAATAGGGGGTGAGATTTAAAAATCTTCCCTTTTTGAGATCTAATAGAAGATCTGACTCACCTTTGTGGGTTTTGTGGTGCAAAACTATTTAGTTTTGGAAAAGGAAGAGTAAAACTCTTGATTTAATTGAAAAGAAGAAGAAGGTTTAGAACCTTGAGAAAAGAGGAGGCACAAAAACCCTAGGGTTTAGAGAATAAAAAGTGTATATTTTATTCATCATCATGTTGCCTTATATAGGCTTACGCATTTACATATAGCCCGTTAGGCTTTACAAAATGGCATTTTGCCCATCTCATGTCTCATGTGCTCATTTCTTTTGCACATAAGCCGCGGGCTTTACAAAAATTTAGCTTTATGCCCATTTTGCTTACAATCATGCATAAAAAATTACATCAAAATTATTTATTACATGATTTTTATTTTGGCATGGAGGGGGGCCGGCCGCTTCATGTTCGGACTCGACTTGGGCATGGGCCCACTTGATCTGGGCTTAGGCCCACTTGGCTTGGGGTTGACCTTGACTTTGACTTGGTCAACCGGGGTGCAATTTTCGACCCCAACAGAACCGACAGCTAGTTTCCAACTAGCTCCAAATTTTCCAATGTATGATAAGACGGTATGATAGATTGAGAATTTGAATGGTGAGAATGAGCAGTACACCCTTCCAAATCAAACCTACCCATTGCAAATTGAATCTCACAACTCCGATTTTGAATGTCTATCAAGTGTCCCAAATGATTTACCAATTGAAGATAAAATGTTTAATGAGTTGTGCGACTTTGTAGTGTTTAATTTACCCGATTGTGAAGGGACCATGTCAAGTGAAACCAATACCAATCCTTTTGACCTCTACACCTCCACTCTAGAACCTGAATTGATTAAAATCCATGCTTTTGATGAGGTGTCTGAGAAAATCGATTTTCACTTGATTAAGGATATCGACGCTTGAATATTTTGGATGATGAACCCACAGCTTTGGATGAGTTTTTCTCACCAATTCATCATGTTCTTTCACTTCCGTGTGGACATCATCCTGAGTCATTAACTGTTTTTCCCGAACTTCATATGCGTCTGGATATTGATGATAAAGGCATGGATGAGCGAATTTTTGAGGAGAATCTTGAGGATATTTTTTAGAATGAACCAGTTTTGCTTGATCAGTCGGATTTTCCAATTCATCATGTCCCTTTCACTGGCTGTGTAAACCCTCCTAAACGTTTAACCGATCCTATTTCTCGATCACTTCCCTCCATCCTTTCCATCGTTTCCACCTCGCAAGAAACCGTATCACCTTCATTTCTAATGTCTGGTTTACCAAGTTCGGTCTACCCATGTTTTCTCACGAATCTTGAGGGATTTGACCCCATTTCTCGACGGGATAATAGATTAGTACAATCGCTTTTTACACATCGGTCATTACAAATTGTACTAATTTATTCACTCCATTTCCACCCTCAAGTTCGTATTCCACTTCTTTTTCCCCTCCGCCATTCTTCTCCTCCACCAAGACCGTATTCCGCTTCTATTCTCATACGGTCTCGTGTATTCTCCATTTCTTTCCTCTCCGCATTCTTTCACCAACCGGCAAACTATCGCGATAAATTTTTTGAATGTTTGGTGTTAACTTTTGGCCTGTGTAAGGCCTTATATAGCTTGATACTGTTCTCTCCCCCTAACTTGAACTTCAACGCTTAACAGTAGCAACACTGTTTCACTTAAATTTGGGAAAAACCTTTTTGTGTATATATATTTTTGGTTTGCTTTTTATTTTGTATAAAAAAAATTTAAAAAAAATAGGGGAGCGCCAACAATTTTGACCCTCTTGGTGTAGCCTGACAGTGAGGGCACTGTCAAGTTTAAGTATGGGAGTGTGCTCGGTAAGCTTTCTACCTTCGCATTCATATGTATATTTTGCATTTGCATACTTATTTAAAAAACTCATAAAAATAAAAAAAATTTACAAAAATATAAAAACTTTGTCGTCAAGTTAGCTAATAGGGTAACTGAAATTTTTATTCCGAAAATTTAGTTGATACGTTAGAAATAATTAAATCCTAGGATTAGAAATTGAAAACCTAAAAATAACCCTCCTTCTGTTTAACCTTGGTAATTATACGTCCTTACAGTTTTTTTTATAGAAGTAGGTAATCTTGAGTCCAGTTCTTGAGTTAAGTCAAGATGAAGGAAAAGTATTGAAAGCTTTACTGAAGAATAAGTCTGAAAAATAGTTTCTATTCTTAAGTCCAAATTTAGAAAGTATATATCCTACAAACTGCACATACGCGCATCTTGAAACTTGGGATAGTAGAGAATACCTAGAAATACTCTTGTCTCAAAACCTAGTATGAAAAAAAACGGTATTTAAAGCTAACCAACAAAAGAGCATCATTGAAAAATATATCTGGTTTTGAAAAAGAAAAATAAGGAAAAGAAAAAAAAGTGAAGACCTGAAAACTGCTATTTACGCTTTAAGCTCGCACATTCATTAATCGGTTGTTAGTGCCTCAAGAAGCATTAATAGTCGCATGAAAAGTGTAACACCCGAGCCCAATGCTACTATTTTCAGTTACCGTTTGAGCATAATGTGGTACTCATTTCATTTAACTTGCTTGTTTGTTGCTTACTGTAAAATTTACCCGGCAAAGTCATTTCTACATATAACAAATTTTGGCATCTAAAATAAAATTGAAAATATTCATCTTGGCCTACTTGACATCCCTAGCCTCGTGGTAGCGTCCGTGCATTGTGTTCTCGTCCCGTTCAGTGAAACGGGCGAGTTTGGACGACTACGCGCGCGTACATGTGTCCGTTTTGGGGGTATGCTTTTTAATCATAAAACACTTAATTTTAAATTTTGGATCCCGCTTAAAATTCTATTATTTCAATTTCAAATTTTTGGACTCGACCCGGACGCGATTTGGAAATGTTTTATTTGGCGTCAAAATCCCAAATTTTAATATTATTAAAACCATCGCATATATTTTTCTAACTAACCTGATATCTTACTGTTCATTACCTATCTTTTAAATTTTTAAATTAACCTATATATATATCCTACTGTTTCTTAAAATGTTTTGAATCTTTAATTAATATTTATCCCTAACTAACGATTCCCCTTTAGCCAATCGCGTTCCTTTTAATTCCGTGGGCCCCCACCTGCAGCGCTCTCTCTCTCATATATTCTCTCGTACTTCTCTTTATCATTCTTTCTCTTCTTGCTTCATGTCTCGTTTCTCATTTTTTTTATCTGTTCTTTTGTTGCCGGAATTCCGTCTTGCCGGTGACGCTTCTCGACGTTCCAGCGAGGTACCCCGACCCGTGTGGTTCCTTTGTTCGTCGTTTGGGTTCATTCCGTGAACCGTGCGCCCGTCGCGAGTTTTCCCCGCCGACGGTTAACGTTCTGTTTTCCCGATTCGCGACCCATCGAGGCAAGTTAATCTTGCTACATGCTATATAATTCATTTTATACCTATTTAAATAAATACCATACCTATAGTTTAAATCTAGTGCCCCATGTTTAATTTTATAACGTTTCGATGTTCCGTTTGCATCCGTTTATATCATATTAAATCTAGATCATGAAAACTTATCTTGTGACATACTAGATTACATTATACTGCATCCATATCAATTAAAATATACATCGTCGTAATATTTCTTATTATTATCTTTAATTAGTTTATAATCTGCATTTTATGATATTATATATTTAAAATATTATAGTTTACACATGAAACGCCGTTGAAAAAGCGGATACGACAAATCTGAAATTTACTGTACACCTTATCGTATAAAATTCATTATAAATCATAGAAAAATCATTAGTATACGTTCTTTAGTTCGTTACGAAGCTAACTCAGAATACTATAACTCTATGAAATATTTACTTGCAAAATAAATTGTTTAAATAACGTAAAATGCAAATGAAAATGTCTCCAAACTGCTGTCCAGGGAAATTCCAGCAGCAAACTTTCAATTTCGAATGTTCATAACTTTTTGTAGGGACAACCTGAGATACTTATACTTATAAAACTGAAAACCTTATTGAATTATCTTTGTTTTGGTATAAGACACGTCCCTTTTGGAGAACGTTTGTTATTTTTAAGCTATTTTACAAATTAGGGTGACGCTGAATTTCTGAACAGAACTTTCTTGTGTATGGTTAATCAATACCACTTTTATAGTTATTAATCGTTTTGAATATGCTATCCATATTAATATTATTATATCAATATTTATATCACATATTGCTTAGTTGTATATCCCATATTACCATTTTATAGTTTTATAACTTTTCGGATACCCGTTTGCATCCATCGCATTTAAGATACATATAATTGCATCCATAGATCACATTACTACATAATAATGTGATATTAACACTCCATGTTTAATAAATTGCATCCTAATTAATATTGGAACTATAAATGTAACCCTAATCGATAACTGTGCATCAATATCCTTGAAATTATATCTATTTGCATATCATATTACATGCTCCAGTTTATTGTTCTGATAGTACTCATGCTTGTTTATTTATACGCATGCTTATGTTAGTTTGATTATGAGCACCCACATGACATCTTGTGCTTCCTGACATGACCTGTTACACTTCCTACTTGACATGACATGGTACCGTACACTCTTGACATGACATGACACCTTTATACATTACCTGGCTGGACCTGATGTACCATGGCTTTACCTGTTACCTGATCTTGTGTCTAATACTAACAAACATAACATGTAGTCTTCATGGACCGTTGCTGTTGTCTATCCAGACAAACCTGCTTTTACCTGATCCTGTGTTGGCATTAGTTCTTGACTACTGAATACCTGACTTGACATACATAACTTGGGGGTATGGAGAAATCAAAGGTGAAACCTGACTTGTAACTCAACAGTTCGATACTTGTTCTGATCAGTCTTACGGGCTAGGCCAGCCCCGGAGTGATGATGCTGACATCACTCGCCCATCCTGCTACCTGTTACTGCCTAGCGGCACGTCTCGGATTCAGCCCCGAGGGTCTTGACCGTGGTCCCGGGCATGCACGGGATACTATTGAGTTACATCGATGATTCATCAATTGATTTCAAAGACTTTAGAATAGAAAACCTGATAGAACAGTTTAGTTTACCCACTGCACGCTACCCTGTACTGGTATGATTCATATTATTGTTATTCTTGCTGTATTCATGTTTATATTACATTGCCTGCTACACTGTTCATATTATATTACTTGATGACATGACGCGCTGACGTCTGGATTTTGCATGTCCCAGATTCCGTACCGCTGTTGCAGTCCGAGCAGGAGTACTTCAGCCAGCAGGCTAAACTGTGAGTTCAGTAGTAGTTAGTTTTATTTCCTGCATTTATTTCCTGATGAGAGCCCGCATTATGGGACACACTTTTCAGTTATTTGTATTGGATCATTTGCTTCCGGATTTATTTATTATTGACTCCTGTTATTCTGAATTATGGACATGTTTTAGATAGTTTTATCTTGTTCTTGATATCTCTACAGCCGTAATGTGACTGTGGATGGATACTTCCTACCCACAGGTAGCATGGTTGGATATGTCATGTGCCCAATCTAGCGTACTCTGAGAAGCGGGGCGTGACATGGTTCTTTTGGTATCAGAGCCATAGGATAGTCAGGTTGATTCTTTTGTAGTTGGATATTGTACCCAATACACGAATCAGAATACCCGTGTTTAGGAAACATGTCCTGCCACCTTGACCGTTTTACCATTCTTGAATCACATTCTTCCCGATTATATCTTTTACGATGTGCAAACTTCATTTGCATATCGATTCGAAAACCTGATTCCTTGTTATCTCTAGGACTTAGGCGATTTGGATGGAGTTATGTAATTGTGGCTATGATACCGCGGCATAGTTACAATGCGGTACTCTATTTAAGTATCTTGAAGTTCTAGCCTTGATCTATATCCAAAATCTATCATCATGCTAATGTTGGGTATTTTGAGTTCAGGATTATGGCCGGTAAGAAATTGAAGACATACCAGAGGCGTGTGGACGAAGCCGCCATGCTTGGAGTGATAAGAGGAATGCTGGAGAATCAAAGAAACAGACCGAGCTGATCCAGCAGCAAGCGGACTCGTTTCGGGAAGGTTTGCAGATATATACACTAATATGGCTATTCCTAACAAACTTATACTTGCATATATACACTTAGGTTAGAAACGAACATTCCGACACGCACATTAACTCGTCATAATAAGAACGTAGAACGCACCGTCTCCCTGCGGACGACACGTACTCATCGCGGCTAGCTACACGCGACGCCGTCCTAATTACGGTTAACTTTAGAATTCAAAATACGGCACGCGCGAAAGCGCGTGCCAATCAAATGGCGTCGTTGCCGGGGAGACGGTAACGTTTTTATTCTTGTTATTTCGGATTAATCTCTATACATCTTGTTTATATCATCTAACACCATTCTTAAAAACAAACTAAAAAAATCAAAAAAAAATCAAAATCAAAACCAAAACAAAAATTAACATATCTAACTTTTTTTGTTCTCTGGATTTTTGACCTGCAAGCACTCTGGGAATAATTAAAAAAGATAAACAATAACATTGAGACACTAATAGAACACTTAGACACCAGAAGAAAATTGAAGCCCAACTTCCCCAAGTTGCCCGGTGACTTGCCCAATAAATCCGGCACCGCCGGCCCAAGCGCCCCCTTTTGCTCCAAAATTTCTCTCTGCTCCAGTGTTCTAATTTTCCCTAATTTTATTGCTTGATTTTTATAATTTTGAGTATGCGGGTGTTTAGGCATTCATATCATTTTTTCACACTAATAATCCGTTTTCCGACATTTTCAGATTTTTACGGATTTGCGAACTACGATCGTGTGGAGCAAAGTGTACATTCAAAGCTAAGGTGATTGCGAAGTACAGTGCCAAAGATCCGGGTAGTTTGACCCGCGCAAGCGAACTTTATCAAGCTACTTAGATTCAATTCAACGAGGGTTTCTTAACCCGAAAATTTATCGGTACGTACTTTACTAACACCTTCTTAAATCTGACACATCCAATATACTATCTTTGCAGGATTCTTTGCAAGTTCGCTGTCAAAACGCTAAAATTGACTAACTCGTATTTGTTGCAGTGTCGTGCTTAAACATAAAAATCGATATTTTAAGGGTTTTTTACGACCTTCTCATTGATTTGCGCATTGCATCATTAATACGGACTTAAGGGCAAGTGAACCCCCACAACATACGGTGAAGAATTTCATCACCTTTTCCTTGGCCCACAAATCACGAAATTGAGCATAACGTTTACCCACACAAAATTTAAAAGAAACTAGACTTTAAGCCTTTAAGAACTTCGCGCTCATTAGGAGAAGTTAACTGTGTTTAGAACACCCCTTAACGGTATATCGTTAATGGGGTGTCTGGGAAAGTGTTCACGGTGAAACCGCCAAAAGAGAAAAGGTTGTCTAATTAAGGACCTTCGCGAAAGCGTTGGAAAACCTCTTATTATCTCTGCATTTATCTGGCCTCGTGATCAGTATATCTTGAGCCCGTTTCTCGACACAGTTTTACTTCGACAATTAAGTTCTTGAGCAGGTCTAGTTGACCTAGATGAACCCTAAACCGATTAGGTATGTGGCATTGTGTCGTGTTTTTTTTGTCTTTATCCACATTCTTTTTGTGTGTGTATTTCATTCTTTTGTTGATAACTAACAAAACCAAAAAAAATATTTAAAAAAAGCATATAAAAAAACCCACATTCTTTTTCCTATCATTTTCCTTCTCTTCATATCATGGGTACCCCACTTAGAAAAACTCTTGCCGAACTTTGGTACCCACAACCAGACATTACCTTTTACGGTTCTTGCTTTGGTCGAACTTCGAACGATCCCTCCATGCCCAAAATTTCTTTGAAAGATCGGATAGACGCGTCTAGGACAAACAATTGGACTCCGCAATCCACTTTGTATCAACCATTTCAATCTCTCCCACCTTCTTACGTTGATACCCCTTTTGAAAGTCATGTTGTAACTCCAAGACCTATGTCTATTGCTGAACGTATTGAACGATTCCGTAGCCGATCTTTCACTCTTTTCACCACTTCGAATTCTTTTGATCAACAATTCCATTCACCTTCTTATCATAACGTTGATCTTAACCATGTCCAACCATTCGATTCCTATCAATCCTACCCGACTTTTACACTTTCTTTAGACATTGCTTCTAAACAGCCATTTGGGAGTTTCATGTATCCAAACAACTTTGAATCTTTTACTGAAACCCCTTCACAACCCATGTCTAGTCTGGAACAGTCATTGGAAGACTTTCGGGTAGCGTCATGCCAACAGATGATGGATTTGAATGCGTTCATGGCCGCCCTCATACAACCTAACGAACCGGCAGCTAATTTCCAACTAGCTCCAAATTTTCCAATATATGATGAGGCGGTAGGACAGATTGAGAATTTGAGTGGTGAGAATGAACGATACACCCTTCAAAATCAAACCTACCCATTGCAAATTGAATCCCACAATTCCGATTTTGAATGTCTATCAAGTGTCCCAAATGATTTACCAATTGAAGATAAAATGTTTAATGAGTTGTGCGACTTTGTAGTGTTTAATTTACCCGATTGTGAAGGGACCCTGTCAAGTGAAACCAATCCCAACCCTTTTGACCTCTACACCTCCACTCTAGAACCTGAATTGATTAAAATCCATGCTTTTGATGAGGTGTCTGAAAAAATTGATTTTCACATGATTAAGGATATCGACGTTGGGAATATTTTGGATGATGAACCCACAGCTTTGGATGAGTTTTTCTCGCCAATTCATCATATCATTTCACTTCCGTGTGGACATTATCCTGAGTCATTAACTGTTTTTCCCGCACTTCATATGCGTCTTGATATTGATGATAAAGGCATGGATGAGCGAATTTTTGAGGAGAATCTTGAGGATATTTTTTAGAATGAACCAGTTTTGCTTGATCAGTCGGATTTTCCAATTCATCCCGTCCCTTTCACTGACTGTGTAAACCCTCCTAAACGTTTAACCGATCTCATTCCTCGATCACTTCCCTCCATCCTTTCCATCGTTTCCACATCGCAAGAAACCGTATCACCTTCATTTCTTATGTTTGGTTTACCAAGTTCGGTCTACCCATGTTTTCTTACGAATCATGAGGGATTTGATCCCATTTCTCGACGGGTTAATAGATTAGTATAATCGCTTTTTACACATTGGTCATTATAAATTGTACTAATTTATTCACTCCATTTCCACCCTAAAGTTCGTATTCCACTTCTTTCTTCCCTCCGCCATTCTTCTCCTCCACCGAGACCGTATTCCGCTTCTATCCCCATACGGTCTCGCGTATTCTCCATTTCTTTCCTCTCCGCATTCTTTCACCAACCGGCAAACTATCGCGATAAATTTTTTGAATGTTTGGTGTTAACTTTTGACCTATGTAAGGCCTTGTATAGCTTGATACTGTTCTCTCCCCCTAACTTGAACTTCAATGCTTAACAGTGGCAACACTGTTTCACTTAAGTTTGGGGGGAACCTTTTTGTGTATATATATTTTGGGTTTGCTTTTTGTTTTGTATAAAAAAAACAAAAAAAAGGAGCGCCGACAAATTTGACCCTCTTGGTGTAGCCTGACAGTGAGGGCACTGTCAAGTTTAAGTTTGGGGGTGTGCTCGGTAAGCTTTCTACCTTCGCATTCATATGTATAATTTGCATTTGCATACTTATTTTAAAAACCCATAAAAATCTAAAAATTTTACAAAAATATAAAAACTTTGTCATCAAGTTAGCTAATAGGGTAACTGAGATTTTTATTCCGAAAGTTTAGTTGATATGTTAGAAATAACTAAATCCTAGGATTAGGAATTGAAAACCCAAAAAATAACCCTTTTTCTGTTTAACCTTGGTAATTATACGTCCTTACAGTTTTTTTTTATAGAAGTAGGTAATCTTAGTCCAGTTCTTAAGTTAAGTCAAGATGAAGGAAAAGTATTGAAAGCTTTACTGAAGAATAAGTCTGAAAAATAGTTTCTATTCTTGAGTCCAAATTTAGAAAGTATATACCCTATAAACTGCACATACACGCACCTTGAAACTTGGGATAGTAGAGGATACCTAGAAATACTCTTGTCTGAAAACCTAGTATGAAAGAAAAAACGGTATTTAAAGCTAACCACCAAAAGAACATCATTGAAAAATATATCCGGTCTTGAAAAAGAAAAATAAAGAAAAGAAAAAAATAAAGTCAAGACCTGGAAACTGCTATTTACGCTTTAAACTCACACATTCAGTAATCGGCTGTTAGTGTCTCAAGAAGCATTAATAGTCGCATAAAAGGGGTGTGAACAAAACCGTTCATTATTAACGAAAAGAAGTGGTATTAGGTATTAGGGCAAGGGTACTATAACTTGAATTGAATTCTTAAGCGTAGGGGTGAAAATTTACACACACGTAAGGGTATACAATCGATGTTTGGAGGAAAGATAGAAATAAAGAATAAGACTTATGTTTTCCATAAACTTGATAAAAATTCCCGATTGAAGACCACACTTTAGAAAGAAAACTTAAGAGAAACCGAGATCTTCCTAAACTGTAAAACGTATAGGATCTGAGGTTGAATAAATATGAGGCGTGAAAGATAAGGGTTGAATATTTCTAACTTTGGATGATAGAATTTCTAACCTAGATACCAAACTGTAGGAGTAGAATCGAAGTTAACTTATGAACCTAGCTTGACGGGATTTTATGGGTAGTATCCGCTGAAAACCGTCAGGAGACAACACTCCTACTAGGGACACCTAAAGGTTTAACGACTTGTTGCACGAGCTCAGTGCAATCGTGTTCCATGCGAAAGTGAGGCTAGGATTTTTTGTTTTGCTCGGGACGAGCAAAAGATAAGTTTTGGGGTATTTGTTTATCACAGGAAACTGCATTTAAATACCACTCATTCATTATCTGTTTGTTATTAATCGGTACTATTAATCAGTGTCTGCTCAGTAATTACAGATTATAGGTATCCGTGACAAAATATTGAAAACATACTCAAAATCATGGATATAATGTTTGTGAGTCGACACTGCAATCGGAACTGCATACCGATCAATATTCAAAGAGTTTTACACAATTTAGGTCCAACACATAGCAAGTGTGCACTAGCTCTTTAATGGCTTGGACCATGGTGGGGCTGCCCATGGCATATGGTGGGTACGCATGGAGGACAAGAATGTTAAATGCAAAAAGTTGTGATGTGATATAAAGCATCATGTCTCCTTCCAATCTACTGAGTACAAACCAGGTTTCTACAAAGAAATCAAGCAATACCAGTGGGATTATAGAGAGCACACAACATCACACAACAAGCACGAGCCCGAAGGTCCAACAAAAAACCGGCAACATCCCCATATAGCCCGATCTCGCCGGCCCCACCAAGTCCATTTAGCGTCATTTTTCTTCTGGCTCTCCCTTGTTGTCACATCACCTCATTTTTATTACTTGTTTAATCACATTTTGTGCCTATAAAAGGAAGATCAGTGAGCAAGGGAGAGGGTGATACTTTGTATACGTTTTGTCCAATGCTTCATACATTTTTGTTTCTCTTTTCATTTTTTCTTGTACATAGCTAGTTCCCCTTGAGTTCTTTGCCTTCTCTTGATTTTGCAATCTCTTTATTGAGGTTGCAAGTTTAAGTTTTGGTTATTGAATGTAAGGGTTGTATCATCACTTGGAATCAATAAAGCTTTCATTTTGCCTTCATTTTGTCTTGAGTTCTTAGCCTTCTCTTGATCTTGCAATCTCTTCATTGAGCTTGCAGGTTTAAGTTTAGACTATTGAACCCATGGTTTGTAATACCGCTTTTGGTTCTTAGTATTTCTATCTCTTTCCTTACTCGCAATTTAATTCTCGCCATTTACGTGCTTGCATTTTATCTCCATGCCATTTAATTACTTGCTTGTTGTTTTACTATCTTCTTTGTATTATTTCTTTACTCTTTTTCTTTGTTGTTGTGATGGTTTGTAAATATTTGTGTTGAGATTGGTGTTGTAAGTTAAGGTTTTCGTTTCTCATTTCGTTTGCCCGATATTTTCCAATTGAATTCCGCCCAAACTTTACGCAAGCGCTCCGTTAGGCACCCTACCCTACCAAAGTATCAGCGATCCCTAACCGCGACCGGTTGCGTTCGGTTTGGCCGGAGGCGAAAGTTAAAAGACAAAAACGGACGGACAAGGGCCAATAAGCCGGGTTTTACTAATACCGTGCTTAAGTACCCTAATCCACGTTGTTGCCGATTGCTCTAACTTCAATAGTCAAGTTCGGCACAAAGAATTGAGTACGGAAATCCATAACTTACACTAACCTGGCTATTTCTAACAAACTTATACTTGCATATATACACTTAAGTTAGAAACGAACATTCCGACACGCGCATTAACTCGTCATAACAAGAACGTAGAACGCACCGTCTCCCTGCGGACGACCCGTACTCATCGCGGCTAGCTACACGCGACGCCGTCCTGATTGCGGTTAACTTTAGAATTCAAAATACGGCACGCGCGAAAGTGCGTGCCAATCACTTCGCGGGGAGGACTTTTGATCCACAGTGTTGATGGACAGGAAGCTATCCACTGCGGATGGACAGAGCAGGAAACTACTCTGTAGCCTCGCGGGGAGGGCTTTAGTTGACTCTCTAGTGTCTTCTTGGGGTGTCGTTCAATCTTTCTTGACCCGTGAAGGGCGGGAATGGTGACCATCATGGGTGACACGTGGCAGTGCCATATCGGGAAAGTGCGATATTCCGCAATTTGCGTCGTTGCGTGAGTAAATCTCGGCCGTTGGAATATTTTTTGTTGAGGCTATAAATAGCGAAGGCATGTTGATTTCTTTCTATTTTCGCATTTCCTGAAGATGGCCGGCCACGTGTATACCATCAGGAAGATCGTTTCCCGTGATGACGAATACTTTTACAATCTTGATCGTTCCGAGGAAACGTACAGGGCGGTGATAAGCCGTTTGGAGGGCCACTGTGGGCGTTTATTCCCCCGGAGATCTCTTCTTCAGGTGTTGATTTATGCGATATGGAAGACTTCGTCGGGTCTACATAATACACTATCTCCGCAGCTGATGGACAAGGCATTTGACAAAATGCACACGATCCATGGTCTCGGTCTGATCTCAAAGAGTAGGCGGGACCGCTCGGTGGACCTACTTCTTGAGAGTTTCCAACAAAGGTTGGTCATCGCTTGATGCTCGACGGAAGGAGATCCGGGGAATCCGTGGCTTCTAGGGTCCGCGAATACCGTCGGTGGGAGCAGGTCGAAGCTGCTCGGGATCGACTGGAGGAGTTTTTCTTGGTATACCACCGACAGTGTCTCCTTAACCGCCGCCCCCCCTCTGTTGTAATTTTTTGTAAGGCTGGGGAGCCCGCACTACCTCCTAACAAATAAAGTTATCCTTCGCCAAAGTGTGTTGTCTCTTTTTATCTCTTCAGTACATTTTATACTTTTTCTTACAACACACCTTGGAGTCTCGGAACCGAGAAAAGAGACAAAGGGATGGAGTCCTATGATGAACCTAGCCCGAAAGACTTGGTTAAATGCATAAAGGAATTACATTATTTCAAAAAGAGGATACATATTTACTTATACAATTTGAGCTTTTCTGCGTTATAAGGCCGGGGAAAATTATGCCCCCTCGTCTTGAAGGCGGTACGCTCCACCGGGCAATGTTTCCATTACGAGGAATGGTCCGTCCCATTCTGCACCTCTTGTGTGGCATACCGCTTGTACCCTCGATTGGGAGGATGCGGCGGTTCCCCTCACTTTCTCAAGCTGGATCCGAGGTAACGACCATGATCTGCCTGATCATTAATTCCCCGGGAAGGGTTTGGTCATTTTGCTCCCGCTCCCCCTGCCGCTTGTCCCGCAGGTATTTCGCCAGATGGCCTGAGCGGATCAACTCCTCGATGTAGTCACGAAGTTGTTTGCAATTCTTTGTCGGGTGACCCTGCGACCTGTGGAAGAAACAGTATGGGCCGCGGAGTCGCTTGCCTGCCCTTTGGGTGACGGGCGGTAGCTTGAAGAACCTCTCACCCTTAGCTTTCTCCAACAGCTCGGTCTGAAAGATGTTCAGGGGGGTGTACTCCTGAACCTCGGGGAGTAAGGTTTCAAACAATCGACCTTCTTTTTCTCCTCCCTGTCCCTTTTCTTTCTGTTTGCCTGATCGGCTCGGGGCATGTTTGAGTTTACCTCGGACTCGAATTAGATTTTCCACTCGGTCCATGCTTTTACTTCGGCCATGGTCTTAGGTTGCGCTAATGCAAAAGAGCGGAGCCACTCTTTGTGCCTAAGACCCGACCTCAGTGCGGTGATAACTGTTTCATTACGGTGCTCGGGGACCTCGAGGAGGACGTTATTGAAGCGGGTGACATATCCTTTGAAGGATTCTGTCTCCGCTCTTGATGGTGAACGGGTAGTCGACCGTCCGTTTTTGTCGTCGATTCTAACGAAGTGGCCGAGAAATTGGGTGGTCAGTTCGTCGAAGGTCGAGATGGAGCGTGGCGTAAGTCCTCGGAACCAGTCCGGACCAGCCCGGATGAGGGCGGTGGGGAAAGCTCGGTATTGAGCCGTGTCGGAGTTATCCTGGAAGCTCATGCCCGCCGTAAATGCGTCTAGGTGGTCCTTCGGGTCGGATTTCCCGTCGAAGAGGGCCACTTTGGCGGCTTCTTCCTGGATGAGACGTGCTCGGTAAGCAGCTCTTCTGTGAAGGACTTCGTTAGCGAGTCGGCGGAGTACCTAGCCCCTTCGCCGGACATGTGGCCATCCCTTCGTATGCCTTCGATCTTCTTCTCGAGAGCTTCAATCCCGTGGATTCTGCACAGTTGGAGTGGTGGTTATCCCCGCTCCGGGTCTGCGTGATGGTGCGGCTTCGATTTCGCTCTATCAACTGTCTCAAATCCTCGGGCGAGGCCCTTCTCGAGTAGTCCCTGTGCACGTCGTTCGTGCAACCCCGGCGAGAGTGGGGACGTCGGTCATGCCTGGAAGAAGGCGAGCTGACCGACACCTCCTCTGGGGGAAAGCGCGCGGTGGGCATTGGAGCGACGACCCGGTCTTCCTTGGGATTGTGGCGTGGAGCTGTCCAGCACCCAGCAGGTCATGGAATCAATCGCCGCAAGCGGGTCAAAGTGGCCGGAGTCGGCCCGCCGGCGCTCGGTAGCGCTGAGATGAGGGTGAGTGAGCTCGAGGGCTTGAACGTGCCCATCCGTCCTCCTACGGACGTCGTTATCCCGGGGAGGGGGAGCCGCGGTCTGGTGGGTGGGGCCCGACGCTTGAAAGCGAACGAGGGCATCCACCGGTGATGAGCCTGTCTATCCGGACGGATAAAGCGTTGATGGCGTTGGGAGAGAGAGACGAGCCGCTCCCGCCTCTGTTGTGGCGGCTCGTGTTCGGACGGTCGCGGTTGTCGCTCGCCATCGGGTCAAGAGCGGAAGATCAACTTATGGGTGGAAGCTTCTGAAGCGTTCCCACAGACGGCGCCAACTGATGGAGGCTGAGATCTCCTTCAGATGTTGTCCACCATCGATCCTGTGATGGCAGTCTTTGACGGCTAAGATTTGTTTTGGAAGTTGTTAAGTGTGGATCTCAATGGGTTGATATTTGACGCCGAGCTACCTGAAAAGAAGTCCCAGGATGGATGACCACCGTAGGACCCTCCTACGATCAAGTTAGTGCCGAGGTATAAGTACAGAGTAGCGACGTATTGGAAATGGGTTCGAGTTACCTGAGTCGTCTGAAAGAGGGGTTTATATAAAGGTCGCGTGGAGCGAGCAGGGGTGAGATCTTCGCCGTCAGTTACGCCCCAGCGTTATCCTCGCCTTGAATAGCGGGATGCGCCCATTAATGAGGGATACACCCGTTAATGGGAAGATGCATTAGCATGGGACGCGGATCGTGAGGAGGCGGATATCTCGTCCTAGCGATATACGCGGAACCGTTGCGGGGCGCGTTGGATCCGTGCTCTTGATTGATTGGGGGGAAACTGAGGAAGCTCGGCATGTCAGGAGCTCGAAGACGAGCCGGGTGACCAAGGAAACTCGGCATGTCAGGAGCTCGGAGACGAGCCGGGTGGCCAAGGAAGCTCGGCATGTCAGACGGCTCGGAGACGAGCAAGGAGACTGAGGAAGCTCGAAGACGAGTTGTTGGTAGTTTCCTAGGTGAAGGTGGAATGTATTCAAGAAGGTCTCCCGAAAAGTCGGATGCGTTCCTCGAGAAGGGGATCCCGAGAAATGTCCCTGATGCAACTCATTTATTCCATTCCACCCCCGTAGCTTTCGGGACGTCATCCGCCATGTGTCGTAATCTGAGAAGATACCACTTGTGAGCATCATCAGTCCTTGACATCGTTCTAAATATCGGCCATCTCGGACGATATATTGGTATCAGTGCACCAAAGATACGATATATCAAATTTTACTCAAATCTCGTTTTAGACCGATATTGGCCGAAATGGTGTAATATTGGGCAAAATATCGGGTTTCTCGTATCGCTAAATATCGGACCGAGATGAAGTAAAAATGATTTAGTTTAGTTGTTTAAAGTTTTAACCCAACCCCACCTGTTAACATTACCAATTAAAATATCTTCACACCAAATTCTAAAACCCCAGTTTCTGGGCTCGATAGCATTCTCCTCTAGACGCTGCCATCTTCTCATCCTCCTCTCGACGTTGACGCCTTCTCCCCCTCCCCCTCACCGCCATTTCATGCTCGTCTCGTCGTATCATCCTATTGATCGCTAGCCATCAGCCCCTGCTTCTTCTTCAGGAGTTCCTAAGTTAAGTTTATATTTCTTTTTTGTTATTTGTGATTGTTAACATTTAAATGGAGTTTTATGTTTTTAAAATTAGACAATACTTCTATATTTGTATTTAAAAGTACAATATATTGTATTATTACTTAATTTTGCAAGTTAATATGTCCGATATTGTCGTCTGATATGCTTGATATTTACGTCAGATATGTACGATATATGAACTCGTATCACCGCGATATCGCCCGATTTCCGCTATCTGATATTGAAAACACCTATCCGATATGAACCGGATATCCGATATTTAGAACCTTGGTCCTTGACGATGTAGGACCCGTTTAAGGGTATTTTTTTTTAAATCAACCTCCTTCGGGGATCGAACTTGGACCTCTCACGTTGGAGAGGAAATTGGTACCAACTGAGCTAAGCCCAATCGGTTTGTTAAGGGTGTTGTTATATCTTCAATCTAAGTGTAAACCGTGGAACAAGTTTGACCATAATTGTAAAATTACTCTGGCCTTACAAGCCTTTCCCTAATACTCCGGTGAGTCCGGTCCTTCTCCTCTCTCTTTATATCTCATTTATCTTTCTTTTATTATCCTTGGTGGATTTACTGGGTACTTATATAGGGGGAGGTGGGCCCACTTCCAAGGTCTTTCTGTGTGTATTTATGGATGATAATACACCAGCACAAGTTGGGTGTACAAATTCCTGTGAATTATACAGTGCAGTTTTATTAGTTTCAGTTGTTGTTCAGGATCATGAGCTAAAGGATAAATTTTGGATGAAAATTTGTTCTAATTGAGGTGACATCCGAAGAAAGTTTAAAGGGGCTATGAACTACTGAGTCGGTAATTGGTAGGTTTTGTTTAATTGTTTGATGTTTTCGTTGTCTTGGCAATGGATTGTATTTCAAAATTCGATTTTTGCTTGACTTTTTCCGTTGGTCTGACCTAGGAGAGGTTTTTTGCATCTCTTTTCCAATTTTAGAAAAAGAATGTTTCGTATGTTTTGGACTATGGGTTCCACCAAAATTAGATTTTTGACAGTGGCGGATATGTTGTCTTCAAAGTCACTTTTTAAATGGGTTCTAATTATTTTCAAGCTACTTTTTAAAATGTAATATTTGCTAAAGATGGAGTTCCAGCAACCACTATTGGTAACTACATTTATGAATGGTTACAGATCTGAGCTTTACTTTTGCTCTATATGAATTTTTTTCTTCAATTTGTTCTTTGCTTTCTTTTTCTTCTTCTTCTGTGTTTTTTTTATGTTTTGTTTTGTTTTTGTTTTTTTAGGGGGGGGGGGGGGGGGAGGGGTTGGTGAGGGGATCAACTGGTGTGTCTTGCTCTATAGCAACTGGCTGGTATGGTTGCTGTTGTCATTGACCTTCATTAGTACCTCTTAATCTTAACTATGACCATGTACAAAAACATGCCATTCTATGGATGGATAATTAATCGTTAGGATAAAATATAAATGAGAAATAAAAATGACCATGTACAAGAACATGCTCTCAATGCAAAAGTAATACACGAACAAGGCACTATGATTGAAACATTTTTTCTCTCGAAAAGATTTAAAAGAACATACATTGACAGCCACCGCCCTTAAAGCAATGCATGCCGAGATTAAACTAGAGGAACTGAGTGCTCCACCCCTGAGTGCATCAACAAGAGCAACGGCAATTCCAAGTTTAGCAAATCTTCGAGCATATCCAAAAACCTGGATATCAAATTTCCATGTTTGGGTGGGATAAAACAAAGGAGAAATAGCAAATACATATTATAACAAAACACATATTACTTGTGTTGAGATATGTGAATAACAGTCCCACATTGGAGAAACTATGAGAGGTGCATGGGTATAAGATATAAGATGTGACAAGCCTCCAAAAGGCTTGAGCCTTATTGGATGAAACCCGCTTATGTTGAAATCCCGTGTGCGCGCCCTCATATAAATAAATATATAATTGCCCTGCATTCGTGAACATTAAATTTAATATGGTTTCAGAGAGAGAGAGAGCCGTCTACATGCTCAATAGCATCTCTGAGAGAGCCGTCTACATGCTCTTGATAGACCTAGGCTCTAGCCTCTGTGTGTTGTACGATCGATGTGACAACCACGTTACACGTGAAGGAGAGTAGTGAATACCTATACTTCCAAACAGTTACAAAGATAGTGTAGCACTATAAATTCAACAAAAATTCAATATTAGAATGCATTGACGTAATTCATACCGAACTCAAATTTAATGCAGCAACATGAATTTAGCAAGAAAAGTAATTCATACCGAACTCAAATTTAATGCAGCAACATGAATTTAGCAAGAAAAGTAATTCATTCAGCCCGCTATAATCAGAGCTTTCCTTCAATGCTGAAGATGCATGAGATTATCAGCTTGAACCAATTAGAGCATTATGAGGAACGGATGCTTGCAAATTGCAATGCTTCGCTCATGGTAATATTATTTACCCACTAGGTTTTCACTAATGCTTGACCAAAGCAGCCATAGTATTTGACACAAAGCATTCAGATTTAGGGAAATTTCAGTTTTAACAAACTTCAAGAATTCCATCATTAAGACCGCCTAAAAGAAAGAACCATTCAATTCTTTAACAAGACCACAATGCTAGATAAATAAAGACTATCAAGATTCAAGAGCACAGGAAGCCTAAGAGAAGGCCTACACAGCACATATCTAAAAAGGAAAGATTCGGAACATTTCCATTCTCGCGATCATCAGTCAGTATTATCATCTCAAAAATTCAGTCATTAAAAAGGTAGGAGCCCTAAGAGAGTATAAATAATATATAATTAATAAATATAAGGGGTATCTATGACAGCATCTACTTACTTGAGAAGCAACCGCCCGGTTATCATCAGGTGTTAAAAGCACATGAATAGCATCATATAAGCTCTCCGGGATGCCATTACTCTGTTCCCTCATAGTCTGTAGAAAAAGTTCATCAATTTTCAAGTCCATGAATGATTCCTTGATGATTTCATTGCCTGTTGCAGCTGCTGCAATGACAGAACACCCACCATCCAACACATCATATTTTTGGTGCCACTCATTTAGAATATCAACAACCGCCTTCGGTCCACCACTCCGCCAAAATGTTTCTGTACTTTGAACATCTGAAAATTGGAATGAAAACATCAAAAATAATACTCATCACAGTTGAACTAGGTTTTACTAATTTCTGTTAATAGAACAAAAACTTCTACTGGGAAATGATTTTTAACATGTCATCTTTCCTTGAATCACTTTAACCTGTTTTTAATCCAAAATTATATTACATTAATAGAAAATGACAGTCAAATTAAGAGCATCTAAATTCAACCTAAAGTTTGACAAGGTTACTATCATTAATCCCAAAGTGCTACAGACTATGGGCATTTAATATTAAATTTCTCACCAGGAATAATGGAACCCAATGCCTTCAAGGCTGAAACAAGAGACTTTTCATATGTAACATTTGAGCATATTGACATGAGAAGCTCGACCCCTTCATTCCTTGTTGCAATTGACGCATTTTCTGATCCTTCAACAGAGCAAAGATCAGAGACCTTGTTCAGCAGCTCAATCATCTCTTCATGATTGATGGTGTCATCGAGGGCATTTGAAATTACCCTAAGCCGGTCTAATGACTGGATTACAGGATTGTCCTGCACACTATTAACTCCAGGGATGCACTTTACAATTCCTGGAAAAGATAAGAAGAAATGATTCCAAAAGGATTCAAGTCTCAAATAATCAACATTACATCAATCATAATATGATAACAGAATTACATAATGAAAATTAAGCACATATACAGTGTTGTAGGATCAAAATGAGCCATATCAAATAAGGTAAGATGATAGTCAAACTATCTTTCTTTCTTTGCTATTTGTAGGCATAGACCAATGTGGGGTCAATAGGAGAACGGCAATATCTATATATAAACTTCATAAGAACATAGATAAAAATCAAAATTGCACTAAATTTTCACCCCAATATGTTCAATGCAGAAAAAGTTACCAACTTGAGCCAATCAATCCATCCAAAAGTGAATTCATACAACACTTGAATAATCCAGCATTTAAGATAGGTCAAGTGTAAGCTT
This sequence comes from Agapanthus africanus, assembly GCA_030015575.1. Taxonomy (NCBI): domain Eukaryota; kingdom Viridiplantae; phylum Streptophyta; class Magnoliopsida; order Asparagales; family Amaryllidaceae; genus Agapanthus; species Agapanthus africanus. The sequence goes on from JASDDO010000016.1 coordinate 518,652,965, forward strand.
CAAGATGAAATGAGTATTCTAACATATGGTTATTTTGATAATTGATACCCCACCCAAAATCTTGCTATTTCTAAAAACAACACACAGAACTTTCTACAAAACAACACATAATACTTGGTATATCTAAAAAAACACATTCAAAAGTTCTCGGTTAACTAAATACCCCACTCTGTTGCCTTCATGTTGGTTTAGTTAGTTGGGTAGCTAACTAAGGTTAGGATAGGAGATTTAAGACCCCGTCTATCCCTTGTTTCTCCAAATTATTTCTTCTCTTCAAAATTCCCAACAATCGATCCCTCCCCCACGCTCATCTCCTCTTGCCGGAGTCCAAGTTCGCACTCCCCCATCTTTAATCTAAATTAAACTCACACTCCCTCATCTCTCAACCCCTCAACTCTCAGTTCAACCCCTCAATTTGAGCATCTAAAGTTTCCCTGATTGATTGTTATCGATTTCCATTAAATTGCTTTGTGTAGGATCTTTTGTATCTTGAACACTTGTTACTTCAACTACATTGATTGGATTAAAAAGGTGACGCCCATTGAGATATTTGTAACACCCAGAAAACAATTTACAACCCCTCAACTATCACTTCAACCCCTCGATTTTCATTTTGAAAGTTCAACATTTTTTTTAAATTTTGAAGTCCAGAAGATTTGTAGACTAGACATCAATTTACAACCTATTTGAAATCATCAAATTGAGAGAGATTTAGTGAGTGAAGTTATTTATACCAGAGAGATCTGCGCCTTGGAGAGTTAGGGTTTGGATTGCATCTTCGAGGGCCTCATCGGGATCCATGCCCAGATCTTCGATGTTCTCCGTCACCAGCGATTCAAACGCTTGCTGCGAGATTGTGCACGCTTTCGAGCTCATCTTGCTTGAATATTGGATGATGAGCGAAAAAATGCAAAGCAAAAAAAAAAAAATTGGGAGAGCGAAGGTGAAAAATGTTGGTGCAAGTGTTTGATATCAGTGTCTTCTTCTTTAATTTGAACTAGTTTTGAGCACGTGCAGAGAACGTGATCTCCTTCTTTCATGATGGACCCTCTCAATTTTTTGTATTGCACAACAGGATGCCTAGATTTTACAATTTTTGCCATTGTATAAAGGACAGTTGTGAATTCTATTTAGGTTAAAATCGCAAGATACTAGTTTTTTGCATGCATGTGTATATATAAGATGTCATGGAAAAGCTTTAAAAATTTTAGAATATGTAAAAAGAAATATTGAAGGGGTTATATATAAATCCTTCAATTTCATGATTATGTATTTGTCTTTTTTTTGTTCTATTTCTTGGGTAGCCATATTGCCAAACCTTAAATTGATAAATCCACACCCAAAATTGTGTATGGACAAAATTACCTCAACTGCGGCAGCCTATAATTATATTGTTCGTTTCATTTATTAAAATACCCTCATTGACATTCTCTCTACTACCCACCGATAAAATTAATAACTAAAAAAATACTTTTGTCCACTACACCGATGAATTAATATCAAAAAACCTTCTCATCGTCCTAAATCCCTCCGCTTGCAAAACATTATGATCTATCCAAAATTTCCTAGCATTTCAAAAAAAATTGCAATTTCGATCAAGTAAAAAACTGAATTAATTATCCATAAAAATGCATTAATATGTCATTGGTGCGTGCTAGAGAGAAGTATTTTTTAAGTTATCGGTGGGGTATTTTAGTAAATTAAACTGATGATGCTCGATATCGCTGGCTCCCCAGATCATAACACGTGGCAGATGACGTGTCCCAGAGCTTACAAGAAAGGATCAAGAACGGTATATTGGAAGCATACCCGGGTCTGCGACCCGAGAATGTTACCGACCTTCGGTGGCCTTCTAGACCACCCCCAGCTCATCTCTGAGCTATCACAGAACCAAGATGCCACAACCTCCTGCTCGTTCTCGAGCCTCCCGCCGAGCTTATCTTTCTCGGTCTCACCGACCGACCCACAGCACCGATCACAGGCGCCTCCGCCACGGCTCTGCGAATCTCGTGTTAGTTATATGTATGCCCTAGAGGCCATTACTGTACATTGGATGTATATTGTAGTGGATGCTGGGACATATATAGGTAGGACTTTCTTGCTCGACATGATAGTACGCTATCTGGTTACTCTTTATCTTAACATGTATACTTTCTGTCTCTCTGTTACATGTTGATAAAGCCCTTAGGATGTGTACTCGACTTCCAGGACTATGATGCAGATCATACTAGTGGGGTCTGGGTAGTCAATGAGTACATCCTTCAATGTTCCTAGTCGTGGGAATATCGAGACGGGGCATCGATATTCCAGAGTAGACTAGCGTATATCTTCTCGACCCATGTGATGGGCGATGGATGATCCCATATCCATTGGTGTTTGACATCGGAGATGGTATGCGGGTGCTCAGTGGAGACTGGGTACACTGAACGGACTCGCCGAGAACTCCCAGATGGTATGATACCTCACGTCAGATGGCAGTTCTCTGGTGACACTGGTACAGCTTAGTCTGTTGACCCGAGATCGTCATAGAGTCTTGTGTGTCTCCCACTGTGCTTTGATTTCCACCCTACCACGGCTCTACTGAGTCGTGCAAACAGGTGGTTTTTGGGTACAGTCCCGATTCACATGGAGGCAATGAGCGATAGGAGGGGATTCGTCTCTCCCGGTATTGGGGGTTGATGTTGCGCTATGCTCGACTGGCCATAACAGGAAATCCCTGGCCAGGGTTACAGTGATATACTGGTAAGAGTTATCAGTAGTTTCACGATTGTTATGGATCTCACGTCGGCATGACTTATCGAGCTACTGGGGTCTGACGTTTACCACCCCTAGGCGAGATATGCGACATATCAGACGAACAGACCGGACTGTACGGTAAGTGTTGCTGGTTGGATTCACAGGAGTGTGAGCGGGCTTGCTCGTCGATCTTCTGATCGCTCAATACCCGGGTGGCCGTTACGTTTAGCAGACCGCTTGCGGCTTGTGGGTGCTTGATATGATCATCATCTGCTGCCGGCGTATTGACGAGTCTTTAGAGTCCTACACAGAGGTTTCCTGGCTCAAGCGAAACGAAATAGGAGTGCATATGAGATATGTGCAGGACCGAGAATAATGCGTGTATGTGATACCGTATTTCATTCTCGCGATGAATGTATCGATTGGTTATATGCGATATAACCTAGTTATCGAATCAAGGATTGATTCGATAAGCCGATACATAGGATACTAGTCGGTTATATGTGATATGACCGGATCGTTATATCAAGTGTTGATTTAATGATTTAATGTATAATTATATATATTTGATATATTACTTTGCATTAACTAGTATTGGTTCATTTTAAATGGATTTTCTCACTTGAAGTTCACAAGTTGTATATGCGATATACTTTTGTGCACTTGATTGTATCATGTTTGATGATACATGATTGTTAGGGTGTAGGTTTAGATTAAACCATGGTTATGTTATGGTTAGGGTTTTGATCTTATTTAGTTATTCATTTATTCTTTATTTTGGCAAGAAACAAAAGGGTGGCTACTTTTGTTTTTTCTTTGAAGCTTCATGAAGCTTTGAAGTATTGACCATTTTGTTTCTTAGCCTTAACCCTAACCATACAACCTAACCCTAGTTTAGTCTCTACACCTAACCAAGGTTGGATTATGATAAGAATGAGTTGGATTTTCCTTTTTGCAATAATCCCTTTTATTCTATCATATTCTTTCTTCTTCTTCATCTTCAACATGAAGAAACCATGCCACCATCAATGGCAACTTGAGAATAAGATTGAGAAATCCAATTCTAAAGTGAACTCACTTCCTATTTCTTCATCCTCTACCTCTTGCCAAGTAGTATAGGGTGTTTTCTTCACAAGTTTCATGACTTGGTGAAGTGGGAGCTTGATCTAGTGATGCCTCGACGTAGATCATCTTCGGCATCGAAGCCGACGACCAAGCCCGCCCATTTCTTCGATGAAGCCGATGCTAGAGTCCGGAATCTGATTTGGACAGCGAAGGGACATCATCGCGGAGCTTAGGAAGTGGTGGACCGGATCTACAAAGGTTGTATTTCCGTTCTTTTAGTTAAGTTGTTAACTAGTTTCCTTGTTTCGCCTAAAATTCTAGTTAACGATCCGTATTAGAGTTTCTCGGCACTTGTAATTTTTGAAATTGGCATGGATGATGCCTTGTGAGACCTCATTAGTGTGCCTAGGAACCCTACAGTGGTATCAGAGCTACTAGGCATTGGATGTCGACCTATGGGGGGTTCTCACTGTGTGACAGTGTGGCGAAGCATAGGCTCTTACCCCCAGGGTGTCCCGAGACCGGAAGGTGTTCCGGCGGGTTGTAGTCCTCGCGAGGGGGCATGCGTAAAAAGTAGCCGCTGAGGGACCCGTTGGTGCCACGGCGACCCCATTGGATGGGGTTGCTGCCTGACCTTCAGTGGTATCAGAGCCTAACTAGAGCCTTAGGCGATGCGTAGACGGAGTTAGAAATCCGATCGAACCGAAACCCCATTGCAAAATCGCTCTCTGTACATTTTTCAAAACTGTTGAATTTTGTGAATTAAAAATATGCAGAAAAATAAGCAGGAAAAACTAAGAATTACTGTGAAGTTTGGGCTCCTAATTCCATAATTCGACCGTGGAACCGCGACCAAACCAGGGCTTTGGCGGCGCTTCCGCGGCCCAAATTTGGACTTAGTCCCTCAAATTTCATATATTTATTCTTAGGTCCTTTCTTGGCAATTTTTTATGTGAATTTTTTTTAATTCCACTCAAGTGTTGAGTTTTCTAGGGTTTTATTGGGGATTCGTTAATTTGATCGGATAATTTAACTTCGTTTATGTTTTTCCGGATATTTTAGAAACTGTTAAAAAGTTCGACTGAATATAAATACCCACTTTTTCCCCTGCCGGGAAATTTCCAAGTGTTGGATTTTTCCGTAGTTTAATAACGTTCTAAGTAGTGCAAGTAACGCGATGGTCCCTCTAGAAGACAACAAACCTTAACTCGATTATGTGACCGTCTCGAACTGCCCTTTGAACCTTAGGGTTTGGGACAGTACGGCGTGCCACATGTGAGGCGTTGGCTTGACCCTTCTACGGCTGGACCGTTGGTACTGAGGCATGAACTGGATGTTTTTAAACTTGTTTCATGTGTTGATTTGCTTCGGGAAAACTTGGGTGCTCGAATGTTCGATCGGAAAGTTTAACATTTTCTATTTATCCGGAATGTGATACAACAATTGGAATTCACAAGTAGTTATGAGATAACTGAATGAATAATATAAACATAGCACTTTAGTCTCACTTGATCGGTTGCCACGGAATTTTGATGTGATCAAAAGTCCGTCGCAATCACGTAGCGTACGCAGATACTCGCCGGGTAAACTTAATAGACAGCCTCACTCCATAGCCCCGACCAAGTGACTGTAGGAGAACCCCGTCGCCGAAAGCATCCGTTCGGGTGCTCGCGGCAGCGGTATTCCGCCTTGGTGCACTTCGTCGGAGGCATCGGGGGTGCAGCCGTCTATTGAAGTTTGCGAGAGCATTCGATCAGGATGTCGGGAATCTGGTTGAATTGCCCGACTTGATATTGAAAAGAGTTTTCGATAATGAGACTAAAATGCGGGGTTTAAAATTGTTAGGCATGCGATGTCTAAGGAGTTCATTTGATTAGGCATGCGATGTCTATGCAGGTTGCGAATTCCAACTGTTGTAGTTTTACACTTTCTTTTCTGTGACCGTAGGTGTAATATGTGATATCGCCGGTTTCGTTGCTATATGTCAACGACAATTGGGATGGGCATATTTACTTACGTTGATGACATGTGATATTATGTGTTGCTGGATATGTTATATTGGATCGTCGTGTTTGAGTAGCCGGGGGTTTTTATGTGAGATGAGTGTTTTTCATTTTCATTCATGTAAAAACTTGTATGTAATATTCTTTTATTGGGGCACTTCCAGGTTGCGGAAGATGTCACCTTTTGTATATTATTTTCTTTTCCGCATTAGGATAGACCCAAGGAGGGGAGCACAAGTAACCGGGTTCTAGGGTCCAGTGGGAGACCATCTCGAGGAGTCGAGTCCGGGTCTCCTAACCCTAGAATTGGTAGGGTTGCTTGCCGCTCTCGTAGGGGTCTAGGGGTGTGGGATTGGCTATTCATCACGACCGTGGAATCCGTGTTTTATACTGGCTCGTATTGAAAACACGGACGTCCTAGTATATCCAATATTTTCATATGTATCTTCTGCTGTGATTTATCTGTGATGTGATCATGTGATGTTCTGTGACAGATATAGTATATAGTATATATGATATATTATATATACGTTGCTTATGTTTTACACCCGCACTAGCCCTGCCTCGTTCTGGCGTTAGTTACCTAACCTAACGGTGCAGACGGGACATCGAGGCGAATGCCGATGGCATAAGCGTACGTTATATTTATCTGTGATGTTTAGGTGGACTTAAATGATGGGAAATTCATTAATGAGATTAATGAAAGAAAATAAACCTAATTAATGTTGTGGAATCGAATTTCAAAATAAAACTGGTAGCTACAGTTCTTGCTTTGCATCGCGGTGTTCCTTATAGAACATCCAGCACCTTATTCGATGAGGAAAGGACCGAGATCCCTTCACCGGGAGTGACTCCTTTAGCAATAACTGGCAGATGCTACACACTCGGTTTGTCCTTTGATCGCGTCTATAGTTTCCGCTTTGCACAGTGATATATATGATATATCCCGCACCTCATTCGACGAGGAAAGGGCCGACGATCCCTTCACCGGGAGTGACCCCTTTAGCAAAACTAGAAAAGCATCAAAAACATTCCATTAAAAAACCATTTGATTCCGCAACGAAATCAAGTTCAAAGCGTTAAAGGTTTTCATAAAAACCATTCGCAACCCTCCGTCATTTTAGGAAGTAGAGTACTTAGTATTCGTGCTGTGTTTGTTGACCTTAGTTAAGGCACAGTGTACGGTAGCTAAGTGATGTCTTCCTACACCGCATATGATGCGATTAGTTAGGACAGTCGCGTGATTTTGTTGACCTTAGTTAAGGGTCATGTGGGTGGGTCTAATTAATCACGAAATGATGGGTAGAACTTGACTAGTACTTATGATTTGTTGACCATAGTTAAGGTCATAAGTGCTAGGGGTAAAAACCATTATCGGGAGTTTCAAGTGTTGAAATTTGCAATGAGATTGCATACCTTCTATATGATAGTTGGATCCTGATACCCACTGCGAGTAATTGTTACTCCTGGGAGAGTTTTGCACTTTATAATTAGCCGATCAAGTAGGTGTCTAGAAAGGTGTCAACGGGGTTACACCTCTGGAAAAACGAGGTTTACTGTAATTAGGTCCGTGCGAAAGCACGGGGAACCTCCCTCAAAGTACCGACACTGGCCTGGCTGAAAGATTGGCGAACTTGTAGAGTGTAATTAATCCCGGCTAGTCTTTCCTTTTAAGGTTTGAAGGAAGATTTGATAAAAACAGTGGGAGCCATCCTGATTAGATAAAATAAAAATCAATCTGATCTTGCAAGAGTGCACGCTGAGTGTTTTCTTCTCTCTCTCCAGGTAGCGACCATATCACGCCTTAATCAAGATAATAATATGGATGTATTGACCGAACCTGCTTGTTATACTGAGCCGGGGAACGTTGGTCCCGCTCCATCTTATAATAGTTATAAGACCGAGCAGGAGATAGGGGAATACCAGAATTCCTATGCCGCCCAAACGAAGAAAGTGCATATGATGCATCTCCTTCGGGTGTGTTCATTATACAGAACTGTTTTCTCAGTATCCTCTGCATCCTGGGTATTTGATACAGGATCAGGATCCCAGATATGTAATCTATTACATAGGGCTACAAAAGGGTAGAAAACTGAGAACGGGTGATAAGTTTCATGAGACAGAAAACGGGGCAAGTGTTGCAACCAAGTCTGTTGGTCACTGTCACCCTGTATTAACAATACGTTGATTCTGAACAAATGCTATTAGATACCGAACCTGATATACAAAATCATATCTACCTCTTTATTAGTAAAGAAATGATAAAATTTTGTATTGATGGATAATGTTTTGAACATTTCCGATATCAAAAGTTGATCGGTTCAGGCACGTTATCTAAAAGCATTGATGTTCTAAATCAAACTACAGTTCTTAGTATACGGAACACACATAAGAGGAAGAGTTCAGAAATGAATGAATTCTTCTTGAGGTATTGTAGACTAGGTCATATCAATGCGACCCGACTGGCTGAAGTTACATTTTAGATGCATATTTAAATCAGTTTGAATTTACATCTTGTGAAACTTGCCAGTCATATCACAAAGATAAGATGACCAAAGCTCTGTTCATTGGAAACAGAGAAAGAGTTAGTAAACTCTTGGGACTGATACATGATGATGTATGTAAGGTCTCCTGTCTACACATGCCAGGACCGGTTCTTTATACTTCATTACGTTCTCTGAAAATCTCTCAAGATTCAGACATATGTTCCTGTTGAAACATAGGTCCGAACCTTTTGAGATATTCACAGAATATAAGTTAGAAGTAGAGAACCAAAGTACAGGTATAAGTATTATATCCTATGATGAGATCAGGGAGGAGAATACTTATGCATGGAATTCCTGGACTATTCTAAAGGAGAATGAGATTCTCTCTCAGCATTACTCCTCCGTATACACCATAGCACGATGGTATATCGGGGCGGAGCAATCACACCCTATATGATATGGTGCGCTCTATGATAAGTACTACTGAGTTTCCTATTAGGGAGTTATGCACTTATGAAGTTGCATACCTATTGAATAGGGTTCGAATCAAGTCAGTGCCTACCACTCCATATGAGATATGGTGTGGGAAGAGCCTATCTCTTAAGTAAGTTAAGATTTAGGATTGTTCGGCCTATGTCTAAAGCAAAATCCGGACAAGATCGAGGCAAGGACAGTTCTGTAGAACTGGAAAGATTCCAGCTGTACAAAACTGCTAATGATTTGACAGAACCAAAGGATTCAATAGTTTCCGACGAACCTCGGCCTCTCCGCCGATCTGGTAGGGCTCCTCATCCGCCTGAGAGATACCTCGGTTTCTCGATGACAGTGGGAGCGAGGAATGCATCATGAGATGATGACCCAACTAGTTTCAAGCAGGCCATCGAGAGTAGGGACTCTGTAAGAATGGCTGGATGCTTAGCGATCTGAGATGGAATCCTTATACACCAACAAAGTATGGACTTTGGCTGCTATATCTGAAGGGTTAAATCCCCATCAGGAGCAAGTATATCTTGAGAAGATTAGTTGGTGTAGATGGAAAAGTTGAGACTTTCAAAGCTAGACTTGTTAAAGCTTTTCGTCATCGACCAGGCGTGGATAATGATGAAACTTTTCAAGTGGCTATGCTTAAGTCCATCCAGATCCTACTTGCCACGGCTACATACCATGACTACGATATCTGGCGGTTGAGTGTCATGACTACTTTTCTAAATGATGTTTTAGAAGAGAGAGTCTATAAGTACACAGCCAGAGGGCTTCGTAGACAGTGGGAGCAGCGGAAACGTGCACAAGATTCTTTATAAGATAAAGCAGGTATCGCGGAGTTGGAACATCTGTTTTGATGTAGTAGTCAAACAGTTTGACATCATCAAAATGGTAGATGAACCTTGTATATACAAAAAGGTAGTAGGGAGTATGGTGATGATCCTCGTAGAGTACGTGGATAACATACTTTTGATAGGGAAGGAGTTTCCTATGCTACGCTCGGTCAATCTCCGCTTATCACAATGATTCTCCAAATAGGATCAAAGTGATACCTCCTAAATCCTGGGTTGTGGATCTATGAGATAGATCTAATTGGATGTTAGGATTCTCACTAGTTGTAGTGAGATGGTATCAATCGTTCTTGGGGAGAATCACTGGAAGTGTTCCAGGGTGATAAGGACGACTGAATGTCAGTCACAGGCATTGTCTTTACCCTCAGTAAAGGGACGGTATGTTGGAAGAGTTCCAAGCTAGATACCGTGGCAAACTAGACGATAGAGGCTGGTAACATCGCTATTAATGATACTACCAAAGGGGTAGTTTGGGTGTATATTGGTTCATAAGATGAACTAGGTTCCTACCATTGTGTGACAATGGAAGTGTGGCTTTGGCTCGTGAACCCCGATCCCATCAGTGACCCAGACATATTCTGAGGCAGCATCACCTGATCATGGAGATAGTTGATCTCCAGAGTGATCGAGGTTAGGAGAGTAGACTCAGAGGACAACACGGCGGATCCACTCACGAAGGCCTTTTCCCAAAGAGAGACTTTTAGGGGATGGTTGAGTATTAAATACTACAACCACTGCTACAGATGGCCCTAGTGCAAGTGGGAGATTGTTAGTTATATGTATGCCCTAGAGGCCATTACTGTACATTGGATGTATATTGTAGTGGATGCTGGGACATATATAGGTAGGACTTTCTTGCTCGACATGATAGTACGCTATCTGGTTACTCTTTATCTTAACATGTATACTTTCTGTCTCTCTGTTACATGTTGATAAAGCCCTTAGGATGTGTACTCGACTTCCAGGACTATGATGCAGATCATACTAGTGGGGTCTGGGTAGTCAATGAGTACATCCTTCAATGTTCCTAGTCGTGGGAATATCGAGACGGGGCATCGATATTCCAGAGTAGACTAGCGTATATCTTCTCGACCCATGTGATGGGCGATGGATGATCCCATATCCATTGGTGTTTGACATCGGAGATGGTATGCGGGTGCTCAGTGGAGACTGGGTACACTGAACGGACTCGCCGAGAACTCCCAGATGGTATGATACCTCACGTCAGATGGCAGTTCTCTGGTGACACTGGTACAGCTTAGTCTGTTGACCTGAGATCGTCATAGAGTCTTGTGTGTCTCCCACTGTGCTTTGATTTCCACCCTACCACGGCTCTACTGAGTCGTGCAAACAGGTGGTTTTTGGGTACAGTCCCGATTCACATGGAGGCAATGAGCGATAGGAGGGGATTCGTCTCTCCCGGTATTGGGGGTTGATGTTGCGCTATGCTCGACTGGCCATAACAGGAAATCCCTGGCCAGGGTTACAGTGATATACTGGTAAGAGTTATCAGTAGTTTCACGATTGTTATGGACCTCACGTCGGCATGACTTATCGAGCTACTGGGGTCTGACGTTTACCACCCCTAGGCGAGATATGCGACATATCAAACGAACAGACAGGACTGTACGGTAAGTGTTGCTGGTTGGATTCACAGGAGTGTGAGCGGGCTTGCTCGTCGATCTTCTGATCGCTCAATACCCGGGTGGCCGTTACGTTTAGCAGACCGCTTGCGGCTGTGGGTGCTTGATATGATCATTATCTGCTGCCGGCGTATTGACGAGTCTTTAGAGTCCTACACAGAGGTTTCCTGGCTCAAGCGAAACGAAATAGAAGCGCATATGAGATATGTGCAGGACCGAGAATAATGCGTGTATGTGATACCGTATTTCATTCTCGCGATGAATGTATCGATTGGTTATATGCGATATAACCTAGTTATCGAATCAAGGATTGATTCGATAAGCCGATACATAGGATACTAGTCGGTTATATGCGATATGACCGGATCGTTATATCAAGTGTTGATTTAATGATTTAATGTATAATTATATATATTTGATATATTACTTTGCATTAACTAGTATTGGTTCATTTTAAATGGATTTTCTCACTTGAAGTTCACAAGTTGTATATGCGATATACTTTTGTGCACTTGATTGTATCATGTTTGATGATACATGATTGTTAGGGTGTAGGTTTAGATTAAACCATGGTTATGTTATGGTTAGGGTTTTGATCTTATTTAGTTATTCATTTATTCTTTATTTTGGCAAGAAACAAAAGGGTGGCTACTTTTGTTTTTTCTTTGAAGCTTCATGAAGCTTTGAAGTATTGACCATTTTGTTTCTTAGCCTTAACCCTAACCATACAACCTAACCCTAGTTTAGTCTCTACACCTAACCAAGGTTGGATTATGATAAGAATGAGTTGGATTTTCCTTTTTGCAATAATCCCTTTTATTCTATCATATTCTTTCTTCTTCTTCATCTTCAACATGAAGAAACCATGCCACCATCAATGGCAACTTGAGAATAAGATTGAGAAATCCAATTCTAAAGTGAACCCACTTCCTATTTCTTCATCCTCTATCTCTTGCCAAGTAGTATAGGGTGTTTTCTTCACAAGTTTCATGACTTGGTGAAGTGGGAGCTTGATCTAGTGATGCCTCGACGTAGATCATCTTCGGCATCGAAGCCGACGACCAAGTCCGCCCATTTCTTCGATGAAGCCGATGCTAGAGTCCGGAATCTGATTTGGACAGCGGAGGGACATCATCGCGGAGCTTAGGAAGTGGTGGAACGGATCTACAAAGGTTGTATTTCCGTTCTTTTAGTTAAGTTGTTAACTAGTTTCCTTGTTTCGCCTAAAATTCTAGTTAACGATCCGTATTAGAGTTTCTCGGCACTTGTAATTTTTGAAATTGGCATGGATGATGCCTTGTGAGACCTCATTAGTGTGCCTAGGAACCCTATATCTCGTCAGGCGTGAAATATCCGCCGCCCATGATCCCGTGTTCCACGCCATCACGACCCCCCATTAACGAGCATATCTCGTCATTAATAGGGGATCCCGCCTATCATGCGGGCGTAACGCCAGGGGCGTAACGGCCGGTGTGAATCTCGCGCCCGGTTGCCCATTACTGCCACTATATAAACCCCTCTCCCAGACGACTCAGGTAAGCAAACTTTACCCTAATAGGCCGTTACTTTGCCAAAATACCCCGTCTAACTTGATCGTCGGAGGGTCCTCGGTGGCACAACCACCCCGGGACTTCCTTGCAGGTAGCTCGGCCTCAACCACATAAAATCCATTGAGATCCACACGCTTCAGGAGGCAACCCTCCAAATCCAATCTCAGCCATCCATCAGCACTCGCAGCAGATCAACGGAAGGTAACATCTGAGAGAAATCCAGAGATCCATCAGTTGGCGCCGTCTGTGGGAACTTAGTTCCACTCAACGGAAGTTCACCTTCCGATCTCAACCTCATGGCGAGCGATCACCGCGATGATCCAAACGCTAGCCGCCACCTTCCCCATAATGGAGGCGCGGATGAATCTCTTCCCCCGAATGCCATTCACGCCCTATCCGCTCGGATAGATTGGCTCGTGTCCGTCGTGGATGCACTCGTCCGTGTCCAAACGGCCGGGCAAGCTCCCCAGGTCGTCGCTCCCCCACCTCGGGATCGGGACCCCTACAGAGGGAGAGAAGACTCTGCCTGTAACATTTTGGAAAAATTATAAATATTAATTTATAATTTTAAATATGAATTTAATAAGTTTACAAAAATGATATCGCTTATGAAATTGGGTATCAAAATTATATCCGTAAAAATGTAAGTATTTTGGTAAATACAAAGAAAAGTGTGCGATATCATAAAAATGATATATTAATTATTTTAACATGATATGAAATTAGATATTAAGATAATGGTATTTAAATATTATGATAAACATTTCATTTTTCATGGATTTAGATTTGTAATATGAAAGTTTTCTTTATTTGTTGCATTTTTTTTAATCATGGTTGGTATATGATATCCTAGGATAAACCCTTACAACACCTCACCCTCATCCATGCTCAACTCCCTCCACCTCCCTCTTCACTATGCCACCTCCATCTCACAACCCTCCACCTCATGCTCTCTTTACACAACACAATACATAGGAATCCCCTAGTTTTCTCAACTGAACACAACAAATTCTTCAGCTTCAAACTAATATTCCTAAGTGTTCCTCAATCCTAATGAAGGAAACTTTAATCCTTTCATCAATTGTGCATACCATCAACCTAGAAGCCACTACAACCCCTATATGCTTCCACAAGCACTTCATGAGCTGGTGTTCCATTGTACACAATCTCCATAGGTATAATTCCTTCTCTCCTTGCATATTCAGTATTGTTCAAAATCTGTTTTCATGTGCAGTATAGGAAAACAGTTGGTTTTGTGATATTTATCATACTGATATTGAATATGGAACCACTAGGTGTAACCACTAGAAAAACTAACAATAACAATAGCATCATAAGACCACTAGGAGACTTTACTCAAAACCCGAGACCCCATCTCCATGTTTCTGTTAGTTATATGTATGCCCTAGAGGCCATTACTGTGCATTGGATGTATATTGTAATGGATGCTGGGATATATATAGGTAGGACTTTCTTGCTCGATATGATAGTACGCTATCTGGTTGCTCTTTATCTTAACATGTATACTTTTTATCTCTCTGTTACATGTTGGTAAAGCCCTTAGGATGTGTACTTGACTACCCGGACTGTGATGCGGATCATACTAGTGGGGACATGGTAGTCCATAAGTACATCCTTCAAGGTCCCTAGTCGTGGGTATATCGAGACGGGGCATCGATATACCAGAGTAGACTAGCGTATACCTTCTCGACCCATACAGATGGGCGATGGATGATCCCATATCCATTGGTGTTTGACATCAGAGATGATATACGGGTGCTCAGTGGAGACTGGGTACACTGGATGGACTCGCCGAGAACTCCCAGATGGTATTATACCTCACGTCAGATGGCAGTTCTCTGGTGACACTGGTACAGAGTAGTCTGTTGACCCGAGATCGTCATAGAGTCTTGTGTGATTCCCACTGTGCTTTGATTTCCACCTTACCACGTCCAAGAGGGCGTGCAAAACGGTGGTTTTTGGGTACAGTCCCGAATCACATGGAGGCAATGAGCGATAGGAGGGGATTCGTCTCTCCCGGTATAGGGAGTTGATATTGCGCTGTGTTCGATTGGCTATAACCGGAAATCCCTGGCCAGGGTTGCTGAGATTTACTGGTAAGTGTTACCAGTAGTTTTTTGAACTGTTATAGACCTCATATCGACACGACTTATCGAGCTATTGGGGTCTGACGTTTACCATCCCTAGGCAAGATATGCGACATATCAGACGACGAGACCGGACTGTACGGTAAGTGTTACTGGTTGGATTCACAGGAGTGTGAGCGGGCTTGCTCGTTGATCTTCTGATCGCTCAATACCCGGGTGGCCGTTACGTTTAGCGGACCGCTTACGGCTTGTGGGTGTTTGATATGATCATCACCTGCTGCCGGCGTATTGATGAGTCTTTAGAGTCTTACACAGAGGTTTTGTGGCTCAAGCGAAACGAAATAGGAGCGCATATGGGATATGTGCGGGACCGAGAATAATACGTGTATGTGATACCGTATTCTATTCTCGCGATTTGTATCGTCGAACGGTTATATATGATATAACCGGGTTGCCGAATCAAGTGTTGATTCGATACATTGATACACTTGATACTAGTCGGTTATATGCGACATGACCGGATCATTGAATCAAGTGTTGATTTAATGATTTAATGTATAATTATATATATTTGATATATTACTTTACATTAACTAGTATTGATTCACTCAAGATTGATTTTCTCACTTGAAATGCACAAGTTGTATATGTGATATATTTTTGTGCACTTGTTTGTATCATGTTTGATGATACATGCAAACTTGGGTTTGTGTAAGACTTAAACCGTGTTTAGTTGATGGTTTAGGGTTTTTACTTGTTTATTTATTCTTTTTATTTATTTTTGGCAAAATATAACATGGTGGCTTTCTTTGTTTGATACTTGAAGCTTCTTGAAGCTTTGAAAAGTCTAGGCATTTTGTCTTTTGCCTTAACCCTAACCATTCAACTAAACCCTAGTTTATTCTCTACACTATACCGTGGTTGCAAATATGATAAGAATCACTTTATTTTCGATTTTCATTATTCTTATCATATTCTTTTTCTTCTTCTTCTTCTTCTTCTTCAAGAAGAAAGAAGCTTGCTAGCTTCAATGGTGACTTGAGAAAAAGAGTAAGAAATCCAATTCTAAAGTGAACCCACTTCCTATTTCTTCATCCTCTACCACTTGCCAAGTAGTATAGGGTGTTTTCTTCACAAGTTTCATGACTTGGTGAAGTTGGAGCTTGGTCTTGAGTTGCCTCGACGTAGATCATCTTCGGCATCGAAGTCGACGATCTAGCCCGATCATTTCTTCGACGAAACCATTACTAGAGTCCAGGATCCGATAATCGCAGCGGAGGGACGTCAACGCGGAGCTATGGAGGTGGAGGACCGGATCTACAAAGGTTGTTCTCTCTTTCACTTTAGAGTAAAGTTGTTTATTCGCATTTGTTTTCGTCTAAATTCTAGTTAACGATTGCATTAGGGTTTCTCGGCACCGGAAAAATTTGAATTTGGCATGGTTGATGCCTTGTGAGAC
Organism: Agapanthus africanus; assembly: GCA_030015575.1. NCBI lineage: Eukaryota > Viridiplantae > Streptophyta > Magnoliopsida > Asparagales > Amaryllidaceae > Agapanthus > Agapanthus africanus. The sequence continues at coordinate 518,669,349 of JASDDO010000016.1, forward strand.
CTCTAGAGTGTGCCTAGGAACCCTACAGTTTCGGCCAGCGAGAACCCAACATTTTCCGATGTCGCCGGGCCCTCTTAAGTATTTGGTGTTGGTTTTCTTCTGTAGCTTTAGTTTGGTATTTTATGAGTTACTGTATTGCTTGATTTGTTCCAGTATTCTTACAGAGAAATCTGGGAATGTTTTAGTAAGGGTTTTATCAAGTTTCCGATATTCCGATACGGGTTTTTCGTATTTTGTACTGCGACTGAAATATTGACGTTCGTATGTTAATTTCTGTGGTATATTGTCGTTTTTGGGTTAAGTATACTGTAGGTTCTAACCTATAGATGCATATCTTGTTGTTTTGAGTTTTGATATGATATTTACGTTGATATGATATAACTACGATTATAGGTACGATCACGAAGATTTTCAAGACGGAGTTGGCGGACATAGCAGCATGGATTTCAGCGAGCTCAACACGTTGGTGGGTAGATTTACATCTACGGGGGAAGTCGGGTGGATGGCGTATAGCACCCCCGCAACCTTATAAATAAGATAATATGATATATAGTTAGTTTTAGTAGTTATGCAAGATAATGATATTGAAGTTATGATTGCATTTAGTATATATTCATGTGCATATAGTTTATTCATGATTTGGTGGATTGGTACGAAGGATTATACTGTACTTTGAGAGAATTTGGAGTATTGTGATGATGTGGATACAGTACGAGGAACCATACCGTACTTGTGATATGGGATTAGTATGCCGAATAACGGCCAAGTTTCTTTAGCCTCGTAACGTAATATTTTATTTTGTGTTAGGATGTAATACTCGTGTAAGCTATACTCTTTTAAAAACTAACGATTCGTTTCCCTTTTTTAATGATAAAAGACAAGGATGTGATGCGAATTCCCAAAACGAATATCTGTTTTTAACCTATGGCGGCTTCCTTATTTCAAAACCAACGTTTCGTTTCGTTTTCAAAGACAACGGTATAGCTCATAGCAAGTAATTACATATAATAGTTACGCTTAGATTACTTTACATAGTCGCGTTATATTTATCGATGTTATACGTTTCTGTCATAAGAACACTCTGATAGAATACTGCACAACTACCAATGAGTATTATACTGCACGAGAACATACGCACATGTTACACTACACCTCATTGGTATTGCCATGTCACTGTAAGACTGCTATACTACATGATGCGTACGTAGATGTCGATATGAGTAGGCTTTATATACTTATAGAACACTCGCATAAATACTAATGATTACCATGTTGCACAAGCACAGACGCGTATGCTACACTACACATCATTAGTATTGCCATGACACAGTAGAATTGATACGTTTATTTGCTTGTATGACTTATTTACGTACCTTACCTTATTATCTGTTAAGCATTGTGAATACTAGTACCATGGGTATTCATGGTTGATTCTTATGAGTTTTCAGGATGTTTTATTTTTGATGATATATATCAGTGGTATGTGACGCTGTTATATATGTATATATATAATATATCATCAGAATGATCTATGCAAGTATTCTTATTCTTTACTCGATATTTCTGGATATGATGAGTTGACGTCCACCATGAGCTTGATGTTTTCTGATTGTTTTATCCCGAACCGACTGGGGGAGATATACGGTTTCGGAATTGCTACTTATCCAGACTGAGTGGGGGAGCTATACAGCCGGATACATGGTGGACCCGGTCGAGACCGAGGGACAGGATAGCCGTATGTGAGGCGGGGAGCCTAGCGAGGATACTCGATACCGGAGATAGGGATGAGCACGGCAGATATCCAGGGAATACTGACCGGGGTTCGATTGGGCACGGCAGATATCCAGGGGATACCGACCGGGGTCAGGGATATCGGGTGACGATCATCTGTTGAGATGGTGTCGACAGTATCTGCATTTGCGTGTCGGTGATGGACACGAGAGATTTAAGGATTTGCGTGTCGGTGATGGACACGGGGGATTTCTGATTTCGGGTGTCGATGCTGGACATCCATTTATTTTGATATATTGCTATCATAAGGTAACCAATTATATTATAGTTATTGTAGCCGACCAGGACTGATCCGGGGGACGGTACCTGCATATCTCTTTACTAGTAATTGCATACATTAAAAAGGAATTCAAATCGAGCTATAGTCTCATTATTTTGACATGTCTGGTATGACATTGAAATCTTTTAAATTGTAAATCTCTTAACACTATTTCTTAAAACAGCAGGACGTATATCTTAAGTAAGATACCTATTATATTTCATACTATCACGTCTGCTTTTATGCCGTGACATATGTATTCCGCGGCTATTTTAAAGTAGAGGTTTTACCTATATATTTTCGGCTACTTATGGGCTTATACCTAGATACAGGTCACTTGCATGATATATTCTATTTTTGGGTTCATGTGATAGATAGAGTTACATTTATGATACATATGCATATCATATATTATATTAGTACAGGATATGATAGTATTATACTTATGACCTAGCTATCGTTGTGCATTTCGATTTCTACCTTGTGATGTACTTTTATTCACTGAATTGGCAACTCACCCCCGTTGTGTCACAGTTTCTTGTAGCTTTTACTGTTCGGATTATCAATGGATTGCGGCACACCCTTCTTCTCGGTGATTGCTTTGGCAGGTGAGCTACTGTTGTTCGTACTCACACTTGTATATTTATATATTCTTGTATCTAGTAAAAGTCCATCAACTTAGAACTAGTATATTGTGGACTTAAGAGAGACTTGGAATTGTGTGTTGTGGGCGTCGTACTCATTGGAGTCGACCTTTTTATATTGTTGATTTTGTTTCGCTTTTCTTTTCTTCACCATTGTGCGTCGTATAGTGTTTGCTTGGTTGCTCCGCCGTTTGGGCGTGGAAGCTAGCTCCCGTTGGGATGCTATTTATATTATTATGTTGTAGCGGGTTTTATTCAAATTACAAAGGAGGTGCTGTCGAATTTCAAAACGGCATAGATGCTTTTCAAACATACTTAGTTAAACTAAAATGTTTATTTTAAACTGATTCTATCTGATGATTATTTTAAACTTCACCTCCAATATTTTCAAAAAGGGTTTAGATTCCGGGTTTCGGCTTACTTGAACCGCGTCGACGTCTTTAGATGTTACGTGATTTAAGTGCCGGTTACGTGCCATATTCAGGTCGTGACACTGCCCGCATTGGCACGACCGAACACCGCCTCGCTGACTCCGGCGGCCGCAGATCCCCCGGGCTAACATATTCAATGACCCGCTGGGCGCCGCATAGCTCAACACCGAGATCTTTCGCCAGAGCGCTTCGCCCCAAGGCCCATCGCACCCCTATCCCTCCCGAGGAGGTGTCGGTCAGCTCGCCTGTGCCCAGGTATGACCGGCACCCCCTCCCTCGATGGGGTCGCACGGACGGGACTCGCCACGGCAGGTCGAAGACGACCTCGCCAGGAGACCTGAGGAACCTCATCGAACGGAACCGGGGTCGTAGCCAGACGCAGGTCTCCGGCAACAGAGGCCAAAAATCAGAGTATGCCGAATCCTCGGGATACCATGGCTGACTCGGCGCTCTCAAAAAGAAAATCGAAGGCATGCATCGAGAAAATCGTCCTTCAAGCGACGGGGCTAAATATGCCGCCGACTAGCTCACGAAACCCTTCACCAAAGAGTTACTCGTCGTCCACGTCTCCTCCCGGAACAAGCCCCCGAAAGTCTCCCTCTTTGACGGGAAGTCCGACCCGAAGGACCATTTGGACGCGTACACAGCCAGGATGAGTTTCCAGGACTGTTCCGACACCGCTCAATGCCGCGCTTTCCCCGCCACTCTCATCCGCTCCGGACGAGACTGGTTCTGAGGACTCGCGCCACGCTCAATCTCTACCTTCGATGAGCTGGCCACCCAATTCCCCTGCCCCTTCGTCGGGAACAGACGGCAGAAGCGGACCGTTGACCATCTCTTCACCATAAAGAGCGGGGGCAAAGAATCCTTCAAAGGATACGTCACCCGCTTCTACAACGCCCTCCTTGAGGTCCCAGAACACCAGGACGAGACGGTCATTACGGCCCTTAGGTCGGGTCTTAGGCACAAGGAGTGGCTACGCTCCTTTGCATTAGCGCAACCTAAGACCACGGCCGAGGTAAAGGCCTGGACCGAACGTGAAATCCAGCTCAAGGCCGAGGTGAACGCAAATCTGCCCCGGACAGAACAAGCTGATCAGAAGAAAAGGGCGCGGGAGGAGAAAAAGAAGATTGAGCGACCAAAAGCCTACTCCCCGAAGTTTCAGGAGTATACCCCGCTCAACGTCTCCCAGACGGTACTGCTGGAGGAGGCCAAGGGCGAGAGGTTCTTCAAACTCCTCCCAGTCTCGAATAGGGCGGCAAAGCGCACCCGAGTCCTCTACTGCGGGTTCCACAAGTCGCAGGGCCACTCCACTGAGAACTGCAAGCAGCTCCGAGACTACATCGAGGAGTTAATCCACTCGGGGCACTTGGTAGCGTACTTGTGAGACAAGCGGCAGGCCGACCGTGTGCAAGAGCACCATCCCCCTCCCGGCGAGTTGACAATCGGCCAAATCATGGTCGTGTCAGCAGGGGGTATGACGGGAACCGACGAGACTCAGCGTCCTTCACCGATCGGGGGGACTGGCGGCCACCCGAGGAAGAAGGCTAAATCAGCCGAGCCAATCGTTTTTACCGACGAGGACCTCCACGGTATATCTCTGCCTCACAACGACCCACTGGTGATCACAGCTCGGGTCCACCACTACGAAGTGCAGAGGATACTGGAAGACTCGGGAAGCTCGGCGGACATTCTCTTTTATGACTGCTTTCTGCGCATGGGACTCACCCCGTCGAACCCAAGGCCGACCGTCCACGTTCTGTCAGGGTTCACTAACCACTCCATCCCCCCGGAAGGGGTAATCACCCTCCAATTTAACATCGGGGAGGCGGGCAATACGCGCACCGTGCCTGTGGAGTTTATCGTCGCGAGAATCCCATTGGCCTACAACGTCCTCCTCGGTCGCTCGACGCTGAACTCCCTCCGGGCCTAGATATCGACTTACCACCTAATGATGAAATTCCCGCTCGACCAAGGCGGTATAGGTCGGGCCTACAGGGACTAACGAATCGCAAAGGTTTGCTTCACCGCAACGTCTATGTCTGAGTGCCTATTCAGTCAAAAATATTGCAATCTTTAACATAACAATTTCCTCACTGTTCTAATCATCTAATGATGTTTGTTATAAATATAACACATATTAGCAATTCGTCTGCAAAATATCAAATAACATGTGTTATACATTATAATCAATATTCTGGAAGGAAATTGTATGTTTATTATGTCACGCATAATATCCTATATCTCCAATATTCTTCATTGAGATTATGTGCAGAAAACTACGTCAGGACAGATATTGGAATCGTAAATTCGCCGACAAAATACAGGAAATCAAAGAGATAAAATCTGGCAGAGATTCAGAAAAGATAAAAAGATTCCAGATATCAGAAGAAGACCCAAATGCCAACATCAGAACAACCCTGAAATAACATGCAGTGATCTCTTCAAACGGCCGCGGAACCGCGACCGAGTCAGGCCGATCCGCCGCGAATCCGCGGTCGAGTTAGGTCGTCGGCGGTCGATACTTTTCCAGAGGCTCCCTTATAACTTCCTAGCTTGTTGAAGACGCTTCGAACTTCCTACCTTACTCCAGAAGCTTCCCTACAACAACCAAGCTTCTTATGCAAGCTTGCTAACTACCTTACTCTAGAAGCTTCCCTACATACCTAGCTTCTTTGAGAAGATTAACCTAGCTTCTAGTGGAAGATTGAGGAGGACTATAAAAAGGGGCCTAGGGCTTCATTGAAAAGGTTGTTCATCAAAGTACAAAAACCAAAACCAAATCCAATTCAATTTCCAATCAAAGATCCAAATCAAGATTTGTTGAGAACAACATCAAGCGAAGACATCGAAGATCCTTTACGTGAAGCCGATCACCATCAAGAGCACGAGATTTACAACAGGTCCAAGTCTCACGAAGATCGAGCAACGCGAATTTCGACGGAATTAGTTATCTCTTCAAGGGAGCGATCGAGAGCAAATCTTATAATCTCGAATTGAGGGAAAGTGTAATTAGACGTCGAGTTAATAAAGGTGATCAATTGTTAATTCTCGCTTTCTTTAAATTTTTGCATTATGAAATTCCTAATTCTTGATTCTTTTATTTTCATGATGCGTGAGTGAAATCTCCGCTTGTAAAGGATTCGAGAGAATCAGTAGATTAAATGATGATGAAATCCTAAAACTAATCTTAAGTCTTATGAGAATTGTGAAATTTAGGAAAAAGAATCATCAATGACCTAATTTGGAGCGAGATCACCATTCTTGATAATTTCGTTGCAAATTAGGGATTAAATGATTGATGATTCTCTTTACTAAAGGCTAGATTTGAATGATGATCAATGAAAAGACAAGGGATAGTGAAGCAGAAACCCTAGTTTCTTCATAGATCCCTAATCTTCATTCATCATCATCGTGTTAGTTATAATTCATCAATAGATAAGATAAGTAATTTTTAGTATTCATCATTGCTACCAATTCCTATCGAATCCTACAAGCTATTCTTCATATTCTTGATAAAATAAAATTGATTTTGGACACTTTCTTGATTTCTAATTCTTGAACATTTTCTTGATTTTCTTAAAATGACAACTCGATTAAATCTTGAATTACTTTCTTAAATTTTCTTTTATATTTTCTTTCGACTCATCTAAAGCAAGATTGAATAAATATATGAATCTCAGTGGCTCATTAACGCGCTACAATTGACACCGTTATTGATTGTGGTTAAACTTTCACGACTTAAAAACTTTGACAAACTCTTCTTTTATCACAAGCAAACAAGGTCAATAGAATCAATCAAATGGCGCTGTTGCCGGGGATGCGTGCTATCTTGTTCATTCTTGTTATTTGAGTTGAAATTTTATTATTCCATCAAAAATTTGAATCAAAATCGCATCAAGCGCTTAACGATTAGTGTGTGAATTTTGCAAGGGAATCTGGAATTGTTGGAGCAGTGAGATCAAGATTCTGGAGCATTCAAGAAGGCCTGTGGAGCAACAGGAGCACTAGGAATTAATTTTGTGCAAAGATCAAGCAGACTGACCGCGGAACCGCGGCCATTAGCTTGAATTCACCGCGGAACCGCCATGGTATAGTTAAATTGGAGCTCCATTTTCTCTCAGGTATATTTCTTACTTTCTTATCTCCTCTCTGCTCTTGTCCAATAACCATTTTCTGCAGGATTCTTGGCAAAAACAGCGCCGCTAAAATAAAAATCTGTTGCGTGTTTTGATACTGGTTGTTTTGCATATTTTTAATACGGAAATTAAGGGGTAAAGACCAAATTCAGATTATGTAGGGATTTCATTACCCTTCCTAATCCCCAAAAATCACAAAACTAGCATCCGCATCACCCTTCATTAACTAAAAAATATCTAGACAAGACTCTAAGGACCGTCGCGCTCAATTAGGACAGAAGAATGTCATGGGTAATCTATTGCTTATTCGTATTTCTCTTGTGGTGTCTAAGGCAAGTAGTTACTTAATTAGAGGCAGTAGAGGATTTATCCCACTTACCTGGCCACAGAAGGGATAAAGAGGCAGTAGAGGATTTATCCTGCGATTTGTCTTCTGGAAGTCTAGGAGCGGTCTAGTGACTTGACAAGGGTGACCATTAGATCTAGGGTTGCTTGTGCATTTTTGTGTGATTTTTTCAAATTCCGTCTTTTTCAAAACAAACAGAAACCATTTTCTCTAATTATCACCTATGCTGCCACTTGTGCTAAACCCTTTAGTGCATGCTCGGCTGGACACGGGATTCTAGTGCCCGTCTTCTCTGCGTTTCTTCTATTAACTCCGAAGTCGGTATTTCTACATTTTCTTTTTCCCCACCACCCACCACATCCACCGCGATGGACGGATTTCCATCAAACTTTAACACCACTTTGCCACTACCCGCAGGTGCACGAACCCACCCCGTATTTCTCTCCAAGAGAGATGCTACCCGATTCGAGGTCCTCTTTCTACTTGTCTTTCCATACCACCAGCCAATGAGGATAACTTTGAAATCAAACCCAATTACATCAATCTTTTACCAAAATATCACGGTCTCGAGTCTGAAGACGCATACGTTTTTATTACCAAATTTGAAAACGTATGCGCTATAATGGGTACTTCACAGCTTTCTGTGGATACTATGAGATTGCGTCTTCTCCCGTTCACTTTGTGCGATTTAGCCGAGAAGTGGCTTTATAACACAGCTGCACACTCTATTTCAAACTGGGATGAATTCGTCATAGCATTCCTTAAGAAATTATATCCCAATCATAAGACCGCCCGTGTCCGTAGCGAAATAAATCAATTTACCCAACTTCCCAATGAACAATTTTGGAAGTGTTTTGAACGCTTTAAGGATCTGTTAGTCTAATATCCTCATCACGGAATCTATCGATGGGATCTGTGCCGAATCATATATGAGGGCATTAATCCAACAACAAAGCAGATGCTTGAATCCATGTGTCAAGGCAACTTCATGTGTAAAGATGATGGTGAAGCTTGGAAATTTTTAGAAGATTTCGCTGAAAAAACTTTGCAATGGGAGAGTGTTAGTCAACCATCATCTAGAGGTGGTATCCATCAACTTGATGTTTCCATAGCAGTCAAAACTGAAAGGGCAGCAATGCAAAAGAAACTTGAAGCTATAGAACACAAATTTCTATTAGCCTCCCTAAATCCGATGACACTCCCTAAAACTGCTTGTAGATGCTGTTCCGATCCATCACATTTGAAGGAAGAATGTCCTTTGAATTCTCCGTTTTAAGGTCAAGAACACACTAATGCTGCTTTTCAGCAGCGACCTAGAAACGATCATTATTCTTCCACTTATAATCAGGGTTGGAGGAATCACCCAAACTTTGCTTGGAACCAACACCAAACTCAAAACACGGTTCCAAACTAAAATAACTTTCAAAGGGTCCCACCACCACAACAACAACCACTACAATTGACTCGGCACCCCTTTCAACCACAAAATTTTCAAAATTCGGCTAACATTTCTGCACCGTATAATAATTCTTTGCAATTGGCCGGTACTGAAAACTCCTCTTCACTCGAACAAACCATGAATTTTCTTCTGAAAAATTTCATGCAAGTTTCGGCTGAGATGAAGTCTTCTGTCGATGACATAAAGAAGAACTCCACCTTCCACGGTAAGAGCATTAAATCGATAGAAGCACAAATTGCATAATTAAATGCCGAAATGAGTGCTAGAGAGAAAGGGAAACTTCCATCTCAACCCTTACCGAATCCTGGTCATTCACAACACTACAATGTGAGTGCCATTACAACGCTGAGATCTAGAAGAGTGCTGAATAATCAAGTCGGTGAACAGATTGATATTGATAATGATGAATCTATCAATAACATCCCGGCTTCCACTTCCACTTCCACTTCTGACCCTAGTTCGTCTACCCTATCTCTTTCCGAGCCCATTCTCCGTTTTCCCCAAGGCTCGAACCCTCAGCCCACTTCTTCTAGTCATCCAAAGACGATCCCCACTCCTACTCTGGGATCTTTCCTACCCACACGATCTTCTCCAATGTTGGACCTTGCCCTTATTGCTCAAGCTCCTTATCTTAATAGGTTAAGGGGAAACAGACCAAGTCCGCAAATGGAGAAGATTACCGAAATCTTTAAACAGGTTAATGTCCCTCGCTGAACACAGAGACGCGACCGTGTAGGTTCGTCTTGCCTGAAATTCGGGGCAGATGCTAATTGGTGCTATCCGTCCACCTCTCCGAAGATGCCAAGTTGATTTATGGCACCGTGTATCGAAGGTTTAAACGGATGCGGCCAATGTAGCAGACTTCGTCAGATTCCCCCTCGTTTGAGGGGTTTTTGATTGTGGGGACGCTCTTCCCTGCAGGCGCAAGCCCCTGCAGTTAATTACGCCACCGCATCGCGGTAACAATTTTCTCCTCTCCAGATGGTCACTTTTGTGTCGTGGGTGTTTGTTTTGTTTGCGGTTGCCCGTGGATTGTATACGGAGACTAATTTATGTTGTCGCCCGTAGGGCGTGGATTAGTCCAAATCCATATCTTCTTAGATTTGGGTTTTGGTTGGGTTTAAGGATACGTTAGTCTCATTTGAGACTAAGATCAACTTAAACGTTTGTTAAGGATACGTTAGTCTCATGTTTAGACTAAGATCAACTTAACGGGATCATTTAGATCCAACAAGAGAGCAATTGGGCTCTATTGCTTAGTTTAGGAACATTGCGGTCGATTATTTTAAGGACATTACGGTCCAGTATTAGTTTAAGGACATCTCGGTCCAATGTTAGTTTAGGTGTAAGTCGATGTAGTACACCCCAGTACTTGTGGGGAGGCGGAATTTTCAAAAACGATCAAGTTTAAAGAACGAACATCGACTAACCGCTTGAATCGAAGCTAAACTATAAATAACCGTACACAAAGTGTTTCTTAACTATTGTGTTTAGGGATTATACCAAATGAAACTAGTCCTTCGTCTTTACGATCTCCTTGTTCTCCTCGGCCTTCTCTAGGTAGTAGACGATCCACCCGAGAGCAAAACTCCAAGCTACACCTCTAACTTGAGGCAACTAATCTACTTTGATTGCTAATCAAAGAAGAAAGGATGATATAGAGTGAAGGTAATGGATGTTTAAGTCTAACTAAACCTTTGATCTCAACACATGAGGATTAAGGATTAGTCTCTTGAAGATGAGAGCTTGAGGAGAGAGAATGTGAGATGAGATAATGAGATGAGAGAGAGTGTATCATAATATATTATGAAGCATTCTTATTTTAGAATAATGAATAAAAGAAATGAATAAGCATGCTTCATAAATGAAAAGAGGTGATTCATTAACATGAGTCATTAAGCATTTATGGTGCATTAATGACCATGATGAATCACCCTCATGACTCACTAATCTTATCCAAAGCTTATGTCACCTTAACCTCCTTAGTCACATCTTCTAGAAGCTTCTCGTACAATTACGAGAACGCCCCTCCAATCCGCAAAAATACGGAAAAACTTTAGACTGTAAAAATCCAATAACCGGATACCAGTAACTGGCTTAAACCAAAGCCGACTGGTAAAAACTGTCCGAAAGTCGTACGTGCGTAAACGCACGTATGCGTCCGAACCCTTTGTCGCAAAACCATGCGACCTCTATATCGTTTCGCCTGGAGTAGGAAACTCTCTGTGTGGGACTCTAGAGACTCGACTACTACGCTGGCAGTGGGTTTAACCACAGACCGCAAGCGGCACTAGCTGTACGTAACGGTCCCCAGGTAGTTGTCGATAAGAAGGCCGATGAGGAAACCCATCCGAACTCCTACTGAGTCTGATGTGACAATCTCCATACAGTCCGGTCCATTCGTCCAAGACTATCGCATATCGGGCCTAGGGGGGCGGCAAGCGTCAGTCCCCTAATAGCGGTATAAGTCGTGTCGGAGGGAAGCCCATTACACCCTGAGAAACTACTGGAACCTACCAGCAAATCTCGCTTGCCCTGGCCAGGGACTTTGCGTAATGGCTCTCTGACACAGCACGATATCTACTCCCAATACCGGGAGGGACGAATCCTGTCTAACCGCCACTGCCTCCAAGTGCTCGGGACTGCACCCAACTGCTGCCTGTTTGCACGACTCCTTTGAGCCGTGGTAGGGTAGCAATCTAAGAACAGTGGGACACACTCGAGGCGAAGTAGCAGTGTCAAGTCTGCGGACTATGCTGTACTCATGTCACCTGGGAACTGCTCACTGACGACTGGTATCAAACCAACCAACAGTTCCCTGTGAGTCCTGTCCGGTGTACCCGTAACCTAACGAGCACCTGTATACTATCTCCAGTACGACGTACTGACGGCTGTAGGACAGACCATCTCCCTAACTGGGATGAGAAGCGTACACACCAGTCTACTCCGGAGTATCGATGCTCTGTCTCGATAATCCAACGACCAGGGACCTGAATAAGGATGTGCTTGTAGACTACCCAGCCCCCACTAGTGTGACTGCCATCACAACGCTGGTAGACAAGCAAGATCCTAAGAGCTCTATCAATACGTACACTCACATATTAAGATAGAAAAACCAAGTAGCATACTACCATGTTTAGCAAGACTGTTATATACATGTGAATATCCCAAGCTTCCATTAAGTAATATACAAGCTAGTATGATACAGTAATGGCCTTCTAGGGCATAAACACTAACAATCTCCCACTTGCACTAGGGCCATGTACTGGCATATCGTAGACCAATGATCTCGAGTAGCCTCTCGAACTGAATCTGAGGAAGGGCCTTCGTGAATGGATCAGCAATGTTCTCTTCAGAAGCAACTCTCCGAACCTCGATCTCCTGACGATCAATGATCTCCCTGATCAGGTGATACCGCCTCAAGATGTGTCTGGACTTCTGATGGGACCTTGGTTCCTTCGCTAAAGCTATAGCTCCGTTGTTGTCGCAATACAGAGGTATTGGATCAACTATGGTAGGAACCACCTGAAGTTCTGTTAGGAACTTCTTCATCCAGACTGCTTCTTTTGCGGCATCGCAAGCAGCTATATACTCCGCTTCCATCGTCGAGTCAGCAACGGTGTCCTGCTTGGAGCTCTTCCAGCACACCGCCCCTCCATTGAGGGTAAAGACATAACCCGACATGGACTTGGAATCGTCCTTATCACTCTGGAAGCCGGAATCAGCAAAGGCCTCCAACCTGAGGTCTTTTCCGCCGTAAACCAAGAACATCTCCTTAGTCCTCCTCAGGTACTTGAGAATGTTCTTTACTGCTATCCAGTGTTTCTCCCCTGGGTCTGACTGATACCGGCTTACCACACTCAGTGCGTAAGCTACATCTGGTCTGGTACACAACATCGCATACATTATAGAGCCTACCGCAGAAGCGTAGGGTATAATAGACATGCGTTCCCTTTCCAAATCAGTCTTGGGAGACATCTCTTTGGAGAGGGTGATTCCGTGACAAGCCGGTAGATTACCGCGCTTAGAATCTTCCATACTGAATCTTTTCAGTACAGTGTCGATATACCTGGACTGCGAAAGTCCCAACATCCTCTTGGATCTATCACGATAGATCCGGATCCCCAGAATGTACGAGGCATCACCCAGGTCTTTCATGGAGAACCTGTGTGACAAGAATCCTTTGACAGATTGTAGCATAGGAACGTCATTTCCTATCAATAGAATGTCATCCACGTACAAGACGAGGAATACGACACTTCTGGCCACAACTTTACTATATATGCACGGTTCATCTGGATTTTTGATAAAGTCATATTCTTTGACTGTCTCATCAAAACAGATGTTCCAACTCCGCGATGCCTGCTTCAGTCCATAAATGGACTTAAGCAGCTTGCATACTTTCCCGCTGCTCCCACTCTGATTGAAACCCTCTGGCTGATCCATATAGACGCTTTCTTCTAAATTTCCATTCAGAAAAGCCGTCTTTACGTCCATCTGCCAGATTTCATAATCATGGAAGGCAGCAATAGCAAGAAGGACCCGAATGGATTTGAGCATAGCCACTGGAGAAAAAGTTTCGTCATAGTCCAAACCAGGTTTTTGACGAAAACCCTTTGCAACAAGTCTAGCCTTATAGGTTTCCACCTGTCCATCTACACCAATCTTTTTCTTGAAGATCCATTTGCATCCTATGGGTTTTACCCCATCTGGAGCAAAGTCCAAAGTCCATACTTTGTTGGTGTACATGGACTCCATTTCGGTCCGCATTGCATCTAGCCATCGTACCGAGTCGCCGCTCTGGATGGCCTGCTGGAAGTCAGTAGGTTCATCATCATCTATGATGCAATCCTCTCTATCCCCGTCTATGAGAAAACCGTAGTATCTCTCAGGCGGATGAGACGGCCTACTACTCCTGCGGAGGGGTGCGGGAATGTTCTGTTCTTCTTGAACCTCTGGTTCTACCAAACTTTCAGTAACAGCTTATGGTTCTGGAATTTCTTCCAGTTCTACTTCGCTCCCACTCTTCTGATTTTCTAAAAATTCAGTTTCTAAGAAGTGGGCATGACGAGAAACAAAAACCTTTTGTTCCTCTGCGTAATAGAAATAATATCCCTTGGAGTTCTTTGGATATCCCACAAGCTTACACAGTACTGAGCGTGCCTCGAGCTTGTCCACATGCTGCTTTTTTACAAAAGCTGGACACCCCCATGTCCTAAAATGTTTTAGACAGGGTTTCTTCCCACTCCACATCTGATATGGTGTGGTAGGCACAGTCTTGGTTGGAACCTGGTTCAAAAGATATGCCGCTGATTCTAGCGCATAACCCCAGAAAGATCGCGGTAACTCAGTATTACTCATCATGGATCGTACCATATCCAATAGGGTTCGATTCCGTCTCTCCGATACACCGTTATGCTGTGGAGTGTATGGAGGAGTAAGCTGAGAGAGAATTCCTTTCTCTTTTAGGTAACCTAGGAACTCGGCACTTAAGTATTCTCCACCTCGATCAGATCGTAGTGTCTTAATACTTTTGCCTGTTTGGTTTTCCGCTTCACTCTTATATTCCTTGAATTTCTCAAAGGCCTCGGATTTATGCTTCATTAAGAAAACATGTCCATACCTAGAGAAATCATCTGTAAAAGTAATGAAGTAGGAAAAACCACCTCTTGCATGTGTAGACATTGGACCGCATACATCACTGTGTATGAGTCCTAAGAGCTCGCTCGCTCTTACTCCTTGTCCAGTAAATGGAGTCTTTGTCATCTTTCCTTTTAGACAAGATTGACAAGTGTCATAAGATTGATATTCGAACGTGTCCAAATATCCTTCTCTATGCAACTTAGTCAACATTCTCTCATTGATGTGACCCAGTCTACAATACCATAAGAAAGCTTTATTTAAATCTGGAGACTTTCTTTTTAGTGTGTTCTGGACATTGAAAATTTGGAGTTGGTTTAACACATATATGCCGTTATTTAGAGTACCGGACCCAATCAAACCATGATTAAGGTGGATGTTAACAACATCTCTTACAAACGTGAAATCATAACCTTTATTTGATAACAAGGAAACTGATATGATATTACACGTTAAGCTTGGTACAAAATAACAGTTATGTAAAACCAAAATATGTCTACTCGTCAATCCTAGGTGATAATCCCCGACGGACGCAGCTCCCATGCTAGCTCCGTTAGCAACCCTGAGGATCATATCACCTTCCTTCAGCACTCTACGGTTTCTCAGTGCCTGCAATGAATTGCAAATATGAGATCCTGATCCGGTATCCAATACCCAGGAAGTAGAGTTGATCGACAGACAATTCTCAATTACAAACACACCTGAAGTCGAAGCCACAGCTTGCTTCGGTTCCTGGTTCCTGGCGTTCCATGCCTTGCAATCCTTCTTCCAGTGCCCTTTCCTGTGACAATGGAAGCATTCATCCTGGCCCACTACCGGTGCTGCAAGCTTTTTCTTTCCCTTCTTTCCCACCTTACTAACACCTCCTCTAGGTTTGGGTGCGGCCTTCTTCTTCCTTCCTTTGGCCCTAGCCTTGGACCCGGAAGAAGATGCACCGCCAACAAACATAGCGGGTGTTTCCCTTGCCTTCTGCAAGGTGCCCTCTGCACTCCTTAACATGTTCAGGAGTTCCGCAAGTTCAACTTCTTTTCCTTGAAGATTGAAGTTGAGGATAAACTGGGCGTAGGTGGGAGGAAGGGACTGGAGAATAAGGTCTGTATACAGCTCATTATCCAAAGTCGTCCCAAGGTCTGCGAGCTCTTCAATATAGCCGATCATCTGTAGGACATGTTCACCTACCGATGACCCGACAGCCAACCTCGCTCGAAACAATTTCTTAGAGGTCTCGTATCTTGCTATACGAGATTGCTCTCCATAAAGTTCCTTTGTATGGAGAAATATGCCATCTAGGGACATATCCTCGTGCCTCCTCTGATGTTCATTGTTCATAGAGGCAAGCACGATGCACTTGGCTCTCGCGCAATCTAAATCCCAGGTTTTGCGGATTTCCTTATCCGCATTGCTGGATTTGGGACCAGGGACAGCAGGTGCCGTAGCGGTGAGGACGTACCCCAATTTGTCATAGGTCAAGGCCATTTTGACATTCCGCAGCCAATCTTTATAGTTTGGCCCCGTCAGTATATTCTTTTCTAAAAGTAACTTAAGTCCAGTCATTTTCAGGGTCGCTGCAATTAGGAGAGAGAGAAGAAAACACTTTAGCATGATGCTCTTGCAAGTTTAGAGTGGTTTTTAATTTATCTAAACTGGATGGCTCCCACTGTTTCTCGAATCCTTCCTCAAACCATAAAAGAAGAATTAGCCAGGACTATTCTCACCGTACAATACTTGCTTAACCGTTCAGCCAGGCCAGTGTCGATACTTCGAGGGAGGTTTTCCAACGCTTTTGCGAAGTTCCTTAATTAAATAACCTCTTTTCTCTGGGGGCGTAACCCCGCTGACACCTTTCTGGACACCTACTAGGTTTATAGCATTGATCGTTAAGTGACGAATATCCTGATAAGTAGCATATACTCACAGTAGGATCGGGATCCAAATATCATCGTATGATAATGTTGAAGGAATCCTACCAACATTCATCAAACTCCAAATGGTATGCATCTCTTTGCAAATTTCAGTTTCTTTAGAAATTCCCGATATAAATTTTTGCCCCATGTTCTTATGATCTTGACTAAGGGCCAACAAATCATAAGTCACATGTCAAGTTCTGCCCATCATTATCCTGTTGATTTGAACCCATCCGTATATACTCTTGACTAAGGGCCAACAAAGTAATACGACTGTCCCAAACCAACTCATCTATCTATGCAACAAATGAATACCCCAGCAGCTACCAATCACTATGTCTTGACTAAGGGCCAAACAAACATAGCTTGAATACTACTGACCATTCATAAGAAATGACGGAGGGCTACGACTGGTTTTGGCGAAACCGTGAACGTAGTGAACTTGATATAACCGAAGGAACCTGATAGCTTTTAAAAGGAGTGGTTAAATCTCCGCATTTTAAAAATATCTGTTTTAAAAATAACCGAGTGGTTTCTTTTAAATTGTTCCAACGATTTAAACTTGGTTTATTTTCTTTGCATTATAGATAATGCGTCCCATCATTAACCTATCATTGCAGAAAACAACGAAAATACAACGTCCTCTTATGCCATCCGCATTCGCCACTGGGTCCCGTCATCACCCGTTAGGTTACTTAACTAACGACAGAGCGGGGGCTGGGCTAGCGCGGGTGTAAAGCATAAGTGACGTCTAAATAGCTATCATAAATATAGATATTTTACATTCGTCTGACGCAATGATATACATTCCAGAACACAGATAAACAATATTGGATTTGCAAGCAATCTGTATTTCTTTTGAGCCTGCAAGAAAAGACAGATTACACAGTTGTGATGAATAGCCGTTACCCCACCCTCGACCCCTACGGGTACGGCAAACTACCCGCCCGGCAGTTTGTGTACCCCACCTCGGGTCAGTCCTAGGAGCAAAAACAGTAAAATGAAATAATACAACGGTGGCTACAACCGCAACCTGGATGTGCCCCGCAAAATAATATTACAACAAATTACATTTACAATAAATGAATTATACAATAACCCATTGCTAAACCCCGGCTAAACACCACAACAGTCCAATACAGTTTATATGCACAAACAGATATAACCATTTCAGAAATGTGCAACCCCCTGCCAACTGACATACTAGCAGTTAGGGGAGGTTTACGAACACATTAAACAATCACAGATATAATCCAATATGCAAATACTGTACAATTTCGATCGATTAAACAACATCAATATTGCTCCAAAATCTGCTCTGTTAAACTGTAACCTGAGCAAATATTAAATATTCCAGAAAACCCCAAATAATACACAGAAGCAACAGAAGAAAAATCGGCTCCTGACTCGCCAACTCGGCGGCGGAAGCGCGGCGACTCAGTAGGCTGAGGCCGCGGTTCCGCGGCGAGTTAGGCGATTCAGGCGACTGTTTTTCTTGGGTGTTCTTCTGGTGTCTTTTCAAGGTCTCTGAACTTACCTGAAAAATTTTTGGACATCATTTTAAGTTCGACAGAAACTGAACAGATTTAGGGTTTTCCGGCTTCGTTTTTCCGTTCGAAATTCGTACAAATTTGCAATCAAGTTATTTATTGTTTAGCGAGGCTCTGATACCACTGTAAGTCGATGTAGTACACCCCAGTACTTGTGGGGAGGCGGAATTTTCAAAAACGATCAAGTTTAAAGAACGAACATCGACTAACCGCTTGAATCGAAGCTAAACTATAAATAACCGTACACAAAGTGTTTCTTAACTATTGTGTTTAGGGATTATACCAAATGAAACTAGTCCTTCGTCTTTACGATCTCCTTGTTCTCCTCGGCCTTCTCTAGGTAGTAGACGATCCACCCGAGAGCAAAACTCCAAGCTACACCTCTAACTTGAGGCAACTAATCTACTTTGATTGCTAATCAAAGAAGAAAGGATGATATAGAGTGAAGGTAATGGATGTTTAAGTCTAACTAAACCTTTGATCTCAACACATGAGGATTAAGGATTAGTCTCTTGAAGATGAGAGCTTGAGGAGAGAGAATGTGAGATGAGATAATGAGATGAGAGAGAGTGTATCATAATATATTATGAAGCATTCTTATTTTAGAATAATGAATAAAAGAAATGAATAAGCATGCTTCATAAATGAAAAGAGGTGATTCATTAACATGAGTCATTAAGCATTTATGGTGCATTAATGACCATGATGAATCACCCTCATGACTCACTAATCTTATCCAAAGCTTATGTCACCTTAACCTCCTTAGTCACATCTTCTAGAAGCTTCTCGTACAATTACGAGAACGCCCCTCCAATCCGCAAAAATACGGAAAAACTTTAGACTGTGAAAATCCAATAACCGGATACCAGTAACTGGCTTAAACCAAAGCCGACTGGTAAAAACTGTCCGAAAGTCGTACGTGCGTAAACGCACGTATGCGTCCGAACCCTTTGTCGCAAAACCATGCGACCTCTATATCGTTTCGCCTGAAGTAGGAAACTCTCTGTGTGGGACTCTAGAGACTCGACTACTACGCTGGCAGTGGGTTTAACCACAGACCGCAAGCGGCACTAGCTGTACGTAACGGTCCCCAGGTAGTTGTCGATAAGAAGGCCGATGAGGAAACCCATCCGAACTCCTACTGAGTCTGATGTGACAATCTCCATACAGTCCGGTCCGTTCGTCCAAGACTATCGCATATCGGGCCTAGGGGGGCGGCAAGCGTCAGTCCCCTAATAGCGGTATAAGTCGTGTCGGAGGGAAGCCCATTACACCCTGAGAAACTACTGGAACCTACCAGCAAATCTCGCTTGCCCTGGCCAGGGACTTTGCGTAATGGCTCTCTGACACAGCACGATATCTACTCCCAATACCGGGAGGGACGAATCCTGTCTAACCGCCACTGCCTCCAAGTGCTCGGGACTGCACCCAACTGCTGCCTGTTTGCACGACTCCTTTGAGCCGTGGTAGGGTAGCAATCTAAGAACAGTGGGACACACTCGAGGCGAAGTAGCAGTGTCAAGTCTGCGGACTATGCTGTACTCATGTCACCTGGGAACTGCTCACTGACGACTGGTATCAAACCAACCAACAGTTCCCTGTGAGTCCTGTCCGGTGTACCCGTAACCTAACGAGCACCTGTATACTATCTCCAGTACGACGTACTGACGGCTGTGGGACAGACCATCTCCCTAACTGGGATGAGAAGCGTACACACCAGTCTACTCCGGAGTATCGATGCTCTGTCTCGATAATCCAACGACCAGGGACCTGAATAAGGATGTGCTTGTAGACTACCCAGCCCCCACTAGTGTGACTGCCATCACAACGCTGGTAGACAAGCAAGATCCTAAGAGCTCTATCAATACGTACACTCACATATTAAGATAGAAAAACCAAGTAGCATACTACCATGTTTAGCAAGACTGTTATATACATGTGAATATCCCAAGCTTCCATTAAGTAATATACAAGCTAGTATGATACAGTAATGGCCTTCTAGGGCATAAACACTAACATTAGGGACATCTCGGTCCATTGTTAGTTTAAGGACATTGCGGTCCAGGTTAAGGACATCGTAGCCCGTGGGTTTAAAGGGACCCCACAGTCCGAGGTTAAGGACATCGTAGTCCATAAGTTTAAGGACCCCACAGTCCGGTTTAGAGACATCGCAGTCTATAAAGTTTAAGGACATCATAGTCCATGAGTTTAAGGACCTCACGGTCCGTGAAATGTGTGGTTGTCGGGACCCGTCACCTCTCTGAAGACGTTGAAGGATTACAACGACAAGTATCAGAGTAGTAAAGAGATGTACCCTCGAACCGGTGTGAATTGATTGGAAGATCTGTAGCCTAGTTTGGGACTTAGATCTGTTGAATATTCGTGAGCAGATGGGCTCAGTTCAATATAAGTTGAGGACTTATGGCCAGAACTGGGCTAAGTCCTATAAGATTAAAATGTTTAACATTTTATTGTTCTGGCTATTGAGCCTTTATTTGGGCTTGGCCCTTTTAATAATGCTAAGTATTGGGTTCTGACATCTTTTGTCTTGTATTGAATGCATAGCATTCATCAGAACAATATGTGTTCTAACAGTGCGCCACGTGGCGCGTCAGGCGTTTTGCGCCAATTAAAGAGCGCACTGCGCTTCTGCCGAGTAGCGCACACAAAATGATACGTGTCGCGCTTAGCGCTAAGGGCCAGTTTATTAGCGCATTGCGCTTTCAATTTATGAGCGCGTTGCGCTAGTTTAGCGGTGCACCAGTGAGTGACACGTGGCGCGCTTGGCGCTGAGCCCCAGTCCATGGGCGCAGTGCGCTGTTTCATAAGCGCAAAGCGCAAGCTGTGTCTGTAGTTGACACGTGGCATGTTTTGGCGCTGAGCGCCAGTCCAAGGAGCGCAAAAGTACAGTTCATGAGTGCAAGGCACTTTTCGATAGTGCAAAGCGCACTTGATCAAATTTATGATCAGAGAACAAGTTTACGTTCTTTGTAAAGAAGGCTTTGCCTCAAAATCCAAGAACAAAAGTTCTTATTTATAAAAAAGGCGCTGCCTTTATAGATCAATGATCTGTGAATGAAGTAAATACTTCTCTTTTTTTTGTTTTTATGATGAAATCTTTTGATCTCTTTTTTATCAAAGACCTTGGTCTTTTGTGGATCTATGATCTTTTTTTATAGAAGATAGTTCTTCTTTTTATAAGATGATTTCATCTCTGTGTTCAAGAATCATGTTCTTTACCTTGAAGAAAATGACCTTCTTTTGCTAAAAGGTTGCTTTTCTTTCTTTGAGTTTTCTCAAACTTTGTAGGAGGTTCTCTCTATCAGACTTGAAGTCTTGGAACCTTTATATAGGGCAAATTGATTTGATAAATCGGTTAAAGAGATCTTTCTCTGATTGATTCGAGGATATTTCCCACCGTTGGATCTTTGATCCTAGGGCTTCTGTTTTACAGAAGGCAATTTTCTTGTATTTAACAAGATTGGAAAGATCTTTCCATAACAGAATTTTAATTCTGATTAATTAATAATTTATTATTATTAGATCTTTGATCTAACGGTGGGGAATTCTTAATTCCAGCGCTAGCGCACCTTCGTTTGACACGTGGCGCGCAGCGCATTTTGCGCTAGCGCACCTACGTTTGACACGTGGCGCGCAGCGCAGAACGTTAGATCTGAAGCGTTGCTACAATAGAGGTGTCTTTTCACCTTCCTTTTAAGTCAAACTTGTATTCCCCAGAACTTCCATTTCCCAAGTCTTGAAAATAGCTCCCCTGTGCATACAAAATTTTCTGTGCCTAGTCTTTATAATCTGAAGCAAAGCTTCTTTCTTTTCCCGCCTCCAAAGAATCCTTTCAGTTATGGCTTGTAACCGTCCACATGCTCGTCGACAACCATGGGAAGTGCCTATCCAGGACAATGTTCCTCGTTTTGTGGCGCGCTTGGTGGATCCTTCTCTAACGGATGACCAATGCGACGTAGCGCTGTACGAGCTCTTGACTTGTGTAGGGTCTCCTCTCCCCACACACTCTATTTGGTTTCGGATGATCCTTGCGTCTGTGCTCGCTGATATTCCCCTTCCTCCAGCAGAGATGTCCTCGGCAATGCTCGATGTTGCTGAAGACAAGATCGAGTGCTTCTTCGAGGCGCATTTGATCACTAAAGTCCTGAGGGATTGCTCTGTCCACTTGCTGAGCCAGATACAGGCTCGTCGGGTCGTTATCTCCACATTCTCTAGTAAGTGCGGCGTTGATCGATGGATGGCTACTCCTCGAGAGGATCATCGTTTTGACATGGTGGAGAAGACGGAGAGGGAACTAAACAATTTTATTCTTAGCTTTGCAAACCCTTGTCCTTTTGATCCCATGTTTGGTGATCTGTTTACATTGTAATAATAAAAAGATGTTTAATTAAGTATTTCATTATCTGCCAAGTGCTCCTTTATTTTTAATTTTTTGTTATTCCTTTGTAGGGCGCTTATGCGCTGCATAATTTAACTTGCTACAATCAGGTGCAAGTAATTCTTGCAAGGGTGAAGCGCTTCTGGCGCTTAGCGCTCTCGTGCTTTGCACGTGAGCGCCGTATCAGAGTCTTTGACTCTTATTGCAGGCGCATTGTAACGACCGTGTTTTCTAATGCCTAATAAAATATATTTTATTTAAATTTCTACTATCAAATAATTATTTACGTGTTTCTTTTATAGAATAATAATTTTTAAAGTAGTGTTAATAATTTTCAAAGCACTGAATATGATTAAAGGAATTTTCTAAAATCTATTTATTGTTTTATAGGATTAAAATGTTTTAATAAAATTTTATAACGCCTTAAAATAACCTACATATTTTTATTATCAATTAAAGTACTTAATTCGTAATTAAAAATATTTTAAAGGATAAACTAGATATTATATAATCTTAATAACTAGCTAAAACCATAGGAATGAATATATTATTTAGTTTTAGCCCAAAACTATTTTTATACTAAAGATAACAATAAAATATATTTACTGAATTTTTTCCATAATTTTCCCGTATCTTTAACTATTTTTAACAATTTTTTTAAAACCAAATTCGATTTATAAAATAATAAACAGTTATTAATTTTGTTATAAAAAAAATATTTATTTAAACCCTTTTTTACCTGGACCGTTGGATCATAAGATCCAATGGCCCAGACACACGCGGCGGCGCCCACGTGGTGGGGACCACGCGAAAACGCGTGGTCTCCACTCGCAGGCGCACACGTATCGCGTGGTGACACGTGGCGGCGGCGGTGCGATGGGCGGCACGATCAAGGCCGTTGGATGCAGATCCAAAGACCATAATTCGTGGCGGCGGGCGCAATCATTAACATAATGATTCGCAATCATTGGCCGCGTGATTTAACAAATTTTTGGATTTTCTTGTTTCCTTTTGAACCCTATAAATAGACACTTTCAAACCTAAATTTCTCACACCTCAGAACTCCAAAAATTCTGAAAAAAATACCGGTGCCTTCCTATCGACGACGCCGACGCTACGGCTCCACCCAATCGCCGAGGAAAAATCAGGACGCGGAGCTTTTGAGAAGTTTTGCACAAGCCTACGTTTTCAACCGTCTACGTCTAAACCCTGATCAAAGGTAGGATCCGCCTCTCCCCCCTTTTCCTGTCACCTTCTTCTTTCTCAATAACCTAGTTCTAACCCTTATTTAAAATGTTGTTATAATATTCGTGCATGCCTATTCCTTGTACCCTCAATAACGATAATATTAACCCATATTTTAAAACGGTGTTTAAATTTCCTCTGTACACAAAAGTATATTGCACACCCATAATACCCGGAATCTGATATACCCAATGTCATAACCCATGAATTGTCATTTCACCTCTGACATACCCATACTATAAAAAAAATGATCTCGAAATAGGGTACTTCCACAAAATACCCTCGTTAATTAAAATATTATTTTTGTTTAAAATATCCATAAGAGATAAGATATGTGAAATAAATATTTTAGATACGACATACGTATATCTTACATACACTTTTTCAACTACTATAATATTGGTAAACCCCTTCAACCTTTTTAAAGAAGAAAATACTAAATTTAAATGACGATATCTTTTCAAAAGGAATATTTAGTGTCTTATTAAAAGGTAATTTTAAAATAACACCAATCTAGGGCAAAAGAAAGGTTGTAGGCATCGATCGTTTATCTAAACCAGATTTTGTGGTGCCTAGGCTAGACAAGTGAGAAAGGTAACTTTAAAAGGCCCGTCTCACGGTGATTCGTGATCGGATCCTTACTTTCCTTACTTGTGCTTACCTGGCCACAATTAGCGGTGAAGAGCGATTTGAGAACTTCACAACTTGTCCTTTTGGAATATTAGGAGCAGTCTAGATTTTCAAATAAAAACCTCTTGCAAAAGATTTTTCAAATAAACAACACAATCTTTTATCGAAAGGATAATTTTCGTAAAACATTATGTTTTTCCAAAATAATAAATATCCCAAATATCACAGTTTTTCTTAGAAGTAATAAAAGATAATTAAACACTATTATTCTTTTTAACCAAGCTTTCCCTAAAATGTCACGAAGTACTTTATGAACTGTAGAAAATAAACGAGTGGTTGTGAAAGGCCATATTAAACGAGATTAATACTTTTAAAATTTCCAGTTTATGACAACATGACATATACAAAACATGATACGGTCAGGGTTAGAATGCGCGGACCTACGTATGGAATACTTTATGAAGATCCCTGCAGGCAGGGTGACCAGTCCAATATATGGGCGACTATACAAATATGAAGATCCCGATATTCTGGGTGACCAGTCCAATATATGGGCGACTATATAAATATGAAGATCCCGATATTCCGGGTGACCAGTCCAATATATGAGCGACTATACAATGTGGCAATTCCATGCCTAGAGGTATACGCACTAACTCTAATTCGTCAAAACCTTTATACTGAACCACGGGGAAGGGTAGTTTGATTTGGCAAGGAGATTCGGAACTCGGATTCCCCTACTACTCGATCATGATCCCGGGAAGTGAAACGGTACATTTCACTTTCCCAGTTGTTGTTCCGTGGCCACAACGGAATAATCGCGAGTATCCGGATCCTTGTTTAACAAACTAAAACGTTTACAATACCTATTAATACTCAACACTAAACCCACATCATGTGATATACCCACCTGTTACCTTATCTACCTTTCTTCATGAGACACGAGTTATTCAGTATCTTGGATGTGGATATTTTACCAGTTTAAACTTGTTGTTTATTTTGGAACTGAAGAGTGGTAATACCTGTGCACTTGAGTGATATTCACGCTAGACAAACCTCCATCGTAGTCATAGGACACCTTTCGGAGATGTTCACGCTACCACAATGATTTCCATCCCAGACACGAGCACCAGCTCATACTGCTTCCAGCTAGTCATGGGATACCTCAAGGATACGAGTATGTTCACCCGTCAATTCCATCCATACACATCTTGTTTAACCTGATCTAACTATTAGACTGAATATCCGTTTGACCTGACTTGAACCTTTACCAAACATATACCTCATACAACTTACTAATATTCACATATCTAATTTGTATATAACCGCATACACATGTACATCATATTCATTATATACACGTATTATATACACAGTGTACCTTCTGCTACTCCTGGGTACTAGATACCGGATCAGGATCTCATGTCTGTAATTTATTGCAGGGACTGAGAAAAAGTAGGATAGTTCGACCTGGTGATATGTCCCTTAGAGTAGCGAACGGAGCACAAGTTAACGCTGCGGCCGTCGGTGAATATCACCTTGTGTTGCCAAATGGCAATACTATGATTTTGAACACTTGCTACTATGTGCCTTCCATGCTTTGCAACATCATATCAGTTTCTTTACTTGATAAAGATGGATATAACTTTGTTCTTGATAGAAATATCATGAACATTTACCTTGATAAGATATTGGTTGCAGAAGGTACACTGTGTAATGGTATTTATGTTCTAAATCAGAATACGGTTCTCAATGTACAAAACACACGCAAGAGGAAGAGTTCAAATACGAACGAATCCTACTTGTGGCATTGTAGACTTGGTCATACCGGAGAGAAAAGACTGAGTAAGTTACATAAAAATGGACTCTGGAATACGTTCGAATTTTCATCTTATGAAACTTGTCAATTTTGTCTTAAAGGAAAGATGAGCAAATCTCCGTTCACCGGGCATGGAGAAAGAGCAGCAGAGCTCTTGGGACTCATACACAGTGATGTATGTGGTCCGATGTCTATACATTCAAGGGATGGGTTCTCGTACTTCATCACATTCACTGACGATCTCTCTAGGTTCGGATATGTGTATCTCATGAAACACAAATCTGAAACTTTTGAGAAATTCAAAGAATTCAGAAAGGAAGTAGAGAACCAGATTGGCAAAAGTATTAAGATCCTCCGATCTGATAGAGGGGGGAGTACTTAAGTACGGAATTCAAGGACTTTCTAAAAGAGAATGGTATTCTCTCTCAGCTTACTCCTCCGTATACTCCACAACACAACGGTGTGTCGGAGCGGAGGAATCATACCCTATTGGATATGGTTCGCTCCATGATGAGTAATGCTGAGTTGCCTCTTTCATTCTGGGGGCTTGCGCTTGAAACCGCAGCGTATCTGTTGAATCAGGTTCCATCAAAATCTGTGCCTAAAACTCCATATGAAATATGGAGTAATAAAAGACCATGTCTTAAAAGGATTAAGATACGGGGTTGTCCGGCCTATGTAAAAAACCAGAATCCGGACAAACTTGAGGCACGATCAGTTTTATGTAAGTTTGTTGGATATCCCAGGCATTCAAATGGATATCTATTCTACCATGTCGATGAACAAAAGGATTTTGTCTCTCGACACGCCACCTTTCTTGAAAGGTTGTTTCTTGAAAAAGAAATAAGTGGGCGCACGGTAGAATTGGAAGAAATTCCAGAAGGACAAACTACAACTGAAGATTTGGTAGAACCACAAGATTCAACCGTACCGGACGAACCTCAGCCACTCCGCAGATCTAGTAGGATTTCTCATCCGCCCGAGAGATACTACGGTTTTCTCATAGATGGGGATCGGGAGGATTGCATCTTGGAAGAAGATGATCCTACTAATTTCAGGCAGGTCATTATCAGTAGGGACTCTGATAAGTGGCTGGATGCTATGCAATCTGAAATGGAGTCTATGTACACCAATAAAGTGTGGACCCTAGAAGTTGCTCCACCGGGGGTAAAACCCGTTGGATGCAAATGGATCTACAAGAAGAAACTTGGTGTAGATGGGCAAGTGGAAACCTATAAGGCTAGACTCGTTGCAAAAGGTTTTCGTCAAAGACCAGGAGTGGACTATGACGAAACCTTTTCTCCAGTAGCTATGCTCAAATCCATTAGGATCCTGCTTGCCATTGCTGCCTTCCATGACTATGAGATCTGGCAGATGGACGTAAAAACGGCCTTTTTAAACGGAAGTTTAGAAGAGTGCGTTTATATGGATCAGCCAGAAGGTTTTGTAGACAGCGGGAGCAGCGGGAATGTGTGCAAGTTACTCAAATCCATTTATGGATTGAAGCAAGTATCGCGGAGCTGGAACATCTGTTTTGATGAGACAGTCAAGGACTTTGACTTCATCAAGAACGAAGATGAGCCTTGTATTTATAAGAAGATTGTAGGAAGAACTGTCGTTTTCCTAGTATTGTACGTGGACGACATTCTTTTGATAGGAAATGACATTTCTATGCTACAATCAGTCAAGTTATTCTTATCACAAAGGTTCTCCATGAAAGACCCAGGCAATGCCTCGTACATTCTGGGGATCAAGATCTACAGAGATTGATCCAAGAGACTACTGGGACTTTCACAGTTCAGGTACATAGAGACCGTACTAAAGAGATTTAGTATGGAAGATTCCAAGCGCGGTAATATACCCGCATTGCACGGAATCACCCTCTCCAAGGAGATGTCTCCCAAGACTGACGAGGAGAGGGTTCGCATGAGCATTATACCCTACGCTTCGGCGGTAGGATCTATAATTTATGTGATGCTATGTACAAGACCAGATGTAGCTTACGCGCTAAGCGTGGTGAGCCGGTATCAGTCGGACCTAGGTGAGGACCACTGGACAGCAGTAAAGAACATTCTCAAGTACCTGAGAAGGACTAAGGAGATGTTCCTGATTTACGGTAATGGAGACCTCAGGGTCGAGTCCTTCACCGACTCAAGCTTCCAGAGTGATAAGGATGACAGCAAGTTTGTCTCGGGTTTTGTGTTTACCCTCAACGGAGGGGTGGTATGTTGGAAGAGTTCCAAACAGGATACCGTCACAGACTCGACGATGGAGGCAGAATACATTGCTGCAAGCGATGCCGCAAAAGAGGCGGTCTGGATAAAGAAGTTCATAGCTGAACTTCAGGTGGTTCCGTCCATTGTTGATCCAATACCAGTGTATTGTGATAATAATAGGGCTATAGCTTTAGCGAAGGAACCACGGTCCCATCAGAAATCCAGGCACATCTTAAGGCGGTATCACCTGATCAGGGAGATCGTAGATCGCCGGGAGATCGTAGATCGCCAGGAGATCGAGATCCGGAGAGTGGATATGAAAGACAACACGGCGGATCCATTTACAAAGGCCCTCCCTCAAGCACAGTTCGAGCGACTTTGTGGGATGTTGGGTATGCGGTACGCCAGCAGCCGGCCTTAGTGCAGACGTTGGGTATTCGGTACGCCAATCACTGGCCTTTAGTGCAAGTGGGAGATTGTTGGATGTATATGTTCTAGAGGCCAGTATTGTATATGTATACATATGGATACTAGGGATATGTATGTACAGAACAATCTTGCTCAGTTTTATAGTATATTATTTGACTTGTTTTTATCGGGATATGTGTATTTATTTGTATTGTTATTATATCTGGTTTACACATATTGATAACGACTCGATACGGTAGTATACTATTGTGGTTTGTCTTTATCTTAACATGGCATATGTCATACTCGTTATTACATATTGCGGTTACATGTTTATAAAGCCCCTAGAATCTTGCTTGACTACCTGCGTTGTGATGGCGATCATACTTGTGGGAGCAGGATAGTCAATAAGCACATCCTTAAATGGTCCCTAGTCGCGTGAGTATCGAGACTGGGCACTTATACTCCAGAGTAGGCTAGAGTATACGTTTCTACCCCCGTCGGGAGATGGTTAGTCCCTGTTTCCCCCAATCAGAGCAAGACTCTGTTTGAATTTCAAAAATTCAAAAATTGAAGCAACGTTTCAAATTCCGTGCGCTGCGCGCAACGCGCCACGTGTCAAAAGCTAATACGCCAGCGCAGCGCCCAAGGCAGTGCGCCCAATCAGAGCAAGGCTCTATTAAAAACAAAGTTAAAGGAAATAACGCTTCAGTTGCGCGACACGTGTCAACGCAGTTGCATCTGCGCAAGCGCTGCGCTGCGCGACACGTGTCAGCGCAGTTGCGCAAGCGCAGGTGCGCTGCGCGACACGTGTCAGCGCAGTTGCGCTGCGCTGTGCGCTGCGCGACACGTGTCAAGCGCTGGGGCATTTGCGCCAAACAGAATTAAATTCCAGTAAGATCTTTCTGTTCTTGTTAAAACAAGAAGATTGCCTTCTGTAAAACAGAAGCCCTTGGATCAAACATCCAACGGTGGGGAAAATTCCCCAAATCACTCAGAGAATGATCTCTTTAACAAATTTAACTAATTAATGGGCACTATATAAAGGCCCCTAGACCCCAATTCAGAGATAATCAAGAACATCATCATCAAGAACCTTGAGAAGAACTTCAAAACAGAGAGAACTCTTCAAGAACAAAAAAGAAAAAGGTAAAATCCTTTATAAAAGAGAAGGTTCTCTTCTGAATAGATCATTGATCTAAGAACAAGATCAATGATCTTCAATAAAATAAAAATAATAATAGTGCCTTGCACTCTTTTTATGAACCATTGGTTCTGGAATCTTAAAGATTCTTTTCTTGAATCCAAAATTGGATCAAGTTATTGAAACAGTGCCTTGCACTTGCAAAAACTGCACTGTTGCGCTCCTGGGTTGGCGCAAGCCACCAGAGAGCGCCACGTGTCAGCAGCGCAACAGCGCAGCGCACTGACGCAGCGCACTGCGCTATTGCGCTTGCGCTCACCAGAGTGTGACACGTGTCACCTACACATGCGCTTGCGCTCAATACTTGGCGCAAAGCGCCTGACAGGCCACATGGCCATTGTCAGATAACTAATGCACTGCATTATTGAAAAGAAGGGCCGAGCCCAATTTAAAAAAAAGGCCTAACAGGCCTAATAAAATGCAATGCATTATTTTAAAGAAGGGCAGAGCCCAAACAGATGCTCTGCATCATTTATAAAGGGACAGAGCCCAAATCAAAAAGGCCTAGCAGGCCAGAATAAAATGCAGTGCATTATCAAACATGGGCAAAGCCCTAGCACAAGCCAAAGATAGAAACGTCGAATATTCTCAACTGGACTTAGCCCAATCATGGCCGTAAGTCCTCAAATTAAATTGACTGAGCAAGACTGCTCTCTTAAATCAATTTACATCCGGTTCAAGGGTACATCTCCAAACTCCTCTGACTTCTATCGTTGTAATCCTTCAATGACGTCAGAGAAGTGACGGGTCCCGATGACCACACATCAACACGGACTGCGGGGTCCTTAAACTCGTGGACTAATGCGTCCTTAAACACACCTAGATGGACTGTGGGGTCCTTAAACCCACGGACTTATGCGTCCTTAAACCAAAATACGGACTGCGGGGTCCTTAAACTCGTGGACTAATGCGTCCTTAAACACACCGAGATGGACTGTGGGGTCCTTAAACCCACGGACTTATGCGTCCTTAAACTAACGGACTAATGCGTCCTTAAACACACCCATATGGACCGTAATGTCCTTAAACTACTTATGGACCCCTATGTCCCTGAACTGAAAACGGACCACTACGTCCCTAAACTGGTAATGGACCGCATTGTCCTTAAACTACCAGTGGACCACTACGTCTCTAAACTGGAACAATAGAGCTTCCAAACGCTCTTTTGTTGGATCTAAACGATCCCGTTTAAGTTGATCTTAGCCTCAAATCTGGCTAACGTATCTTTAAACATTCAATCGGATTACATATTCCCTAATCAAACTTTGGTTCAAGGGTACATCTCCGAACTCCTCTGACACCTGTCGTTGTAATCCTTCAACGTCGTCAGAGAGGTGATGGGTCCCGACGGCCACATATGTTATTGGACCACTACGTCCCTAAACTGGAACATTAAAGCCCCTAAATGCTCTTCCGTTAAGTCAATCTTAGTCTTAAATTAGACTAACGTATCCTTAACGAACGTTTAAGTTGATCTTAGCCTCAATATGGCTAATGTATCCTTAAACTAAAAAACTAAACCCAAATCTAAGTAAATACGGATTTGGAATAATCCACGTCCTACGAGCGACGGCATAACTTAGTCTCCGTATACAATCCACGGGCAACCACAAACAAAACGAACACACACGACACGAAGTGAAATTTCTGGAGAAGGAGAAAGTGGTTACCGCGATGCAGTAGCGTAATTAACTGCAGGGGCTTGCGCCTGCAGGGAAGAGCGTCCCCATAATCAAAAAACCCTCAAGCAAGGGGGAATCTGATGAAGTCTGCTACATCGGCCGCATCCGTCTGAACCTCCGATACACGGTGCCATAAATCAACTTGGCATCTTCGGAGAGGTGGACGGATAAAACCAAATAGCATCTGCCCCGAATCTCAGGCAAGACGAACCTACGCGGTCGCGTCTCTGTATTCGAAGGGGAACAGTCCCACAGCCATTGGTCTGATGTACCCAAGATCGTATACAGGTGCTCACTGGGGTGAGTACACTGGACGGACTCGCCGAGGACTTCCATGTGGTACTATACCTATCGTCAGATAGAAGTTCTCAGGTGGCATGTGCACAGGTTAGTCCTTGGACCCGAGATCGGCATTTGTCTCGTGTGAGTTCCAACTGAACTTTGATCACTACCCTACCACGGCTCTACTGAGTCGTGCAAATAGGTTTTGGTTGGGTTCAGTCCCGAGCCACATGGAGGCAGTGGGTGATTGTCGGGGATTCGTCTCTCCCGGTATAAGGAGTCGATATCTCACTGTGACTCGATTGGTCAGGACCATAAGACCTTGGCCAAGGCAGATGGAATTTACTGATAGGTTGATCAGTAGTTTTCTAGATTGGTCCTGAGCCATATCGGCACGACTTATCAGGTTATTAGGGTCTGACATTTACCATTCCCCTAGACCCGGTATGCGATACTCTTTGACGAAGAGACCGGACTGTGCGGATATTGTCACGGATAGGCTTAGTAGGAGTTCGGACGAGCTTGCTCGTCGGCCTTCCTTTTCGACAAGTACCTGGGTAGCTGTTACGTACAGCTAGTGCCGCCGACGTGCTTGTGGTTAAACCCACTGCCAGAGTACTGTCGAGTCTTTAGAGTCCCACACAGAGGGTTTCCCTGATTCAGGCGAAATGGTATAGTTGCCGTATTGGATACGTGTAGGGTTCGATCGATTGATGTACTTTGTACTCGGACTTTCGATCGGACAGTTGATAATACTAGCCGGCTAGGGTTTGAGCCGGATTATTAAATCAGGTATTGATTTAATAATTTACATATATGTATTTCGATATGTATATTCTAGTATTACGTTCTTCGTGTTATTCTATCTCTTTGGGCGTTCGGATTTTTATCTGATTGCCGGTATATATATACAGTAGACCGAAATCCGTATTTATTACAGATTTCCTTCTAGAAGGTGGCCACCTCATTTAGTATTTTCCATTTATTTCATAAGTGGAAATGAGGTGTAAAGTGAGAGGAATGGGAGGAATGGAGTTGACCATGCTTCAATAGTGAACAAATGAATTTATAATTCATTTGTAGTTATTATTGAAGCATGGTTGTGGATTTTTTATTCTAAAAATTCATATACAAAACATTGGTATTGATTTTCTCTCTCCAAGGATGCTTCATAATTTTCTTGAGCTCTCATTCCTCTCTTTCTCTCTAGCCTCCTCCACCTTCATCTTCTTCCTCTTCACTACCTTCTCATGAGTTGAGAATCAAGTGAAGAGGCAAGAAAGAGATAGCTTGACACTTAGAACTCTAAACTACACCCTAGATTACTTGGTTTAGCAAACCAAGTTCTCTAGTTGCTCCTTTTGTTATATAGTTAGGAGCTAGAGCCATGGATCATACTCCCCGGGTGGATCATCTACGACAAAAGGAAGCCGGAGAACAAGCTCGATCCCGGAGAACCGATGGAGCCAGAGATGGTGATCGAACAAGTTCAAGGAGGCCACTTGGAGCATATGATGAAGAACGAAGACCGAAGGACTCGAACATCTTGGTATAACCCTTCATCATAGTAGATAGCTCTTCTATCTTTGCTAGTTGGTTTTATGGTAAAGATCCAGATTTTTGAGTTATCTTTGCGCCCCTTTTTAAACCCTAGAAAAATTTTTGTTCCGCAAACCGCCTCGTTTGGAGGCTCGGGCGTGAGTATAACCCAACATGGTATCAGAGCCACCCCATAAAACCTATACTAGCTAGTTCAAACGTGTTTAGAATAACGATCGACCGAAAATTCCAAAAACCGCATTTCTTTCCATGAAGTTTCTGTCGATTTTTAAAAGTGCTCGAAAAATCAATTTTATGGTCCCAGAAAATCATGCAGGCTTTTATAAGAACCCACAAGAAATTTGGGCCCCTGAGCCCATACTTCCACCGCGGAAACGCCGCATAGTGCCATACTTGGCCGCAATTCCGCGGCGGCATATGGGTCTCTGGGCCATAAATTTCTTCTGGGCCTCTTAATTGTTGGGATTGTGGTTTCTGGATAATTATTTTTGGGCCCAGATTTGTTACAGTGTTGGTTTAATACTTGGGGCCCACTTGGAAAGTTTAGTCGATCATAATTTTAAAATACGTAATTTTTTTCCAGTACATTCACTTTTATCTGCGACCGGGAATGTCGCTCGATCGGTAAAACTCGTCTGATTGCTATATGTTCCTTTAGACGGGTTTTGCGAACGTGACATTCGCGTTGATGTTGTGTGCTTGTGCTGTGATTGTGGTTGGATTGTCGTGGTGGATAGCGTGTGGTGCAATATTAGAAATACAGTTTATAATTCATTTGTACATTTGTTATTGCGGGGCGAGCGTTCGACATGTGGACTGCCGTCTTTGCCGTTTGTATATTATTTTGGGACACGACCGGGCTGAGGTCGATGTCACCGGTTGTATATATATTTTTTAATTTTCTGTATTAGGATTATCCCGCGGTGGGGTGCACGAATAGCCGGGTTCTAGAAGGGAACAAGCCCGCATCTCATGGCGCTGAGACGGAGGGGGCTTCATTCTAGAACTGGCAGGCTATTCGCCGCACTCGTAGGGGGTACAGGTTTTCATTGCACTGGCTATCCACACGACCGGGAACGTCGGGTTTTATTTGCGGCTCAAATGAAACCCGGGGCTCCAAAACTATCCACCATTCTGTAATGTTATCTGTGATGTTGTTTATTATCATGCCTGGGACGAATGTTATATATATTTATATATATACTAGTAGATGTTGTATATGTTTTGCACCCGCGCTAGTCCAGCCCCCGCTCTGTCGTTAGTTAAGTAACCTAACGGGTGATGACGGGGCCCCGTAGCGAATGCGGATGGCATATACGTATATTTTATTTTCGTTCTTTTCTGGTGTGATAGGATACAAATTGATGGGACCACATTAATTTTGATTAATGTAAGATAATAAACCTAAAAGATGTTGTTGGAACCAAGCTTTAAAAACTGACATTACAGACGTTCTCTTTTGCTTTACACACAGGTATTCATTTTGGAATATCCAGCACCTCATTCGACGAGGTAAGGGTCGAGATCCCATCACCGGGAGTGACCCCTTGAGTAAAAGTTTGCGTCAAGGTAATAACTTCACTATAGTCGATTATTTTTGCTTTGCATCATGGTATTCAGTTTGGAATATCCTGCACCTCATTCGACGATGAAAGAGCCGAGATCCCTTCACAGGGAGTGACCTCTTTACCAAAGGTTTTCGCCACTATATATTTACAAAACTACTCAGGTTCCTTCAACGATATCAAGTTCATTACGTCAACGGGTTTTTTCGCCAAAAACCCAGCCGTAGCTCTTCGTCATTTCAGATAAAAAGCAGTTAGTATTTATGCTATGTACGTTGGTCTCTATCAAGGCATAGTGTACGGTAGCTAAGTGTTGTTTATCTGTTGCATCTTAGGATGCAATTAATTAGGATAGTCGCATAGCCACTTTGGTCTCTATCAAGGGCTTATGCGGGTGGGTCTAAGTTAATCCAGGACAATGACGGGTTGAACTTGACTTGCGACTTATGGTACGTTGGTCTCTATCAAGACCATATGTCGTTAGGAGCAAAAACCACATCGGGAGTTTCAAACATACAGGAAACTTGCAGATTTAGTATACCTTCTGGAGTGTGGTGACTAGAGTGGATTCCATCTAGTGCATCACACAATGATAGTTGGATCCCGATCCCACTGATGAGTAGGATTACTCTCGGGAGATTATCACACTTAACAATCAATGCTATAAACCAAGTAGGTGTCTAGAAAGATGTTAGCGGGGCTACGCCTCCAGGGAAAAGAGGTTATGTAATTAAATAACTTCGCGAAAGGGTTGGAAAACCTCCCTCGAAGTACCAACACCGGCCTGGCTGAAAGGTTAAGCAAGTATCGTGACGTGATTAATCCTGACTAGTTCTTCTTTTAGGGTTTGAAGAAGAATTTGAGGAAAGTGGGAGCTATCCTGATTAGATAAATTAATAAACCAATCTAATCTTGTAAGAGCGCACGCTGAGTGTTTTCCCTCTCTCTCTCCAGATAGCAACCATTTCACGCCCTAATCAAGATAATAAAATGTATCGCTTGACCAATTCGAATTCTTATTCGGGGCTGGGAAACGTCGGTTCGGCTCTAACTTACGACAATAGTCATAAGTATGAGCAAGGGAAAGAGGAAAGTTTGAATTCCTTGATAAACCCATCGAAGAAGAAACATACTATTGCGCCTTCTTCAGGTGTTCTTGTAGTTGAGAACTGCTTTTCGGTCAGTCCTACCTCCTGGATACTAGATACCGGATCAGGATCTCATATCTGTAATTTATTGCAGGGACTGAGAAAAAGTAGGATAGTTCGACCTGGTGATATGTCCCTCAGAGTAGAGAACGGAGCACAAGTTAACGCTGCGGCCGTCGGTGAATATCACCTTATGTTGCCAAATGGTAATACTATGATTTTGAACAATTGCTACTATGTGCCTTCCATGCTTTGCAACATCATATCAGTTTCTTTACTTGATAAAGATGGATATAACTTTGCTCTTGATAGAAATATCATGAACATTTACCTTGATAAGGTATTGGTTGCAGAAGGTATACTGTGTAATGGTATCTATGTTCTAAATCAGAATACGGTTCTCAATGTAAAAAACACACGCAAGAGGAAGAGTTCAGATACGAACGAATCCTACTTGTGGCATTGTAGACTTGGTTATACCGGAGAGAAAAGACTGAGTAAGTTACATAAAGATGGACTCTTGAATACATTCGAATTTTCATCTTATGAAACTTGTCAATCTTGTCTTAAAGGAAAGATGAGCAAATCTACGTTCACCGGGCATGGAGAAAGAGCAGCAGAGCTCTTGGGACTCATACACAGTGATGTATGTGGTCCGATGTCTATACATGCAAGGGGTGGGTTCTCGTACTTCATCACATTCACTGACGATCTCTCTAGGTTCGGATATGTGTATCTCATGAAACACAAATCTGAAACTTTTGAGAAATTCAAAGAATTCAGAAAGGAAGTAGAGAACCAGATTGGCAAAAGTATTAAGATCCTCCAATCTGATAGAGGGGGGAGTACTTAAGTACGGAATTCAAGGACTTTCTAAAAGAGAACGGTATTCTCTCTCAGCTTACTCCTCCGTATACTCCACAACACAACGGTGTGTCGGAGCGGAGGAATCATACCCTATTGGATATGATTCGCTCCATGATGAGTAATGCTGAGTTGCCTCTTTCATTCTGGGGGCTTGCGCTTGAAACCGCAACGTATCTGTTGAATCAGGTTCCATCAAAATCTGTGCCTAAAACTCCATATGAAATATGGAGTAATAAAAGACCATGTCTTAAAAGGATTAAGATATGGGGTTGTCCGACCTATGTAAAAAACCAGAATCCGGAAAAACTTGAGGCACGATCAGTTTTATGTAAGTTTGTTGGATATCCCAGGCATTCAAATGGATATCTATTCTACCATGTCGATGAACAAAAGGTTTTTGTCTCTCGACACGCCACCTTTCTTGAAAGGTTGTTTCTTAAAAAAGAAATAAGTGGGGGCACGGTAGAATTGGAAGAAATTCCAGAAGGACAAACTACAACTGAAGATTTGGTAGAACCACAAGATTCAACCGTACCGGACGAACCTCGTCCACTCTGCAGATCTAGTAGGATTTCTCATCCGCCCGAGAGATACTACGGTTTTCTCATAGATGGGAATCGAGAGGATTGTATCTTGGAAGAAGATGATCCTACTAGTTTTAGGCAGGCCATTATCAGTAGGGACTCTGATAAGTGGCTGGATGCTATGCAATCTGAAATGGAGTCCATGTACACCAATAAAGTGTGGACCCTGGAAGTTGCTCCACCGGGGGTAAAACCCGTTGGATGCAAATGGATCTACAAGAAGAAACTTGGTGTAGATGGGCAGGTGGAAATCTATAAGGCTAGACTCGTTGCAAAAGGTTTTCGTCAAAGACCAGGAGTGCACTATGACGAAACCTTTTCTCCAGTAGCTATGCTCAAATCCATTAGGATCCTGCTTGCCATTGCTGCCTTCCATGACTATGAGATCTGGCAAATGGACGTAAAAACGACCTTTTTAAACGGAAATTTAGAAGAGTGCATTTATATGGATCAGCCAGAAGGTTTTGTAGACAGTGGGAGCAGCGGGAATGTGTGCAAGTTACTCAAATCCATTTATGGATTGAAGCAAGTATCGCGGAGCTGGAACATCTGTTTTGATGAGACAGTCAAGGACTTTGACTTCATCAAGAACGAAGATAAGCCTTGTATTTATAAGAAGATTGTAGGACGAACTGTCGTTTTCCTAGTATTGTACGTGGACGACATTCTTTTGATAGGAAATGACATTCCTATGCTACAATCGGTCAAGCTATTCTTATCACAAAGGTTCTCCATGAAAGACCTAGGCGATGCCTCGTACATTCTGGGGATCAAGATCTACAGAGATAGATCCAAGAGACTACTGGGATTTTCACAGTCCAGGTACATAGAGACCGTACTAAAGAGATTTAGTATGGAAGATTATAAGCGCGGTAATATACCCGCATTGCACGGAATCACCCTCTCCAAGGTGATGTCTCCCAAGACCGACGAGGAGAGGGTTCGCATGAGCACTATACCCTACGATTCGGCGGTAGGATCTATAATTTATGCGATGCTATGTACAAGACCAGATATAGCTTACGCGCTAAGCGTAGTGAGCCGGTATCAGTCGGACCTAGGTGAGGACCACTGGACAGCAGTAAAGAACATTCTCAAGTACCTGAGAAGGACTAAGGAGATGTTCCTGATTTACGGTAATGGAGACCTCAGGGTTGAGTCCTTCACCGGCTCAAGCTTCCAGAGTGACAAGGATGACAGCAAGTTTGTCTCGGGTTTTGTGTTTACCCTCAACGGAGGAGCGGTATGTTGGAAGAGTTCCAAACAGGATACCGTCACAGACTCGACGATGGAGGCAGAATACATTGCTGCAAGCGATGTCACAAAAGAGGCGGTCTGGATAAAGAAGTTCATAGCTGAACTTCAGGTGGTTCCGTCCATTGTTGATCCAATACCAGAGTATTATGATAATAATGGGGTTATAGCTTTAGCGAAGGAACCACGGTCCCATCAGAAATCCAGGCACATCTTAAGGCGGTATCACCTGATCAGGGAGATCGTAGATCGCCAGGAGATCGAGATCAGGAGAGTGGATATGAAAGACAACACGGCGGATCCATGCACAGAGGCCCTCCCTCAAGCACATTTCGAGCGACTTTTTGGGATGTTGGGTATGCGGTACGCCAGCAGCCGGCCTTAGTGCAGACGTTGGGTATTCGGTACGCCAATCACTGGCCTTTAGTGCAAGTGGGAGATTGTTGGATGTATATGCTCTAGAGGCCAGTATTGTATATGTATACATATGGATACTAGGGATATGTATGTACAGAACAATCTTGCTCGGTTTTATAATATATTATTTGACTTGTCTTTATCGGGATATGTGTATTTATTTGTATTGTTATTATATCTGGTTTACATATATTGATAACGATTCGATACGGTAGTATACTATTGTGGTTTGTCTTTATCTTAACATGGCATATGTTATACTCGTTATTACATATTGCGGTTACATGTTGATAAAGCCCTTAGAATCTTGCTTGACTACCTGCGTTGTGATGGCGATCATACTTGTGGTAGCAGGATAGTCAATAAGCACATCCTTAAATGGTCCCTAGTTGCGTGAGTATCGAGACTGGGCACTTATACTCCAGAGTAGACTAGTGTATACGTTTCTACCCCCGTCGGGGGATGGTTGGTCCCGCAGCCATTGGTCTGATGTACCCAAGATCGTAAACAGGTGCTCACTGGGGTGAGTACACTGGACGGACTCGCCGATGACTTCCATGTGGTACTATACCTATCGTCAGATAGAAGTTCTCTGGTGACATGTGTACAGGTTAGTCCTTGGACCCGAGATCGGCATTTGTCTCGTGTGTGTTCCCACTGAACTTTGATCACTACCCTACCACGGCTCTACTGAGTCGTGCAAACAGGTTTTGGTTGGGTTCAGTCCCGAGCCACATGGAGGCAGTGAGCGATTGTCGGGGATTCGTCTCTTCCGGTATAGGGAGTCGATATCGCACTGTGATTCGATTGGTCAGGACCATAAGACCTTGGCCAAGGCAGATGGAATTTACTGATAGGTTGATCGGTAGTTTTCTAGATTGGTCCTGAGCCGCATCGGCATGACTTATCAGGTTATTAGGGTCTGACGTTTACCATTCCCCTAGACCCGGTATGTGATACTCTTTGACGAAGAGACTGGACTGTGCGGATATTGTCACGGATAGGCTTAATAGGAGTTCGGACGAGCTTGCTCGTCGGCCTTCCTTTTCGACAGGTACCTGGGTAGCCGTTACGTACTGCTAGTGCCGCTGACGTGCTTATGGTTAAACCCACTGCCAGAGTACTGTCGAGTCTTTAGAGTCCCACACAGAGGGTTTCCCTGATTCGGGCGAAATGGTGTAGTTGCCGTATTGGATACGTGCAGGGTTCGATCGATTGATATACTTTGTACTCGGACTTTCGATCGGACAGTTGGTAATACTAGCCGGCTAGGGTTTGAGCCGGATTATTAAATCAGGTATTGATTTAATAATTTACATATATGTATTTCGATATGTATATTCTAGTATTACGTTCTTCGTGTTATTCTATCTCTTTGGGCGTTCGGATTTTTATCTGATTGCCGGTATATATATACAGTAGACCGAAATCCGTATTTATTACAGATTTCCTTCTAGAAGGTGGCCACCTCATTTAGTATTTTCCATTTATTTCATAAGTGGAAATGAGGTGTAAAGTGAGAGGAATGGGAGGAATGGAGTTGACCATGCTTCAATAGTGAACAAATGAATTTATAATTCATTTGTAGTTATTATTGAAGCATGGTTGTGGGTTTTTTATTCTAAAAATTCATATACAAAACATTGGTATTGATTTTCTCTCTCGGATGCTTCATAATTTTCTTGAGCTCTCATTCCTCTCTTTCTCTCTAGCCTCCTCCACCTTCATCTTCTTCCTCTTCACTACCTTCTCATGAGTTGAGAATTAAGTGAAGAGGCAAGAAAGAGATAGCTTGACACTTAGAACTCTAAACTACACCCTAGATTACTTGGTTTAGCAAACCAAGTTCTCTAGTTGCTCCTTTTGTTATATAGTTAGGAGCTAGAGCCATGGATCATACTCCCCGGGTGGATCATCTACGACAAAAGGAAGCCGGA
The DNA here is from genome assembly GCA_030015575.1 of Agapanthus africanus. Lineage (NCBI taxonomy): Eukaryota > Viridiplantae > Streptophyta > Magnoliopsida > Asparagales > Amaryllidaceae > Agapanthus > Agapanthus africanus. The sequence continues at coordinate 518,710,729 of JASDDO010000016.1, forward strand.
GAACAAGCTCGATCCCGGAGGACCGATGGAGCCGGAGATGGTGATCGAACAAGTTCAAGGAGGCCACTTGGAGCATATGATGAAGAACGAAGACCGAAGGACTCGAACATCTTGGTATAACCCTTCATCATAGTAGATAGCTCTTCTATCTTTGCTAGTTGGTTTTATGGTAAAGATCCGGGTTTTTGAGTTATCTTTGCGCCCCTTTTTAAACCCTAGAAAAAATTTTGTTCCGCAAACCGCCTCGTTTGGAGGCTCGGGCGTGAGTATAACCCAACAGAAACAGTTCACATCACTCCACCCTAAGACTTTTTCGGGGAAGGAAACTTATTTAGAAGCTGAAGAATGGCTCAAGGGAACAGTCAATGATCTCAGTGCCGCTCAAATTCCGAATGACGCGTGGGTGAACATCGCTAAGCTACAACTTACGGATAATGCCAGGATATGGTGGGAGGCAGAAGAAAGTAGATTGAAGGAGCCCATCGACTGGGAAACGTTCAAACAGCGTTTTTATACCAAGTATTTTCCAGTCGTGTCACACTTAAGGATGGAAAGAGAGTTTATACATTTCCAACGAGGGAGCATGTGGGATAAGTCGGTGGACGAGTACGCTTCGGAGTTCGCAAGGTTAATTCGGTTCGCGCATCATCTAGTGGCAACCCCAGAACTTTATGCTAAGAGATTCCGACAAGGATTGGACCTGAAGACACAGTCTTCCATGTCTTCTGCTAGCTTATCAACTTATGGTGAAATCTTAGAGGCGGCACGAAACTTTGAAGACCTTCAGAGACGCATAAGGAAGGATGAACGTTTGTCTGGCATTAAGTGGCCAGCCAATCAAATTCTTGAGGGATCTTCTTCCAGATTCAACGGGAGACAACAATCCAAGAGACCAGCCGGACCAACTATCTTCAGAAAACCAGCCGTTGTATGCAACCATTGTGGTAGGACCGGACACTACATGAGGGACTGTCGCATTTTGAACAAACTTTGCATAGTCTGTGGGTCTTCTGATCATGCCATTGGGGACTGTCCTCAGAGTGGGAGACAATCAGGCCCCGTCAACAAGCCAGCTAACTATGTGGCACCATAACAGGGAAACCGGCCACCTTCCGCCACTCAACCAACCGGTCAAGGGGCAACACCAAAAGGACCACCCTTGCCATCACAGGAGCGTATTTTTCAGCAAGCGCAAGGGAATGGACCCAAACGTCAGACCTTCACCATAACGGCCGTGAAGGCTGATGCCCGTGGCAAGACAGCAGAAGTACTCTTTTCTTTTTCAACCTTTCTTTGATACCATGCTTAACCATTCTTCGATGCAAATCTTAGTTAAACTCACCATAATTCCTCTAGTTTTCGTAATTTCGACTAGTTTCCTTTATGTTATATCTCGCAAGTTTTCCATCAATTCACAACCTCCCTTCAACTTCCAAACTCTTCTATCTAGAAGCAACTACTGATTTTACATTTTCCGATTCCTTGTACCTAAACCCTTCAGAGACTTTCCATGCATCAAGTGATACACCAACTCGCGAGAGCGACACATGCAGCAAAGAGGATTCCTGACAGCGTTACTGATTTCCGTGCCTAGTAGTGGCCACTCCTTTGAAAATTTCAAGTATGAAATTATTCTAAGGAAGGTAGATCGTAACTATCACAACCATTCTTGCAATTCTTAGCAAACCCAGAAGTTTTAAACATCCACAACGATTTTTCGGAGAAGGGACTTGGTGATGTGATGTATCAGCGCGGTGATATAGTTGCATATGCGTCAAAACAACTAACGACTTGTGGACGCAACTATCATGTTCAGATTTAGAACTGGCAAGGGTAATTTTCATCTTGAAGATATAGAAACACTACTCTAAGGAGAACATAGGAACACGGGTGGTTGAAACACATGAAGCAGATGAGAGGGATCAAGTTTTATATGGGAGAAGTGCCGATCGGTTGGGATGACCCTGAAGATGGAGAATTTGTAAGATTGACATGATTGTAGGAAAAAAAAAGTGGTGGAGATGGTGATACAATGCAGCGAGCGAGGAAAGCCCAGTCTACGACTCATCGACCGTTTAACATCTTGGAATGAGACGGTGGGTTTGTATATATACTAGCTTTGCTATTTTCTATGGAGGGTATGCATAATATTTTTATATCTCACAGCTAAGAGGGTATGCTGGCAACCCTAGCCATACTTTTGATCGTTCCGAGATCACGAAAAGGTTAGCATAACCTACGAGCAGCAACCGGTCGGAATACTAGAAGGATGAAATCTTGAGCGACAAGACAATCCAGTTGGCTAGAGCTATATGAAGGAAGAACTACTAGGCAGACATGCACGGAAGCGAGGAAACGGGACGAGAGAGCGGGACCCAAATATTTAACGGCGATAATCCCTTCTTAGTGATTTCTTTCTTCCCTTGACCTAACTTCTGAAATTTCGAGGACGAAATTATTTTAAGGAGGGTAGATTGTAACGACCGTGTTTTCTAATACCTAATAAAATATATTTTATTTAAATTTCTACTATCAAATAATTATTTACGTGTTTCTTTTATAGAATAATAATTTTTAAAGTAGTGTTAATAATTTTCAAAGCATTGAACATGATTAAAGGAATTTTCTAAAATCTATTTATTATTTGTAGGCTTAAAATGTTTTAATAAAATTTTATAACGCCTTAAAATAACCTACATATTTTTATTATCAATTAAAGTAATTAATTCGTAATTAAAAATATTTTAAAGGATAAACTAGGTATTATATAATCTTAATAACTAGCTAAAACCATAGGAATGAATATATTATTTAGTTTTAGCCCAAAACTATTTTTATATTAAAGATACCAATAAAATATATTTTCTGAATTTTTTCCATAATTTTTCCGTATTTTAAACTATTTTTAACAATTTTTTTAAACCTAATTCGATTTATAAAATAATAAACAGTTATTAATTTTGTTATAAAAAAAATTATTTATTTAAACCCCTTTTTACCTGGAACGTTGGATCATAAGATCCAACGGCCCAGACACACGCGGCGGCGCACACGTGGTGGGGACCATGCGAAAACGCGTGGTATCCACTCGCAGGCGCACACGTATCGCGTGGCGACACGCGGCGGCGGCGGTGCGATGGGCGGCGCGATTAAGGCCGTTGGATGCAGATCCAACGGCCATAATTCGTGGCGGTGGGCGCAATCATTAACAGAATGATTCGCAATCATTGGCCACGTGATTTTCCGTGTGATTTAACAAATTTTTGGATTTTCTTGTTGCCTTTTGAACCCTATAAATAAACACCTTCACACCTAAATTTCTCACATCTCAGAACTCCAAAAATTCTGAAAAAAATACCGGTGCCTTCGTATCGACGATGCCGATGCTACGGCTCCACCCAATCGAAGAGGAAAAATCGGGGCGCGGAGCTTTTGAGGAGTTTTGCACAAGCCTACGTTTTCAACCGTCTACGTCTAAACCCTGATCAAGGGTAGAACCCGCCTCTCTCCCCTTTTCCTATCACCTTCTTCATTCTCAATAACCTAGTTCCAACCTATATTTAAAATGTTGTTATAATATTCGTGCATGCCTATTCCTTGTACCCTCAATAACGATAATATTAACCCATATTTTAAAACGGTGTTTAAATTTCCTCTGTACACAAAAGTATATTGCACACCCATAATACCTGGAATCTGATATACCCAATGTCATAACCCATGAATTGTCATTTCACCTCTGACATACCCATACTATAAAAAAAATGATCTCGAAATAGGGTACTTCCACAAAATACCCTCGTTAATTAAAATATTATTTTTATTTAAAATATCCATAAGAGATAAGATATGTGAAATAAATATTTTAGATACGACATACGTATATCTTACTTACACTTTTTCAACTACTATAATATTGGTAAACCCCTTCAACCTTTTTAAAGAAGAAAATACTAAATTTAAATGACGATATCTTTTCAAAAGGAATATTTAGTGTCTTATTAAAAGGTAATTTTAAAATAACACCAATCTAGGGCAAAAGAAAGGTTGTAGGTATCAATCGTTTATCTAAACCAGATTTTGTGGTGCCTAGGCTAGACAAGTGAGAAAGGTAACTTTAAAAGGCCCGTCTCACGGTGATTCGTGAGCGGATCCCTCCTTTCCTTACTTGTGCTTACCTGGCCACAATTGGCGGTGAAGAGGCGATTTGAGGACCTCACAACTTGTCCTTTTGGAATATTAGGAGCAGTCTAGATTTTCAAATAAAAACCTCTTGCAAAAGGTTTTTCAAATAAACACCACAATCTTTTATCGAAAGGATATTTTCCGTAAAACATTATGTTTTTCCAAAATAATAAATATCCCAAATATCACGGTTTTTCTTAGAAGTAATAAAAGATCATTAAATGCTATTATTCTTTTTAACTAAGCTTTCCCTAAAATGTCACGAAGTACTTTACGAACTCTAGAAAATAAACGAGTGGTTGTGGAAGGCCATATTAAACGAGATCAATACTTTAAAAATTTCCAGTTTATGACAACATGACATATACAAAACATGATATGGTTATGGTTAGAATGCGCGGACCTAGGTATAGAATATTTTATGAAGATCCCTGCAGGCAGGGTGACCAGTCCAATATATGGGCGACTATACAAATATGAAGATCCCGATATTCTGAGTGACCAGTCCAATATATGGGCGACTATACAAATATGAAGATCCCGATATTCCAGGTGACCGGTCCAATATATGGGCGACTATACAATGTGGCAATTCCATGCCTAGAGGTATACGCACTAACTCTAATTCGTCAAAACTTTTATACTGAACCACGGGGATGGGTAGTTTGATTTGGCAAGGAGATTCGGAACTCGGATTCCCCTACTACTCGATCATGATCCCGGAAAGTGAAACGGTACATTTCACTTCCCCAGTTGTTGTTCCGTGGCCACAACGGAATAATCGCGAGTATCCGGACCCTTGTTTAACAAACTAAAACGTTTATAATACCTATTGATACTCAACACTAAACCCACATCATGTGATATACCTACCTGTTACCTTATCTACCTTTCTTCATGAGACACGAGTTATTCAGTATCTTGGATGTGGATATTTTACCAGTTTAGACTTGTTGTTTATTTTGGAACTGAAGGGTGGTAATACCTGTGCACTTGAGTGATATTCACGCTAGACAAAGCTCCATCGTAGTCATGGGACACCTTTCGGGGATGTTCACGCTACCACAATGATTACCATCCCAGGCACGAGCATCAGCTCATACTGCTTCCAGCTAGTCATGAGATACCTCAAGGATACGAGTATGTTCACCCGTCAATTCCATCCATACACACCTTGTTTAACCTGATCTAACTCTTAGACTGAATATCCGTTTGACTTGACTTGAACCTTTACCAAACATATACCTCATACAACTTACTAATATTCACATATCTAATTTGTGTATAACCTCATACACATGTACATCATATTCATTATATACACATGTTCGTTTCTATACCTTTACTTTCTTATGAGGCAATCCTACCCGAGTATAACTCGCTGACGGACCTTCCTTTTCTTCCTCTATCTTTGGAATGTTCGTCGGATAAGAATGAGTATTATAGCGAAGATCAAGGTGTGAAGCCAACTTATGAAGATTGTGCAGACTGGAAGATGGAAGATTAGCTAGATTTAAATTTTGTTGTTGCCCACATGTTTAGGGCTTTTGTTTCTTCTCGATGTAATTAAACTACTTGGTTTATTTTACTCTTCCTTTTGGGATGTAATAAAGTTTGGTTAATGGAAATAAATGCCTTTCGCTTTTATTATTTTTGTTTTGGTACACGTCCTGCATGTTATATATTCATACGCTTAACGTAACTGTATTGAATAGACCACTTTCAATACAGTTAGGTTGCGGACTTTGCCACGTCATTCTTCATCTTCTTTTAGGAAGCGGGGCGTGACACGCATTTGATGTTAGCACTTTTCATGAAGCGTTGCTTCGCTTTCCAATCTTGGAAACAGAGATTTGCTATAATTTGGGGTGCACGGCGCAGAGCGCAGCGCAGCCTGCGCTAGCGCACCCGTGTTCGACACGCGGTGCATGGGACGCTTAGCGCTAGCGCACTTATGGTGCGCTGCCTAGGGCGCAGCGCACCTGGCGCTAGCGCATCCGTGTTTGACACATGGCGCGCCTAGCGCTGGATCTAAAGCGTTGCTTCAATTTTTTGACTTTTGAATTTCAATACAGAGCTTTGCTCTGATTGGGGGAAACAGAAATGTCGCTTCATTTCAAATCTTGGAATTTGAACAGAGATTTGCACTGATTGGGGAAACAAATGCCCCCCCACCGTTGCGCTTACCTGGCCCATACGTGAGTGCGGCGGTGGTAGCATCTCAGTCGTTGGATCAACTTTTGGAAGTTGAAACGGCTTTCAACGCCTATAAATAGGACCTTTGGTCCCTTTGATGATTTTCATCTTCTCTTTGAGAATTATCTCTTCTTCAGAGTATTGCTCTCCTGTTTAAGAACCTTTTAACAGTCAAAACTCTGTTCAAAATTTAGGTAAAGTCTAAAACTTTTACTAAATTAGGGTTTTACCCATTAACAGAGCCTTGCTCTTCATGGATCTTTGATCTTCAGAAAACCCATTTAGGGTTTCATTAGCAGAGCTTTGCTCTCATGAACCCATGGATCTAAAGAGATCTTTTGGGGTTTCTCAGCCCATAAACAGAGCTCTACTCTTTTGGTAACATGTAAATTTTTTAATCTCTTGTGAGGAACTCTTAAGAGTTTTTTCATGGATCTTGATAATCCCAGAATTTTTGATTCATAAAAATTGATTTTAATTAATTCTCTGATGGGGTTTTCATCCTTTTTACAGAGCCAGGCTCTTAGCATTCTCGGAGAATCTCTTTAAATTCCTTTCATAATTGACTTTGACAGGTGTCATTCCTGTTCATAGAGCATTGCTCCCGAGGAGTTTAACTCTTTGACCTGAAGGGTCGCTTATTAAATGAGATTCCCTTTTCAGGATTTCTCATAAATTCGAATGTATTAGGTGTCATAATTAGAATTTGTTTTCTTCATGGGGATATCAAGAGTCGTTTAAATTCCGTATCTATTTTTCTTCATTACTGATCTTCTAATGATATTTCTTTTCAGGCACTATGGCTGTTCATTTATATAGTCTGCACGAGTTCATCTCTTTTGAGGATATTCGCGTACAGGGCCGTTGCCAAAATCAAGAGTTTACAGATGCCCAATGTACGGAGATCATGGATCGTCTGCATGCAGGCGCCGGTTGGCTGCTTCCTCTCCGTTCCGCTCTTTTGAAAATCATAGTGGGAGCAATTTGGAGGGCACTCCCTGGGTTTCACGAGGCCATGCCGCTTAATACGCTGGATGATGCCGAAGACAAAGTGCATTCGGTGTACCTGTCAGGGCTGATCTCAAAGAAGTGGCGAGATACCCTCATTGATATTCTGCATCAACTTTCCAACAGACGACGATAATCGCTTCTTATCGAAGGGAGGGGACATTGCCGAGGATCTCGACACTCGTGAGCGCGAGAGGATGCACACGAGAATGGTCAGAAAGGCCAGAAAGACTCTAGACGGCCTTACTTTCGAATTCCTCAATCCATGCCCTGGATCTGAGGTTTTACCATTGTAATCATTTTGATGATGTTTTCGTTTACTGCTTTCATAATTGTAAGAACTTTTTCGAAGTATGAATGGCAAATTCCTCATTTCAGCGTGTTTTATTTTATGTACTAAATCTTTTGCACATGCACGAACGGGTATGCTTCGCACGCTTAATCAAATGCGCATCAAATGTTCTCCTTGTCGCTTTCTTCTCTTTTCTTTGTTGCCGGCATATTATCTCAGTAAGCATAGCCTGTGGATGATAGAGAGCATTCTATCTTGAAATTTTTTTTGAGAGGTATTGATGGCTTAGGAAACAGGGTTAGGATCTGTCACCTAAGACTTTTCAATTTTATGAGCCGTGAGGGTCTCATAAAGACTTTTCTCCCTATGCGTCATGAGGATCTCGTAGGTGTCTTTTCCTCTTAGGAGTCGTGAGGATTCCTAAGTGTGTTTCCCCTTATAAGTCGTAAGGATCTTATAAGAGAGTTTTTTTCCTTACGAATCGAGAGGACCCGTAAGTGTTTAGTGGGATTGACATGTAGATGACGTATTTCCGAAACGGGATCATATGGATGACGTATTTCCGAGATGGGGTCATGCTGATGACGTATTTCCGTGACGGGGTCATGCTGATGACGTATTTCCGAGACGGGGTCATGCTGATGACGTATTTCCGTGACGGGGTCATGTTGATGACGTATTTCCGAGCGGGGTCATGTGGATGACGTATTTCCGAACGGGGTCATTGATTGATCAAAGAATTGTTTACCCCAATCAAGAACGGCGTCGCTTGGTAGCTAGCCGGTGAGTACGGGTTGGTCCACATGGATTTTGTGTATTCTCAATTTGTTCTAACGAGTTAATTCCGATTGTTGTCGGATTGATTATTCCTAAAAACTAAGGTTGATCTAAACTAGGATTAAAATCTTGTTAGGGTTAGGTTTAAGTTAAGTTTAGAAAGTCAATATTCTCACCGCTTTCTATGCCCTATTTAAGATCTATGCGGTGTTATGGTAATAATTAATAAAGTGGATTAGTACCATCGCGAAGAAATGATGTTTCTTCCTCTAGGTTCTTGTCCTTCCTTTCTTAATTCTTACCCCAACCTCCATGGAAAACATACGCAACCGGTCTTTTATACTACGGTATCACCGCTACCTCATGGGATAGGGTGCCGTAGGGAGCGGTGTATGTATGCATGCATGGAGTCCTATAAAAATATGTGATGGGCAAAAAAATGGGTGAGAGATCTTCATCTCTCAAGCCTTCCCTATTCCTAACCCTAACAAGTGAGGAACTACTCACTCATTAGGAAATTGAAAAACATATTCTAAACTAATTAATTAGGGCAGATAATAAAAATTAACCAGGGCGGATAATAAAAATTACCCAGGGCAGAAAGAAAATTAACTAGGGCAATAAAAAGAAAACTTACTCTAATTTTTATTTGATGCTCTCTTCATTCATTTACAGGAATTGAATTTTGAATTTTGATAAATACATTGAGGCACAAGAAGAGGCATACCTCCAAAAGAGGTTTATGATTTCTATTTATAGAGCATAGAAACCCTAGGGTTACAATCGACTCACATCTGCATTTACAAATATACCCCAAGAAAAACCTAATCAATGCACCGTCGCACCGACACCACCGACACGCGCCACGCACGCGCAACTCACGGCTGCGGATCCACGGCCATAAGCTTGGTTTGGCCGCGGTTCCGCGACCGTCTTAAGGGCTTGACGGCTAATTTTTCTTCTGTTGCTTCAGATTGCTTTTAACATCTGTTTTCTTCACTTTGTTCTTCAGAATGTCTTTTGGTCCTCTTCCAGATCTCCACAGTGAATAATGTAGTGGACTTTATCGTTCACTTCGTGTCGAAGTCTTGAACCTTGCGCTGCCTTTGTACTTTGTGAACTTATTCACTGATCTTCGTTTATTCTCCAACTGTAGGCTTGATCAAGAATTTTCCATTTGTTGGTCGTAGTCTCACTTTTGTATCGTCTTTTCATCTTTTTCACTGTTTTTATTCCGAAAACCTGTAACCTACAACTATGTAGCAGACATGGGTCAAAAGCACTTGTTTATTTGTAAAATGACTAAGAATGGGGAATATAATAATGCAAAATTATGATATGAACAAATACCCCCAAACTTATCTTTTGCTCGTCCTCGAGTAAACCTAGTTTTATTCTCGAAAAAGACCTAGCCTCACTTTCGCAGGGAAACGCGATTGCACTGAGCTCGTGCAACAAGCCGTTAAACCTCTAGGTGTCTCTAGTAGGAGGAGTGTTGTCTCTTGAGGGTTTTCAGCGGATACTACCCACAAAATCCTATCAATTCGGCCTATTGAATTTTATTCTCCAATTAGGTTTTCTAACAAGAAACTCTATTATCTTTGACTCAGAAATTATCAAACCGTTTTTTTCACGCTTCCTTATCATTTAACTCAAGATTATATATATTCTTGTGAATTTACTTAGCTTTTGGCTTCTTTTAAGTTTTCCTTCTAGGGTTCCATCTCAACTTAGGAATTTTTATCATATCAATTAAAGATATAATTCCTATTTTTCATTCCTATCTCTTATCTAAACCCCAATCATATACCCCTACGTGTGTGTATGTATCACCCCTACACTTGGAAATTCAATTCAAGCTCTTATACTGTTGTCCATTGTCCAGAGTACTTTAGTTTGTGAATTTTAGATGATATTGTTCACACATCCTTCATGTGACCGTTAATATTTCTTCAGCTACTAACGACCGATTACAAAATATGTTCGCGCATTAAGGCATAATCCCTAGTCTTGTAATACCTAAGGCTTTAGCAGTGACTCCCAAACCAGTTGGTCTAAGGCACTAGGTGATAAAGCACCCTCGCTAAATATTTTTTCTATTTATGCAGCCTTAAGTAATTACAAAAATCAGTGTTCATTTTTTTTATCTCTTTATTCACACTTGTATTTTTATTTTATTTTTCTTCGTACTAAGGACTTTAGACAAGAGCATTTCAAGGTCTCTTCTACTATTCCAAGTTTCAAGGTTCGTGTTTGTGCAATTTGTAGGGTATATATTTTTAGAATTTGGACTTAAGTTTAGGAATTATTTTTCAAACTTATACTTTAATAAAAATATCAATACTTTTCCCTTGTTTTAACTTAGCCCACGAAGTCAACTCGAAATTTGCCTATTTCTAAATAAACTACAAAGACATATATTTTCTACCGTTAAATTTTAAGAAAAGTTATTTTTAAGGTTTTTAAATTACTAAGTCTAAGATCTAGTTGTTCCTAGCTAGTTAACCTATTTGTCAAATCCAAGTCAATTATGGCCAAAATTGAATGTTTCAATTTTTATAATTTTTGAAATTTTTCAATTTTTATGGGTTTTAAAATAAGTATGCAAATGCAAAAATATACATATGAATGCGAAGGAAGAAGGCTTACCGAGCACACCCCCAAACTTAAACTTGACAGTGTCCTCACTGTTAGGCTATACCAAGTGGGTCAAAATGTCGGCACTCCCCTATTTATTTATTTATAGTTTTTTTATAATTTTTATAATTTTTATGGGTTTTTTAAAAAAAACAAAAAAAACAAAATATATACAAAAGGGTCCCCCCAAACTTAAGTGAGACAGTGTTTCCACTGTCTTAAGCGTTAAAGTTCAGAGTTAGGGAGGAGAAAAATCAAACTATACAAGGCCTTACACAGGCCAAAGGTTAGCACCAACCATTCAAAAATTCTATCGTGATAATGGTAGGGTTGGTGGAAGAATGGAGTGTAGAGAAAGGAGTTGAGAAACACACGAGACCGTATGGGAAGAAGGGTGGAATATGGTCTCGGTGGAGGAGAAGAATGACGGAAAAGAGAAAGAAGTGTAGTACGAACTTGAGGGTGTAAATCGAGTGAATAAATTAGCGCAATTTGTGATGACCGATGTGTTAAAAGCGATTGTGCTAATCTATCAACCCGTCGAGAAATGGGGTCAAATCCCTCAAGATTCGCAAGAAAACATGGGTACGTTGAACTTGGTAAACCATCCATTGAAAATGGAAACGCGACGGATTCTTGCGTGGTCGAAATGATGGAAAGGACGAAGGGGAGTGATTTAGGGATAGTCTTCTTCTCACCTAAGTAAACTGTCTCGAATTTGAAGGATTCCATCAATGGTTCAAAATGACTGTAAGCAACTGAGTCTGATGGTTCAACTAACTCATCTGAAAATTCAAAGGACTCAAACTCGGGCGGTGAGTCTTCAAAATCGTCCGAAAAAGTGAAGCACTCATAATCGTTATCGGCTGTGAGAATTGTGTCAGATTCAAAGAGGAACGCACTAGTAGCGTCCAAATTGCTATGATCGAAGAGAAATCTTTCAAGCTCATAGTCCTCCTGCATGATCTTTTGTGTGGTCGGAACGATGGAAAGGGGGGGTGATTTAGGAAGTATAACAGTTAAAGGTTCAGGAGGATGAACTGGAAAATCCGATTCGTCAAACAAAAATGGTTCATCCTCAATACTATCCTCAATACTCTCCTCAATACTATCCTTATAATTCTCCTCAAAAATTATCTCATCCATGCAATTATCATCAAAATCAAGACGCATATGAAGTTTGGGAGAAACATTTAATGACTCGGGATGATGAATTGGAGAGAAAATTTCAGTCAAATCTACGGGTTCATCATCCAAAATATTCCCTGCGTCTATATCCTCAATCAAGTGAAAATCAATTTTTTCTGACACCTCATCAAAAGCATGGATATTTATCAATTCAGGTTCTAGATTGGAGGTGTAGAGGTCGAAAGGATTAGGTTTGGGTTCACTCGAAAAGGGCTCTTCACAATCAGGTAAATCAAACACTACAAAGTCGCACAACTCATTACACGTTTTATTTTTAACTGGTGAATCATTTGGGACACTTGTTTGAAAACCGGAGTTGTGGGATTCAATTGGGTATGGGTAGGTTTGATTTGGAAGGTGTAAAACTCACCCTCACCACTCAAATTCTCACTCTGTCCAACCGCTTCATCATACATTGGAAGATTTGGAGCTAGTTGGAAACTAGCTACCGGTTCACTAGGTTGCATAAGGGCGGCAATGGACGCATCCAAATTCCTCATCTGTCGGTTTGTTGCTGCAATATAATCTTCCAACGACTGTTCTAGACTAGACATGGGTTGTGAAGGGGTTTCAGTAAAAGATTCAAAGTTGTTTGGATACGTGAAACTCCCAAATGGTTGTGTAGAAACAATGTCTAGGGAAGGTGCGGAAGTCGGGTAGGACTGGTAGGAATTGAATAGTTGGACAGGAATAGGATCGACATTTGGATAAAAAGGTGAATGGATTTGTTGATCCCAAGAACTGGAAGTGTTGAAAGGAGTGAAAGATCGGATACGAGATTGTTCAATATGTTCAGCGATAGACATGGGTTTCGGAGTTACAACAGGACTCGAAGAGAGAGTATCAATGTAGGAAGGTGGTGAAGGTTGAAATGGTTGATACAAAGTGGATTGTGGAGTCGAACTGTTTCTCCTAGACGCTTCTATTCGATCGTTCAAAGAAATTTTGGGCATGGAGGGGTCGTCCGTAACTCGACCAAAACAATTCGCGTATGAAGCAAAGTTTGGTTCAGGATACCAAAGTTCGGCAAGAGTTTTATGAGGTGGGGTACCCATGATGTAAGAAAGGAGAAAAAAAAGAATGTGGGGTGCACGGATTTCTTAGGGACAAGTTGCAAGTTTTTTTGTAAAATTTTTTCGTTTTTTCTTTTTGTGTTTTTTTCTATGTGGAGCTTTTTGCAAAAATGATTTTCGATAAAAGGTTTAGACACACGTTCAATCAATCACAAATGCACAATCAGGCCTAGATCTAGGGTCACCTAGGTCAGCTAGACAGCTCCTAATTGTTCCAAAGGGCAAGAAGTAGGACCTCAAACCGCCTCTTCACCGCCAATTGTGGCCAGGTAAATGCCAGGTAAGTGGGAAGCTCTCCAACACGTAAGTAGTGTGCCTAATTAAGTAACCACCCGCCTTAGACACACTTGCCTAGACACCACAAAGTCAGATTAGGATCAACGGTCGATGTTTACAACTAGTCCTTTGTCCTATTGAGCGCGGAGTCCTTAGGGCTGAGTCTAATATTTTTTAATTAAATGATGGTCAATGCAATATGCCTTATGTGATTTTTGGGGTCCTGGGAAGGATAATGAAATCCCCACCCAATCTGATTGGTGTAAAAGCCCCTTAAAGTCAATTAAATTATGCAAAACAGGAAACACAATCAAACACTTGCAAACAAATTTTTTTTATTTTTTTAGCGCAGCGCAAAGAATCCTGCACAAGATCAAGTTATTGAGAAGGGGAGAAAAAATTTTTAGCGCAAAGAATCCTGCAGGAAAATATTACAGAGGAGATATCAGGGGTTCAGAGAAGGAGAAAGGAGACTTACAGTGGGATTTCGGGTTGCTGAAGTCAGCAACCCGCGGCGGTTCCGCGGCAAAGAGGGGGTTCCTGCGGCGGTTCCAAGGTGGGTTGAGCGGTTCAGTTCTCCAGATTTTTTTCTGCTCTTCTGTTGTTGTAATCCTCTGTTGTTAAGATCTTCAGTTTTCTGTTTCGCTCTTTAGATTTTTCCAGATCCGAACTCGTTCGTCGATCCTGCAAAATTCACACGAAAATACCCTTCACAAAATAACAAGATGATAAATTTTTTATATTTTGTATTTTTCAGTTTTTACGATTTTTATAATTTTATATTAACCCGAAATTGCAAAAAGAAAATACTATGCCATCCCCGGCAACGGCGCCATTTGATTGATCAAAGAATTGTTTACCGCAATCAAGAACGGCGTCACTTGGTAGCTAGCCGGTGAGTACGGGTCGGTCCACATGGATTTTGTGTATTCTCAATTTGTTTTAAAGAGTTAATTCCGATTGTTGTCGGATTGATTATTCCTAAAAACTAAGGTTGATCTAAATTAGGATTAAAATCTTGCTAGGGTTAGCTTTAGGTTAAGTTTGGAAAGTCAATATTCCTCACCGCTTTCTATGCCCTATTTAAGATCTATGTGGTGTTATGGTAATAATTAATAAAGTGGATTAGTACCATCGGGAAGAAATTATGTTTCTTCCTCTAGGTTCTTGTCCTTCCTTTCTTAATTCTTACCCCAACCTCCATGGAAAACATACGCAATCGGTCTTTTATACTACGGTATCACCGCTATCTCGTGGGATAGGGTGCCGTAGGGAGCAGTGTGTGTATGTATGCATGGAGTCCTATAAAAATATGTGATGGGCAAAAAAAGGGGTGAGAGATCTTCATCTCTCAAGCCTTCCCTATTCCTAACACTAACAAGTGAGTATCTACTCACTCATTAGGAAATTGAAAAACATGTTCTGAACTAATTAATTAGGGCAGATAATAAAAATTAACTAGGGCGGATAATAAAAATTACCCAGGGCGGATAATAAAAATTACCCAGGGCAGAAAGAAAATTAACTAGGGCAATAAAAAGAAAACTTCCTCTAATTTTTATTTGATGCCCTCTTCAATCATTTACAGGAATTGAATTTTGAATTTTGATAAATATATTGAGGCACAAGAAGAGGCATACCTCCAAAAGAGGTTTAGGATTTCTATTTATAGAGCATAGAAACTCTAGGGTTACAATCGACTCACATCTGCATTTACAAATATACCCCAAGAAAAACCTAATCAATGCACCGTCGCACCGACACCACTGACACGCGCCACGCATGCACAACGCACGGCCGCGGATCCGCGGCCATAAACTTGGTTTGGCCGCGGTTCCGCGGCCGTCTTGAGGGCTTGATGACTAATTTTTCTTCTATTGCTTCAGATTGCTTTTAACATCTTTTTTCTTCACTTGTTCTTCAGAATGTCTTCTGGTTCTCTTCCAGATCTCCACAGTGAATAATGTAGTGGACTTTACCGTTCGTTTCGTGTCGAAGTCTTGAACCTTGCGCTGCCTTTATACTTTGTGAACTTATTCACTGATCTTCGTTTATTCTCCAACTGTAGGCTTGATCAAGAATTTTCTATTTGTTGGTCGTAGTCTCACTTTTGTATCGTCTTTTCATCTTTTTCACTGTTTTTATTCCGAGAACCTGTAACCTGCAACTATGTAGCAGACATGGGTCAAAAGCACCTGTTTATTTGTAAAATGACTAAGAATGGGGAATATAATAATGCAAAATTATGATATGAACAGTCATGTGGATGACGTATTTCCGAACGGGGTCATATGGATGACGTATTTCCGAACAGGGTCATGTGGATGACGTGTCGTCTGTTGTAATGAGACGAATATCGAAGTGGTCTCCAGGTTGTCTGGGAACCATCGAGATTTAGAGTAGGGGCTATGCTGTAGCTCCAGGGTTGATTGCAGCGTCTGAATCTTGCTGGAATGGGGAGGAACGCTGTCGATGATCTCTAGGATATCCCTGAACTGTCTAGATTTGGTTTCGTTTTCTGATGGAGCCTGGGGAGGGAAGGTGTGATTCCTTCTTTATTTGCGTCCCTGGATTGTATACAGGGATTGATGTGATATCACCCATAGGGCATAAATTTTATTTATATTTTTTATTTCTTTCCGCGATGCTCCATCATTTCAGCTTTTATATCGCAAAGGTCGGGATTGCCCAATCATTTCGGCTATTTTTCGCGGTGCCCAATCATTTCGGCTATTTATTTTATTTTTCCTCGCTGCTTTTTATTACGAGTTGCCCAATCATTTCGGCTATTTTGCATGCATACATTTTTACTTGCTGATTATTGCAAGTTGTCCCATCATTTCAGCTATTTTGTATGCATGTGTGGCTTGCTAGCTTCTTACTGCAAGCTTGGAATTAGACACCGATTTCGGCATCAGCACCGCTATAACTAGGATATTGCCAGGAGCGAATCATCATCTGCCTCTGTCGATGTCGAACAAATATGGCTTAGCGCACAGGGTTAGAATCCTGTCGACTGAGGCTTTTGACTTTATGAGCCGTAAGGGCCTCATAAAGGTTTTTTCTCCCTACGAGTCGTGAGGATCTCGTAGGTGCGTTTTCTCCTTAAGAATCGTGAGGATTCCTAAGTGTATGGCTTCTCGTAAGTCGTAAGGATCTTACAAGAGTATTTTCTCCTCATAAGTCGAGAGGGCTTACAAGGGGGTTCACCGTGCAAACATATCCCTAATTACGGACGGGACTTTGTTAAGGAAATGTTTATTCGCGCCCGTGGATTGTATACAAGGGTCAATACTGAACCGTTTGTAGGGCAGTGTTGGAGGTTGTGGTGGTTGCTTAAGAACAGGTTCAGATCGCTGTAGTTTAAGACTTTCAAATCTTATGAGCCGTGAGGGTCTCATAAGAGGGTTCTCCTTACGAGTCGTGAGGATCTCGCAAGTGTAATTTCTCCCCAGGGATCGTGGGGATCCCTAAGTGTGTTGTTCCCTTGTGAGTCGTAAGGATCTCACGCAGGTGGTTTCTCCTTACAAAGTCGAGAGGACCTTATAAGTGTTTTTTTTAAACGAGATTGCGCCCTTTTGGGTTTTCACAAAACTCGCCGGTAGCCCAGCTGTTTTTACTCACGGAGCCCTTTCGGGTTTTCATCCGTCCCCATTTTGCTTATGGGCATATCGTTTTCTTTTTTCTCTTTTGTTTATTCTAACGAGGTTGCGCCCTTTCGGGTTTTCACAAAACTCGCTGGCAGCCCTGCTGTTTTTACTCACGGAGCCCTTTCGGGTTTTCATCCGTGCCCATTTTGCTTATGGACATACCGTTTTTTTTTCTCTTTTTTTTATTCTTTTTTTTGTATCAGCTCTGGGATGCTGCAATCTACCGTAGTTTATTGACATCTCGGGTCAACAGCTAGTTTTAGGATATAGTGGTCCATCGTTAGTTTAAGAACGTTTCGGTCCGACGCCAATTTTAGGACATAGTGGTCCATTGTTAGTTTTAGGACATTTCGGTCCGTCGTTAGTTTAAGGACGTTTCGGTCCATTATTAATTTAAGGACGTTTCGGTCCGACATTAGTTTAAGGACGTTTCGGTCCGTCGTTAGTTTAAAGACGTTTCGGTCCGTTGTTAGTTTTAGGACATTTCGGTCCGTTGTTCGGCTACTGCTTATAGAGTTTGGGCTTAGGAAGATAGCGAGCGGACATAGTCGTCGTCATCTATCATTGACCTAAGCCGTGACTCGTCAGGCGTATTACTTTTTTAGGAAGCAACCATTTATTGGCCTGAAGGGCCTTTCGCCATGCATGTCCATGAGTAGATAGGCCCCACCTTGGTAGACTTTGTCTATAATATACGGGCCTTCATAGTTCGGCTCGAATTTCCCCTACTTGGCGCGATTAGGGATCATAGGTCTTTTGACTACTAGCACGAGTTCGCCTTGGCGGAATGTTCTCGGCCTAGTCAATCTTTAGTATGAGCGCGTCATCTTTGCTTTATAAGCCTCCAGATTTTGTTGCGCTATGAGCCGGGTTTCATCAAGGGCATCAAGCTCCTCAAGCCGAAGGTGAGCATTTTTTTCTTCCGTCAGCTCGTAGTGAACTGTCATTCGTAGAGAGGGTAACTCTATCTCGAGGGGGAGTACCGCCTCTGTACCGAATACCAATGCGTACGGAGTTGTGTTCGTGGCCGTTTTGAACGTAGTTCGATACGCCCAGAGAGCTTCATGCAGTCTCTCATGCCAGTCCTTCTTATTTCGAGACACCGTCTTTTTCACGATCTTCATCAAGGTCTTGTTAAAAGCCTCAGTTAGACCGTTAGCTCTGGGATTATAGACTGAGAAGTATCTCCAGTCTATGTTATGCTGTTGCGCGAAGCGGCTGATTTTGTGGCTTCTGTAGGCCGGCCCCTTATCGGAGATGATCCGTCTCGGAGTTCCAAACCGATAAATGATGTGCGTCTTGAAGAAATGGAGGATATTCTCCATCTTCACTTCCCTCAGCGGTACTGCTTCTGCCCATTTGGAGAAGTAATCAGTTGTTGCCAAAATGAATCGATGTCCTCTGGACGATGCTGGTTCGATGGGGCCGATTATGTCAGTTCCCCACATTTCAAATGGCCAGCTAGCCATCGTGGGATGTAGTAGATTTGGATGCTGATGGATAAAGTCGCCGTGAATCTGGCACGAGTGGCACTGCTTCGCGTACTCGAGACAGACTTGGATCATCATGGGCCAATAATAACCCATCCGTTTGATCTTCAGCTTCATCTTCGACCTGGCTTGGTGAGAACCACAGAGTCCGTCATGAGTTTCTTGGACGACTCTCTTTGCCTCTTCAGGTCCCAGGCATCTTAGCCACAGAGAATCAAATGACCTTTTATACAGAGTATCATTGACGAAAGCAAAAGACAGAGCTCGTTTCATAAGCTGATGTCTTGAGGACGCATCTTCAGGTGTTCGACGGGATTTGAAGTAGTCTATAAAGACTTCTCTCCAATCCGTAACCTTTTCCTGGTCTTTTATTTGCAGAGTCGTTTGCTCGGTCGTTCCCTTTTCTTCGGACGAGTCCGGAGATATTTCTGCCGGTGCGAGAACCCGACGACTTTGCACAACGATCCTCATGTCATCGAGGTTCTCGTCGGCTAGTTCTTTAGCGAGCTTGGCTAATGCATCTGCCTTGCTATTTTCCGCGCGCGGTATGCTTTCCAGGGTGTAGGAGGGAATTTGAGTCAGTAGTCGCTGTACTCTCTCGCCGTACTTTACCAGCTCCGGTTTGCACGTTTGATAGCCGCCGTTTACTTGACTGACGATCAGTTGGGAGTCTCCGTATATGAGGAGGTTTTCAATTCCCATGTCAATGGCGATCTCGAGACCTGCTATCAAAGCTTCATACTCGGCTTCATTGTTCGTCCTCGGCTTTGTTAAGGAGAAGGCGAAGCGCATTATCCCTCTTTGTAGAGTCACGAAGATGAGGCCTACCCCTGGTTTGATTATAGGGGTGCTTTGTTTGCGCTTCTTCATGGAAGACGCTCCATCAAAATAAAGTTCCCACCGGGTATCACCACCGTCGATCGTGTCAAATGCATGCTCGTCTGGAAGTTCGCAGTTCAGAGGAGAATCGGCAGGTATCGGATGATCAGCGAGGAAGTCGGCGATGGCCTGGCCTTTCACCGCTTTAAGAGGCCGATAAGTTATCGAGAATTCCATCAAGAGCAGGGCCCATTTAGCGAGTCGTCCTGTTAATATGGCCTTTGACATCAAATATTTGAGAGGATCCACATTTGATATGAGATGGACCTCATGTGCCAACGCATAGTGTCTGAGCTTCGTTATTGCGAAGATCAACGCCAGGCAGTGTTTTTCAATGGGAAAGTAATTGCTTTTTGCCCTCAGGAGAACTCGACTCAGATAATAAAGGGCTCTCTCCTTCCCTTGGTCATTCTCTTGTGCCCACAGTGCGCCTAAAGAACTTTCGAGAGCTGTTGTATACAGGATGAGGGGTTTTCCCTTAACCGGAGCAGTTAGTACTGGCGGGTTCTGCAGGTATTGTTTGATTTCGTCTAGTGCGCTTTAGCATTTGCGATCCCAGACGAAAGGGGTTCCCTTCTTCATCAGGTGACTGTAGGGGCGACACTTGCCGGAAAGATTGGCTATAAATCGCCGGATATACGCGAGCTTCCCTTGGAGAGACCGCAGTTGCTTAAGAGTTCTTGGCGGAGGCATTTCCATGATCGCCTTGATCTTCGACGGATCTATCTCGATGCCTTGGTGTCGAACGATGAATCCCAGGAATTTGCCTGAGGAAACTCCGAACGTGCATTTAAGAGGGTTCATCTTCAAGTTGTATTGCCGAAGGCGTTGAAATACGATCTTCAGATGCTCTAAATGTTCCTCGTTTGATTTGTTTTTCACCACAAGGTCGTCGATATAGCATTCGACGATTTCATGTATGAGGTCATCGAAGATCTTCGTCATGGCCCTCTAATAGGTGGCACCGGCGTTCTTTAGACCGAAAGTCATCACCTTGTAGCAGAATATGCCCAAAGGGGTCCGGAAAGCAGTATGTTTCTGGTCTTCGGGATGCATCTTTATCTGATTGTATCCTGATGATCCGTCCATGAAGGAGAAGACTTTGTGAGTGGACGTATTATCTATCATCAGCTCAGTGACTGGTACTGGGAAGTCGTCCTTTGGACAAGCTTTGTTGAGATCCCGAAAATCCACACATATACGCACCATTCCATTTTTCTTCATCACTGGGACGATGTTGGCGATCCAGTCAGGATATTGGACCTCCTGAATGAAGCTGGAGTCGATTAGCTTCTCGACCTCGGTGTTGATGCTCATTTCAAGCTCGAGCTGCATTCTCCTCGGTGCCTGTTTGATCGGCTTGACGTCTGGGGATATCGCTAATTTGTGTACAGCAATCTCTAGATCTAGTCCTGGCATCTCGGAATAGTTCCATGCGAAGCAATCTTTATACTGCATGAGCACGTCCTTTAGCATAGCCACCCTTTCTTCAGACAACACCTCACTGACGAACGTCGGCCACGGGTTACTTGCCGTCCCCAAATCAATTTTCTTAAGGTTATCTGCAGTGGTATGTATTCCATCTTCCAGCTCTTTTGGCGCCGGTGGAAATTCTGAGATTACCTCGTCATCATCGTTTTCGAAGCACCAGGAGAGGTCATCCATATTCTCGGGCTCTTCTTCTGACAGCGTTATCACGTGACAGGTACGAGCTTGCTTCCAAGATCGATGTTGATCCGGCTCTACTCTCGTGGCTTTGGGTTCGTGCTTCTGCGGCGGGGTTCCCTTCCAGCTGCTGGATAGAGCGAACCTGCCTTGTTGATATTGGTCTTCGACCCAGTTCTTGAATATGAAGCAATCTTCGAGAGGATGTCCTATTGCCCTGTGATAGGAGCAATAGTCCGGGTGAGAGACTTCTCCTGCTTGCTCGGGGTGCTTGGACTCCGGGAGGCTAATCACTTGATATTTTATGGCACGATCAAGTATCTTCTGTGTTTTATCCTGGGGAAAAGAGTATGCTCGACCCATTTTCTTCATAAGAGACGAATCCGGACTGCTCGATTCCTGATCGCGTGGCTTCTTGGACCCGCTTTGTCGCTGTCGAACGCCTTTCCCGTTCTTTGGTTTATTTCTGCCTCTGCATCGGGCCTTTTGTACAACGGGTTGATAAGGAGAACCATTTTCATTTTTCACAGCCTGTTGAAGGAGGCGTTGCATCCTGGCTTTCTCGTAGATGGCCATTTCGCGATTATGGTCGTCTCGAACCTTTTGACCTGCTTCCCTTATAAGCTTGTCCATTTGTTCTTCGAACGACGGACTGTGCATTTTCACGGCGGGAGCTCTTTCTGGTTCAGGGTTAGCATCTTCCCACAGAGTATCCTCGTCTTCATCAAAGTCATGTATGACGTAGCAGTCGCGGAATAGTTCCCGTTTCTTGGATTGAACATACCCAAGCCCGGTCGTTTCCATTCTCCCATTGGGCAACTTTTGTTGAGTTCCGGGAACGTTCCAAATCCTATTATAGAATCATGCTTGTCGCGCAGTTTGCTCAAGGGGTATACCTTGGTGTCTCAAGAGTCTCTTTAAACCGTCCGTATAATATCTGGGCAAACAGATGGGTTGGAGCCTGTCAAGTGTAGAATCCGCACCATGCCAGATTTCTTTCTCTACTTTGGTCTCCCCGGATCGGTAGAATAGGATCGCCTTTTCACCTTTTCGCGTGGGAGGGTCGTAGAATGTCTGCGGTTCTTCCACACTGTAGGTATCTAGCGCATCTAGTTCTTTATGATGCTTGGGCGGAACTATGACAATTTGCAAACTTTGATCTTCATCAGCGAAGGTTTGTATGATGGCCGAGCGGAGAATACGGCATTGACCTTATCTTCCGAATCGCTGCCGAAGATCAACATAGGAGCGGACGGTCCTGGCTTGTTGCATTGGGGCGGACCTGAATAAACTATTTCTTCATCCTCCTCAGTATCACTCCCGAAGACTGGAATAGTGGTAATAGCTTTGTTCTTGTCCTTTGATTTGCGGCATCTTTCTGTGTCTTCGAAATCTGGCAAGAAGTATTTTGCATCTTCGTACTTGTGGACTTCATTCACGGAGAATGGGTTCAGCTCTCCTGTTACGGTATACTTGAGACCATCCTTGAAATACTTCATACACTGATATTGTGTAGAAGGGATGATGTTGTACTCTTATAA
This sequence comes from Agapanthus africanus, assembly GCA_030015575.1. Classification (NCBI taxonomy): domain Eukaryota; kingdom Viridiplantae; phylum Streptophyta; class Magnoliopsida; order Asparagales; family Amaryllidaceae; genus Agapanthus; species Agapanthus africanus. Next base: position 518,733,586 of record JASDDO010000016.1, read on the forward strand.
CCAGGGCGGCCGAGCAAAGCATTATAGCATGTCTTGGCGTCAATGACGTGAAACTTAATGTCCGTGACAAGCAGCCCAAAGCGTAACGTCAGTATTATGGACCCAAGCGTCCGTGATGACTGGGAGTCAAACCCGGAGATGGTGATCATATCACGAGCGAGTTGTTGAATGCTCATGCAGATTTCCTTCAACACTCTCACGTTGAGGAGATTGACGGAAGACCCTGTTCCCCTCCGAACGGCGGCCGGGACGCGGGGACGTCCGAGCCTGAGGTTCGGGGCAGATGCTAATTGGTGCTATCCGTCCACCTCTCCGAAGATGCCAAGTTGATTTATGGCACCATGTATCGAAGGTTTAAACGGATGCGTCCGATGTAGCAGACTTCGTCAAATTCCCCCTCGCACGAGAGGTTTTTGATTGTGGGGACGCTCTTCCCTGCAGGCGCAAGCCCCTGCAGTTAATTACGCTACCGCGTTGCGGTAACAACTTTCTCCTTCTCAAGATGGTCACTTCGTGTCGTGTGTGTTTGTTTTGTTTGTGGTTGCCCGTGGATTGTATACGGAGACTGAGTTACGTCGTCGCCCGTAGGACGTGGACTAGTCCAAATCCGTATTTATCTTAGATTTGGGTTTGGGGGTTTGGTTTGAGGATACGTTAGCCATATTTGAGGCTAAGATCAACTCAAACGTTTGTTAAGGATACGTTAGTCTAACTTGAGACTAAGATCAACTTAACGGGATCGTTTAGATCCGACAAAAGAGCATTTGGGGCTCTATTACTCCAGTTTAGGGACATAGTGGTCCATTGAATGTATGGCCGTCGGGACCCGTCACCTCTCTGACGACGTTGAAGGATTACAACGACAAATATCAGAGGAGTTCAGAGATCTACCCTTGAACCGAAGTTGATTGGGGGGATTCATAGTCCAGTCTGTTTGAAGGTTTAAGCATACGTTAGCCATATTTGAGGCTAAGATCAACTTAAACGGGATCGTTTAGATCCAACAAAAGAGCGATTGGCTCTATTGTTCCAGTTTAGGGACATAGTGGTCCATCGCTAGTTTAAGGACATTGCGGTCCATAGGTAGTTTAAGGACATTGCGGTCCATTGTTAGTTTTAAGACATCTCGGTCGAGGTTAAGGACGTCGTAGTCCATGGGTTTAAGGACCCCACAGTCCATTGTTAGTTTTAAGACATCTCGGTCGAGGTTAAGGACGTCGTAGTCCATGGGTTTAAGGACCCCACAGTCCATTGTTAGTTTTAAGACATCTCGGTCGAGGTTAAGGACGTCGTAGTCCATGGGTTTAAGGACCCCACAGTCCATTGTTAGTTTTAAGACATCTCGGTCGAGGTTAAGGACGTCGTAGTCCATGGGTTTAAGGACCCCACAGTCCATTGTTAGTTTTAAGACATCTCGGTCGAGGTTAAGGACGTCGTAGTCCATGGGTTTAAGGACCCCACAGTCCGTATCAATGTATGGTCATCGGGACCCGTCACCTCTTTGAAGACGTTGAGGGATTACAACGCCAAGTATCAAAGGAGTGAAGAGATGTACCCTGGAACCGGAGTGGATTAAATAGTCCTTGGCCCAATTTGGGACCAAGACCAATTAATTATGTTATGAGCCCATTAGCCCAGTTAATTAAGAATTGAGGACTTATGGCCAGCTTGGGCTAAGTCCAATCATGTCTGGAATATTGGCTTCCTGTTGGTCCATTGAAGAAGAGACTTTGTCTCTGGCTATTTAGCCAATTGGGCCAAAGCCTAGTGTTAAACACTACAGACCAATCAGTGTTGAACACTGGGAATGAAATTGACAAGTTAGTGTTTAACACTAAAAGATAATTGGTGTTAAACACCAGCATTAAACACTAAAACAGATCAGTGTTAAACACTGGCAACGGAGATCTCAAATTAGTGTTAAACACTAAGGTAATCAGTGTTGAACACTGCAAATAAAGTTCTTTGATTAGTGTTGAACACTAAGGCCCAACAATGTTTTAACACTGGATTCGGGAGTTCCAATTTAGCGTTAGACGCTGAGGCAAGAGGGTTCACGTGGTAGCACGTGAGGGCGCCCTCCCCTCGTTTGTTCTGCTGAAAAGATCACATCTTTTGGAGCATCACGTGTCATCACGTGACGGGTGTTTAAATGAAGTATGTTAAAGCTTCTGTCAAGGGTCACGTGGGTCACGTGAGGCACTGCCTCAAAGGGCTTTCTGTAGATCTTTTGGGGGGGTCACGTGGTGACACGTGACCCTTCTTTTCTGTAGTTGTTTAGAAGATCTGTTAATCCCTTTCAGGAATTGAATTCTTCGTAGGGTTGAACCCTGACAATAATTCCAGAGGAATTAAATTCCTAGTTCCTTTTGAAGAGTTGAACCCTGAATTTTCTGTAGGAATTAAATTCCTCATATATATGAAGAACTGAATAGGGTTAAACCCTAATATAAGCTTTAAGGAATTAAACTCCCACTCTCTGTTAGAGAATTATTCTGGGGAGTAAGATTAAGGGAATTACGTTCTTGTTGTTTTAACAGAACTAAGTTCTTAATTAGGGTTAAACCCTGTTTCTTTTTATTCTGAAGGAATTAAATTCCCATGACACATGGTCAAACCCTAATTTTATTTTAAAGGAATTAAATTCCTATAGTTCTGTGAGAATTAAATTCTCGTGCTTCCATTCCCTCTCTATGCTTTGGATCTGCATGGCAGGATCTCAACCCGTTGAGAATTAAATTCTCAACTTCAAGGGGAGATGTGCGCTTTACAGATCCTCCATCTAAGAGAGAAGAAATATGTTCTTCTGTTTTACATCAGAGTTGAACTCTGTTGAGGATTAAATTCGCTTTCTTTCAAAAAGCCTTCCCTTTCTTACCTAGGGTTTCCTTTTGCAGAAGATCCAGATTCCTCAAAGTATCAAGGCTCTCTCCCTTTTCTTCCCTCTGCATGTGTATATCTTTTTTTGTGTGTCTCGGCTCCTATTTATAGGAGAAGCAGCCGAATCAATTAGTTTTTTGACGTATCTTCATTGAGAGATTTGATTTGCATCCATCGTTCGTTCTGGATCTTTGGATTATTAGGTGAATTTTATTCACCATTGGATTTCAAATCCAGCGATTCTCCTTTGTGATTTCTGTTAGATTTAAAAGGGAAATCTTCCCAAATTCGAGATTTTCCCATAGATAGATGATATTTAATCACTCTAAATCTTTAATTCAATCGGTTGCTTTTGGAAAGACTTGAGAGGTCTTTTCTCAGAATTTAATTCTGTTTAACAAATGGGCTTTGAAAGCTGGTCACGTGCGGCCACGTGACCCTTGGTCACGTGTGGGCACGTGACCCCCTTGTAACGAGCCTTCTTCCTTCTTTTTACGCTCTGTCTTCTGGTTGCTGCTTAACTATCACGTGCCACCACGTGACAACTGATCACGTGTGAGCACGTGACCCTGGCATGGAGCCTTCTTCTTGATTTAACCGGAGAATGAGTCTGATGTTTTGAGTGTCACGTGCCAACACGTGACCCTGGTCATGTGGGAGCACGTGACTTCTTCTGAAGTCTTTTTCTTGATTTGTTCAGGGAGCTGTTGGGTTTTGAAGCCGCTTTTGATTGTCACGTGCCAACACGTGACCCAGGTCACGTGGGAGCACGTGACCCTTTCTGAAGCCCTTATCTTTGATGTAATCGGGAAGCCGAATTTGCCTTGCTGATACTTTTAGGTGTCACGTGCCAACACGTGACTGCTGGTCACGTGTAAGCACGCGACCCTTTTCTGAAGCTTTTTCCATAAGCTTTTCTGATTTTAAATCAGGAAACAAATGCCCCCACAGCGTTGTTCTCACGTGTCAGCACGTGAGTGCAACGCTGTCACCTTTTGTGACCGTTGGATTCCTTTAGGGATTTAGGGAGATGAAGCGTTTCCATCGCCTTCTATAAATACCACTGTCTTATCAGAAGAGCCTTCACTTTGCTCATCTTTCTTCCCTCGAGAGCTTTTTCCTTTGAGAATTTAATTCTTGTTTCCAGAGCTTAGTTCTCTGCCTCAGACATTTTCCAGAGTTTAACTCTGTTGAAGGATCCCTTTTCCTCAGGTAATAATGTTGAACGGCTGAAGCACCTTCGTTTTAAAAGAACTCTCTGGATTTTAAATCCACATTAAGGATTTCACAAAGAACCCATTTTTTCTTCAATTTCTTTAACCTCCATCAGTAGATCTCTTAGGGTCGGATGATCCTTGGGGAGATGATGATGGCGGTTCAACTCCATGGAATTTAATTCCATCCAAAAATGTTTCTGGGAATTTAATTCCCTTTTCTTAATAAGTCATTCTGTGATTAGTGAAGAAGAAGAGGGTTTGTAATAAATTGTCCTGATTTTTATTTCAGGTATCATGGACGCTCATTTGTATAATCTCAACGAAATCATTTCCTACGGGAATATTCGTGCCCTGGGCCGTAGTCAGAATCAGGAGTTCACCAACGCTCAGTGTGCCGAGATTATGAGCCGCTTTGACTAGTACAACCATCGGCTACTCCCTCGTCGCTCTTCTCTTCTAAGGCTCATCGTGCTGGCGATTTGGGAGGCTCTTCCTCTCTTCTGCGCCGGTGTGCCACTCAGGGCGTTGTACGTTGCTGAGGATAAGATACATTCGGTGTATCTGATGAGTCTGATCTCGAAGAGAAGGCGTGACAACCTCATTGATCTTTTGCACCAGGCGTTTCAGCAGTCGGCCATACTTGCCGCCTACCGTAGGGTTGAGGACATCCGCGAGGACCCCGACGCTTGCGATCGCGAGAGAAGACATACTCGGGCAGTTCGAAATGCTTGGAGGATCTTGGACAAGGTCAAGCTTGAGTTTCTCAATCCGTGCCCCGCACCTGAGGTCTTGCCGTTGTAATCGTTTTATTTTCATTTTGTATGAACCTTTTTAAAGCATGAATGATAAACTTATCGTGTTCTTTTGCGTTTGCGTGCCCCCCTCCCCTTTTTTTTTGAATTTTGTCATCCATTTTTTGTTGATGTGTGCAAGGCATTGTTTCATTTCTTAGTATGCACCGAGCATGGTGCTCGCGTGCTCCACACGTGAGGGGCCTTTTATGGGGCTATTCAATTTTTCATGCCATATTTCTGTGCATGGCATTGGATGCAGAGAAGGCGCCTTGGAAATCGTTCTTTTTCCTGATTTCCAATGTCTTCCCTTTTTTTTGGGCCTTAGAAATAGCTTCACCATGCAAGATTTTCCGCGTACAGCACTTAATGCGCTTCTTTATATATAGGGCTATAGCTTTCTTTTCCCTTCACAGAGAGATTTATGTTATTTTTTTTATTTTGGTGTAACTTGTCTTGAGAAACAAGCGAGCGCCATGGCCTGCAATCGTCCTCATGCTCGTCGACAGCCATGGGAAGTTCCTATTGAGGAGATGATCCCCCGCTTTGCTGCTCGGTTGGTGGATCCCTTCCTTACCGACAACGAATGCGACTCAGCCATGTATGAACTCTCGATCCGTAGGGGGTCCCCCCTCCCAATGGGTTCCCTCTGGCTCCGGATGATCCTCACGGCCGTGCTTGCCGACATCCCTCCTCATCCGGCGGAGATGACCCTGGCGATGCTTGACACGGCGGAAGAAAAACTCGAGGGCTTTCATGAAGCGTGCCTGATTACTCAGGCTTTGAAGGATTGCTCAATTCATCTGCTGAGCCAGATAAAGGCCCGACGAGCTATTATGTTTGCTTTCGCGGACGAACATGGCGCCAATCGATGGGGAGCGACTCCTCACGAGAACCGTCGCTTTGGCGTGCTGGAGAGAGCGGCAAGAGAGATGGAGAACCTCGTTCTTTGTTTTGTTAACCCTTGTGCCATTGATCCCGTGTTTGGTGACCTTTTTCCATTAGCGTAGCATTTTCAAATTAGTCCCTCCTTTTCCTTATGTTCTAGGCCGAATTTCTCTGTAGGCTTGGTGCTAGAATGTATATTTCCGCTTGCATAAATAAACTTTGTATTCTTCTTATGAGAACCTTCTTTAGTTGCAAATGCGATCATCACTTTCATGCGTATCAGACCTTCTTGGGCATTATGTTCGTACGATTGCAAATGCTATTATTATTATATTTTTTTTTTGAATACTCATATGATTGCGAATGCATGCTTGAAATACTTTGGAAATCTTTCTTGTTGCTTTTCACATCAGGTGATGTGAGCGCGTTTTAGATCGATTATTCTCGTCAAGCGGAAGCCCATTTATAGGGTCTTACAAATGTTTTGTATCCAAGGCTGTGGTCACGAAAGCGAGCTTACGCGGCCTGATAGAGCGACACGTAGCGAACATATTGTTGTGCGAGAAAAGGCCTTGACCGTAAATTTTCGGAGAGGGAGCCAGCTTCTAAGTCGTTGAGCGAGCTTTAGACCAGCCTCACAGCCAAGGCCAACAAAGCATACAAACTCTGGTGAGTGCTCCAGGAGTCCATCAAAGGGTGGTGGCTCTCGATAAAGCTGCCGCGTTCACCCGCGAGAGGGTCGAGGCTCATAAGGCCACTGAGAAAGAGCTTGAAGCCCGGCTTGCTTCATATCAGGTCCAACAAGCTCAGGCGGAGGCTCGTCTTTTGGAGATCTTGCGTCATGAAGCCGTGGTCCAACAAAAGCAGGATGAGCTGACCAAGCTGCTGAATCGCCCGCCAGCTTGAAACATTTGTATCTTTTCCTTCCTTTTTGTACATACTCATGGATGAGAGTATTTTCTTTTTGTTTCTTTCATGAATTGTACTTTGTACCCATTTTGGTTTATGAATAAAAGATACATTTTTCTTCTCAATGATGTGTCTCCTTTTCATTGAATGTATTCTGCGGATATTCTACCTTGATCTCCTTGCAGGACAGCAATGGCTCAGGATTCAGGGTTAAGATCTGCTTCCCAAGACTTTTGCATTTTATGAGCCACGAGGGTTTCATAAAGAGTTTTTCTCCCTACAGGTCGAGAGGATCCCATAGGTGTAAGTTCTTCTTAAAAATCGTGAGGATTCTTAAGCGGGTTTTTCCTTGAGAGTCATAAGGATCTCACAAGAGAGTTTTTCTTCCTCACAGGTCGTGATGACTTGTAAGTGCTGGATGTGGCTACCCTTGTCCGTGTTTTACGGAGTCAGGGGTTTCTCCAGGTATTGTAGTTTAAAGACGTCGCGGTCAAGGTTAAGGACCTCATAGTCCGTGGATTTAGGGACTCCACAGTCCGATGTTTGGTTGCAGGGACCCGTCACCTCTTTGAAGACGTTGAGGAATTACAACGCCAGGTATCAAAGGAGTGAAGAGATGTACCCTTAAACCAAGGCAGAATCCGTAGGGAATCGGGGGGGGTTGATCGTTAGTTTTAAGACATCACGGTCGAGGTTAAGGACATCATAGTCCGTGGATTTTAAGGACTCCATAGTCCGGTATTTGCTCTGGATGCTTCGCACGGGTTCACTGCCGTGCTTGGCGAGGACCAGGCTCCGCTCTGGGCGTTTTCCGTAGGGTCAAAGAGTGACGTTATCCGCGTTCCACGTAACCAGGAATTTTGCACTAGATGCTTCACACGGGTTCACTGCCGTGCTCGACGAGGACTAGGCTCCGCTCTGGATGCTTCACACGGGTTCACTGCCGTGCTCTGCGAGGACCAGGATCTGCTCTGGACGTTTTCCACGGGGTCAAAGAGTGACGTTATCCGCGTTCCACGTAACCAGGAATTTTGCACTAGATGCTTCACACGGGTTCACTGCCGTGCTCGGCGAGGACTAGGCTCCGCTCTGGACGTTTTCCACGGGGTCAAAGAGTGACGTTATCCGCGTTCCACGTAACCAGGAATTTTGCACTAGATGCTTCACACGGGTTCACTGCCGTGCTCGGCGAGGACTAGGCTCCGCTCTGGACGTTTTCCACGGGGTCAAAGAGTGACGTTATCCGCGTTCCACATAACCAGGAATTTTGCACTAGATGCTTCACACGGGTTCACTGCCGTGCTCGGCGAGGACTAGGCTCCGCTCTGGACGTTTTCCACGGGGTCAGAGAGTGATGTTATCCGCGTTCCACATAACCAGGAATTTTGCACTAGATGCTTCACACGGGTTCACTGCCGTGCTCGGCGAGGACTAGGCTCCGCTCTGGATGCTTCACACGGGTTCACTGCCGTGCTCTGCGAGGACCAGGATCCGCTCTGGACGTTTTCCACGGGGTCAAAGAGTGACGTTATCCGCGTTCCACGTAACCAGGAATTTTGCTGATTGTATCCGCATTTCACGGGATGGAGGTTTAACTGTTGGCGATATGTATACCACCGAGCCATGGAACTGGGGGTTGCCGCTATTCCGCTTAGCTTGAAGTTGTGTCCGTTGTTACGAGACGAGTGTTGGGATGATCTCTAGGTCGCTTGTGGCCTGTCGAGATTTAGCTTCTTTCTTTGGTGAAACCTGGGGGAGGGAGGTATGTTCCCTTTTTGTTTATGCCATTGGATTGTATACAGGGTGTGATGGAACATCACCTGTAAGGCATACATTTTATTTTTATTTTATTTCTTTTTCCGCGATGCTCTATCGTTTCAGCTTTTATATCGCGAAGGTCGCGATTGCCCCATCATTTCGGCTATTTTTCGCGGTGCCCAATCATTTCGGCTATTTATTTATTTTCTACTCGCTGCTTTTTATTGCGAGTTGCCCCATCGTTTCGGCTATTTTTCATGCATACATTTTTACTTGCTGCTTTTTATTGCAAGTTGCCCCATCATTTCGGCTATTTCGTATGCATGTATGGCTTGCTAGCTTTTTCGCCGCAAGCTTGGATTTTAGACACCGATTTCGGCATCAGCACCGCTGCAACTGGGATGTTGCCAGGAGCGAATCATCATTTGCCTCTGTCGATATTGAACAAAGGTGGCTTAGTAAACAGGGTTAAGGGTCCTGTCGACCAAGGCTTTTGACTTTATGAGCCGTAAGGGTCTCACAAAGGTATTTCTCCCTACAAGTCGTGAGGATCTTGCAGGTGTATTTTCTCCTTAGGGATCGTGAGGATTCCTAAGTGTATGTTCCTCTGCAAGTCGTAAGGATCTTACAAGAGGGTTTTCTCCTTATAGGTCAAGAGGACCTACAAGGGTTGCTCATCATATGGATATATCCCTAGTGACGGGTGGGACTTTGCTGGGGAAATGTTTTTTCGCGCCCGTGGATTGTATACAAGGGTCAGTATTGAGCCTCTTGTGGGGCAATATCGAAGGTTGTGGAGGATTGCTTAAGAACAGGCTTAGGTTTCTGTAACTTAAGACTTTCAAATCTCATGAGCCGTGAGGGTCCCATAAGAGAATTCTTCTTACGAGTCGTAAGGATCTCGCAAGTGCATTTTCTCCTTAGGAATCGTGGGGATCCCTAAGTGTGTTGCTCCTTTGTGAGTCGTAAGGATCTCACGCAGGTGGTTTCTCCTTACAAGGTCGAGAGGACTCTGTAAGTGTCCTTTAACGAGGTTGCGCCCTTTCAGGTTTTCACAAACACTCGCCGGTAGTCCTGCTATTTTTACTCACGGAGCCCTTTCGGGTTTTCATCCGTGCCCCTTTTGCTTATGGACATACCGCTTTTTTTAATTCTTTTTCTCTTTTTTTTTTTTACAAGGTCGCGCCCTTTCGGGTTTTCACGAACACTTGCCGGCAGCCCTGCTGTTTTTACTCACGGAGCCCTTTCGGGTTTTCATCCGTGCCCATTTTGCTTATGGACATACCGTTTTTTTATCATTTTTTTTATCTTCTTTTTTTTTATCCATCTCGTCAGCCTAAGGATGCTGCGGTAGTAGTTTAGGGACGTTTCGGTCCGTCGTTAGTTTAAAGACATTTCGGTCCATCGTTAGTTTAAGGACGTATCGGTCCGTTGTTAGTTTAAGGACGTATCAGTCCGTTGTTAGTTTAAGGACATTTCGGTCCGTTGTTAGTTTAAGGACATTTCGGTCCGTTGTTCAGGGGAGGGCCGGCTACTGCTTGTAAAGTCTGAGCTTAGGAAGATAGCGAGCGGACATAGTCGTCGTCATCTATCATTGACCCAGGCTGTGGCTCATTAAGCATAGTACTTCTTTAAGAAGCGGCCGTTTATTGGCCTGAAAGGCCTTTCACCGTGCATGTCCATGAGTAGATAGGCTCCACCCTGGTAGACCTTGTCTATGATGTACGGGCCTTCATAGTTTGGCTCAAATTTTCCCCGCTTGGCACGATTGGGGATCATAGGTCTTTTGACCACTAGTACGAGTTCGCCTTGGCGGAATGTCCTCGGCCTGGTCAATCTTTCATACGAGCGCGTCATCTTTGCTTTGTAGGCTTCTAGATGTTGTTGCGCTATGAGCCGGGTTTCATCGAGGGCATCAAGCTCCTCAAGCCGAAGGTGAGCGTTTTCTTCGTCCGTCAGCTCGCAGTGGACTGCCACTCGTAGAGAGGGTAACTCTATCTCGAGGGGGAGCACTGCTTCCGTCCCAAATACCAGCGCGTACGGCGTTGCGTTCGTGGCCGTCTTGAATGTAGTTCGATAAGCTCAAAGGGCTTCTTGCAGCTTCTCGTGCCAGTCTCTCTTGTTCCGGGAAACGGTCTTTTTTATGATCTTCGTCAAGGTCTTATTAAAGGCCTCGGCCAGACCGTTAGCTCGTGGGTTGTAAACTGAAGAATATCTCCAGTCTATATTGTGCTGCCGCGCGAAGCGGCTAATCTTATGGCTTCTGTAGGCTGGCCCGTTATCGGATATAATCCGCCGTGGGGTTCCAAACCGATAGATGACGTGCGTCTTCAAGAAGTGGAGGATATTCTCTGTCTTCACTTCCCTCAGCGGTACTGCTTCTGCCCATTTGGAGAAGTAATCAGTTGTCGCCAGGATGAAACGATGTCCCCGGGACGATGCTGGCTCGATGGGGCCAACTATGTCAGCCCCCCACATTTCGAATGGCCAGCTGGCCACCGTTGGGTGTAGTGGGTTCGGATGTTGGTGGATAAAGTCTCCATGAATCTGGCACGAGTGGCATTGCTTCGCATACTCGAGGCAGTCCTGGGTCATCGTAGGCCAATAGTAACCCATCCGTTTAATTTTTAACTTCATCTTTGGGCCTGCTTGGTGAGAACCGCAGAGTCCGTCATGAACTTCCTGAACGACTCTTTCTGCTTCGTCAGGTCCTAGGCATCTCAGCCATAGAGAATCAAACGATCTTTTGTATAAAGTGTCATTAACAAAAGCAAAAAATAGAGCTCGTTTGATGAGCTGATGTCTTGAAGACGCTTCTTCGGGCATTCGGTGGGACTTAAAGTAGTCTATGAAGACTTCCCTCCAGTCCTCGGCCTTCTCGCGGTCTTTTATTTGTAGGGTCGCCTGCTCAGTCGCTCCCTTCTCTTTATATAATTCCGGAGGTATTTCTGCCGGGGCGAGCACTCGACGGCTTTGTACCACGATTCTGACGTCATCAAGGTTCTCGTCAGCCAGTTCTTTAGCAAGTTTGGCCAACGCGTCTGCTTTGCTGTTCTCCGCACGCGGTATGTTCTCCAAAGTATAGGAGGGAATTTGGGTCAATAGTTGTTGCACCTTTTCGCCGTACTTCACCAATTCTGTTTTGCACGTTTGGTAGTCACCATTTACTTGACTAACGACCAATTGGGAATCCCCGTATATAAGGAGATTTTCGATTCCCATGTCGATGGCGATCTCGAGGCCTGCTATCAGAGCTTCGTATTCAGCTTCATTGTTTGTCCTCGGCTCTGTTAAGGAGAAGGCGAAGCGCATTATCCCTCCTTGTGGAGTTACGAAGATGAGGCCTATCCCCGATTTGATCATTAGGATACCCTGTTTCTGTTTCTTTACGGAGGATGCTCCATCGAAATAGAGTTCCCATCGGGTACTACCGCCGCCAATCGCATCAAATGCATGCTCGTCTGGCAACTCGCAGTTCAGAGGAGAACCAGCAGGTACTGGATGCTCAGCGAGGAAGTCGGCAATGGCCTGGCCTTTCACTGCCTTAAGAGGTCGATACGTTATTGAGAACTCCATCAGGAGTAGAGCCCATTTAGCGAGTCGACCCGTCAATATAGCCTTTGACATCAGATATTTAAGAGGGTACACCTTCGAGATGAGACGGACTTCATGTGCCAACGCATAGTGCCTGAGCTTTGTTATCGCGAAGATTAACGCCAAGCAATGTTTTTCAATGGGAGAGTAGTTGCTTTCTGCCCCCAGCAGAACTCGACTTAAGTAGTATAGTGCTCTTTCTTTCCCTTGGTCGTCCTCTTGTGCCCATAATGCGCCTAAAGAACCTTCGAGGGCGGTTGTATAAAGAATGAGAGGTTTTTCTTTAACCGGAGCAGCCAACACCGGCGGGTTCTGCAGGTATTGCTTGACCTCTTCTAGCGCGCTTTGGCATTTTTGATCCCAGACGAATGGGGTTCCCTTCTTCATCAGGTGACTGTAAGGACGGCATTTGCCTGAAAGATTAGCGATAAACCGCCGGATGTATGCGAGCTTCCCTTGGAGAGACCGCAACTGTTTGAGGGTTCTTGGCGGAGGCATTTCCATGATCGCCTTGATCTTAGATGGATCTATTTCGATACCTCGATGTCGGATGATGAATCCCAGGAATTTGCCCGAGGAGACTCCAAATGCGCATTTGAGGGGATTCATTTTCAAATTATATTGTCGAAGGCGTTGAAATACAGTCTCCAGATGCTTTAAATGCTCTTCGTATGACATGCTCTTCACTACAAGGTCATCGATATAGCACTCGACGATATCATGCATGAGATCGTCGAAGATCTTTGTCATGGCCCTTTGATAGGTAGCGCCGGCGTTCTTTAGACCAAAGGGCATAACCCTGTAGCAGAATATACCCAAAGGGGTCCGGAAAGCGGTGTGCTTTTGGTCTTCGGGATGCATCTTTATCTGATTGTATCCTGATGAGCCGTCCATAAAGGAGAAAACCTCATGAGTGGACGTGTTATCTATCATTAGCTCGGTTACCGGTACTGGGAAATCGTCCTTCGGGCAAGCTTTATTGAGATCCCTGAAATCCACGCATATGCGTACCGTCCCATTCTTCTTCATTACCGGGACGATATTGGCGATCCAGTCGGGATATTGGACCTCTTGGATAAATCCAGAATCGATCAGCTTCTTGACTTCGGCGTTGATGCTCATATCAAGCTCGAGCCGCATCCTTCTTGGCGCCTGCTTGACTGGCTTGACATCTGGGGATATTGCTAATTTATGCACAGCAATCTCCGGATCTAATCCTGGCATCTCGGAGTAGTTCCACGCGAAGCAGTCTTTATGCCGTAGAAGCACGTTCTTTAACGCAGCCATCCTTTCTTCAGATAGCAGCTCGCTGACAAATGTCGGTCGCGGGTCATCTGCCGATCCCAACTCAATCTTCTTGAGGTTATCTGCAGTAGTATGTATACCATCTTCCAGTTCTTTCGGAGCTGACGGAAATTCTGAGACCACCTCATCATCGCTGTTCTCAAAGCACCAGGGAAGGTCATCCATATTCTCGGGCTCTTCTTTTAATATCGTAATCGTGTAACAGGTGCGAATCCGCTTCCAGGACTGAGGTGGATCTGGTTTTGCTTTTGCTGCTTTGGGTTCGTGCTTTTGTGGCGGCGTTACCCTCCAGCCGTCGGATAAGGCGAATCTGCCAAGCTGATACTGATCCTCGACCCAATTCTTGAAGGCGAAGCAATCTTCGAGAGAATGACCTATCACTTGATGGTAAGAGCAATAGTCTGGGAGTGAGGCTTCGCCTGCTTGTTCGGGGTGTTTAGACTCCGGCAATGTAAGCATTTGGTGCTTTAGGGCAAGATCGAGTATCTTCTTCGTCTTTTCCCGAGGAAACGAGTATGCTCGACCCATTTTCTTTATGAGGGATAGGTCAATAACGCCCGATTCCCGTTCGCGTGGCTTCTTAGCCCTGCTTTGCTGCTGTTGAGCGCCTTTTTGGCCTTTCGACTTATTTCTGCTTTTGCGTTGAGCCTTCTTTACATCAGGTTGACAAGGAGCGGCATTTTCATCTTTTACAGCCTGTTGAAGAAGGCGTCGCGTCTTGGCTTTCTCGTAGATGGCCGTCTCGCGGTTGTGGTCTTCCCGAGCTTTCTGACCCACTTTCCTGATAGGGTTGTCCATTCGTTGTTCAAACGACGGACCCGGCATTTCAATCGCGGGATCTAGTTTTGATGAGGGGTTGGCATCTCCTGACAGGGCGTCCTCTTCTTCATCAAAAGTATATATAGCGTAGATGCTGTGGGCCCGTCCCCGTTTTCCGGTTCTCGCGTATCCAAGCCCAAGTGTTTCCATTTTCCCGTTGGGCAATTTGCGTTGGGTCCCAGGGACATCCCAAATCTTGTTGTAGAACCGGGCCTGCCGAACAGTCTGTTTTAAGGGTACCCCTTGGCGTTTCAATAGCTTCTTTAATCCCTTTGTATAGTATCTAGGCAGACGGATGGGTTGGAGCCTGTCGAGTGTCGCATCCGCACCATGCCAGATCTCTTTCTCTACTTTCGACTCTGAGGATCGGTAGAATAGGATCACCTTCTCACCCTTTTGCCTGGGAGGGACGTAAAATGTTCACAGGTCCTGCATATTGTGGGCTTGAAGTGTGTCGAGATCTTTGTAGTGTTCTCGCGGTACCATGGTGATTTGCAAACTATGGTCATCGCCAGGGGGTGCTTGTACCGACAGCCGATTGGAGAACACGGCATTAACTTCATCTTCTGAATCACTTCCGAAGACCAAGATGGGGGCGGACGTCCCTTGGTTGTTGCGTTGAGATGGCCCTGCATAAACTATCTCTTCCTCTTCTTCGGTATCGCTCCCGAAAACAGGGATGGTGGCGGCGGCTTTGTTCTCCGGGTTGCGACACCTTTCTGTATCCTCGAAATCTGGCAAAAAGTACTTCGCATCTTCGTATTTGCGGACTTCGTTGACGGAAAACGGGTTCAACTCACCTGTTACAGTATACTCGAAACCATCCTTAAAGTACTTCATACACTGATGTTGTGTAGAAGGGATGATGTTGTACTCGTGTAGCCAAGGACGACCGAGCAAGGCGTTGTAGCAGGTCTTGGCTTCAATGACATGGAATTTGACGTCTGTGACGAGAAGTCCGAAGCGTAATGTTAGTATTACAGATCCGAGAGTCCGTGACGATTGTGAATCGAAACCGGAGATAGTGATTTTGTCACGAGCGAGGTGCTGCACACTCATGCAGATTTCCTTCAACACCCGAACATTAAGGAGATTGACGGAGGATCCATTATCCACCAGGATCTTGCCTATCCTGATATCATGGCAGTATCCAGAGACATATAGGGGACGGTTGTGGTCGCACGTCCCGAGAAGGAGGTCTTCGTCACCGAAAGTGATGTCGGCCGTGTGCACTTCCTCTAGTTCATCCTTCATCCTTTCAGTGGCGAGGAAGGCTTGGAATTGCTCAGGTTCTTGTAACGCCTTAATTAGTGAGTTTCGCGCCTCTTTTGATAATAGGAGGGCATCGAGGATGCTAAGCTGAGAAGGTAGCTTCCTTAGGTACGCTAGGATGTTATAGTCCACTTTACCCTGTCTAGGAGGGTCTTTGGCAGCCAGCTCTCTCATAACTTGGTCATCTAAAGTGATATCTTCAGTGACCTTTTCCTTTCCCTTATCTTTCCTACTCGCAGGCCCGAGATTCTTTTCTGGGAGTGTGCGATTGCGCAGCTGAATGTTCTCGCAGGCCTCCGATTTCTCCTTTTTCCCTAAAGCAGATTCTTTAAAGAGAGGGCCCAGAGCCATTTCTTCATCAGAGTCGCTCCCAAAGGTGAGAACTTGTGACCCCCTGGCGTTAACCATATAACAGTTGCCAGTAGTTCTGTTGTGCCCATCGACGGTACTTCTTTGCTCCCGACGGATCTTGCATTTCATGCGCTTAAAATGTTGCCGATGAGCAACATATCCTTGCCACCATATCTTAAAGGCGTCGCACTCCTCCGTGGGGTGTGAGATTTTCCGATGATATGCGCAATAATCAGGGTGCCTCTCCACCCCATCGTGCGTGTTTCCTTCCGAGGGTGGTAGCTTCATTCCCATTGACATGGCTTTGGCAAACCTTTTCCTCGTCTTGAATATCTTCTTGTCTACTTTGGATGCCTTTCGCTCTGGCAGGGGTAGTTCAACTCTTTCGTTCAGTCGCCTGCGTTTGGCTCCTTCTGAAGCGGCCATCTCACGCTCCTGATCCGCTTTACTCTTTAGGCGAATCTCGTGTAGAAAAGCGTCGATCATTTCGTCTGTTGGCCATGCACGCTCTGGTACAGGCTCTGCCTCCAGCTTCTTAGTGCCAGGAGTTTTCCCATCATCGGTAAACGAGTGGGAGATTACGTTACAACTCGCCACATATCCTTCGGATTCATCCGACGAGCTCTCTCCATCATCTTCCTCTTGAAAGATGTGGTTGAGGAACTCTTGCAGTGTGACAGGAGTTCGCGCCTTTTGATTGTATTCTTCCAGCGCGTCGATTTGCTTCTGCAAGTTCGTGTGCTCGTTTCCAAGCTTCACGGACTTCTTGGATTTCTTCTTCTTTTTCTTCGAAGATTTTGACGGTTGGGCGTGAGTATTTGGGCCCTTATCGCGAGTCTCCGTAGTTGGGCGAGACTTCAACATTCCTTCGATAATTTAAGGTTCCAGAGGGTCCTTCCATTCGATCGCAGGGCACGCATAAAGGTCTCTCAGCATTCTTTTGGTTTTAGTTGATAGCACGACCTCCCATGGAGCTTCTTCAATAAAAGAACAGGTTGCCCCCGGTGTATCCGCTTTCCTAGGAGTATGCGGCTGTGGTGGGTTCACCTTCCACTTTTCGGACAGTATAAACTTCCCCTGGAGATACTGATCTTCAATCCATCCTTTGAAGACGAAGCAATCTTCGATCGGATGACTTACCGTTTGATGGTAAGGGCAATAATTAGGGTTATTCACCTCCGTGGGTTGCGGCGGTCGTCTTGGATTTGGTAGGTTTATAAGTCTGTTGCGTATTGCCAGCTCGAATAACCGTTTCGTCTTGTCTCGTGGGAACGAGTAAGGACGTTTCATCTTTTCATTATAATACCGGCGTCTTTCTTCCAGTTGATCTGCCGGTTTCGGGGCGTTAGGTTGCTGTTGGGCATTTGCGACAAAGGTTGCCCTTCCTTTACCCTTGTCATTCCGAGGTTCCGACTTCGGGGGAGGTGGTCTATGACCCATCTGGTCCATCTGAGCCAACTTGTCGATTAAAGCCTGGAATGTGGTTGGCTTAAAGAACATCATAAACTGGGAGATAGTTGCGTGGGGGTCTAGGGTTCCCACGAACATGCCCACTGCAGGTGCCTCCTCAATGCGTTGTTCGCATCTTGACCACAAATTCCGCCAGCGTATAGCATACTGGACCCAGGTTTCGCCTGGTTTTATCCTGGCGTTAATCAGTGCTGTTATTGGAGTGCGTTCGCTGGCACTTGCGAATCGCTGAGTGAATAACAACTCCATTTCAGCGAACGTCTTGATAGAATCGTTCGGGAGTTCCGAATACCATTCGAACGCTGTTTCTGATAAGCTGCCCACGAACTGGCGAAGCAACAGTTTATCATCACCGCCGGTGTTACCGCAGAGGGCCCGGAACTGGGCAACATGTTGATGGGGATTGCCGGTCCCCTTATACACGTGGAATTTCGGTATCGTATAGCCTGGCGGGTATTTAATTTGGTCGTACCAGCTTGGATACGGCCGGCCCGTCTTTACGATTTGACCAGCTGCCTCAGTCGCATGATGAACCCGGATTTGCTGGGCTATATAGTCAACCAAGTCAGCTTTAGAGATCGTCTCTTCCTTGGCCATTGAGGGGGCTGGCGGTGGATGACGTTTCTCCTCGGTCGTCTTCAAGAACGATTGGGGGATCCTCGGCGGGTAGGTCCTGCTGGATCATCATTCCTATCATATCTTGGAAGAGAAGGCCCATACGTTGTATGTTGGTTGCTTGTTCGGCAGCCTCTTTGTCCTTTTTCTCCAGTATCCGGCGAAGGAATTCAGCGTCGGTTTCTTCCTCCTGGCGTGTGTCTGAGGACGTTTCTGGGCTTTCTTTTGGCCCGGTAAGTGCGGCCATAGCATTCATCATTTCTTGGAGCTTTTGCTGCTGCTCCTGGGCTTTGGTCACCGACCGTGTAAGCGGTCTATGACCCGTGGACGCACGGCTGTCTTCTTTTCCTGACGCCATGTATACGGTGTGGACCATCATGCCCCCAGACTTAGGGCGTCTGGGCTTAGTGCTATTAGCTGTCGTTGCAGGCTGGGGGATCTTCTCTGGCTTCCTCCTTTCATGAGCCATGGAGGTTGAGGGGGCCGTTGAGGTGGGCGTCCAGACAGCCTTTCGGGGTTTAGCCTGGTGACCAGCTTCTGGTTGGATTTTCAGCTTCTTGTGCTGGCGGGAGAAGTTTGGATCGATGATCGAGTCTCGGGCCTGTCGCCAAACCTTGTAGATTTTGGAAGACAGCCGTTGAGGGGGTCGGGGCTGTTCTGATTTTATTTCCACAACCTTTTTTAATGGGGGAGGAGACCTCTTTAGCACTGCAGTAGGAGAATTCCTTCGCACCTTATTTAGCATCTCGAAGCTGTTCCCAGTTGGAACAACAGCATTAACTTCTGCCATCGGGGCTGATGGAGTTAACCCGGAGGGGGAGTTGCCCCCGGCCTTCCTTACTCGGCGCCAATGGCGACGTCGAGCGTGTCGAGCGAACGGCGTTGGGTCAGCGGTAAGAATGGTTTCGTCTTGCCCCCTGTATAAGTGGGGGGTTGCCGTTGGTGTTATCCTGTCAAAGACCGATGTCCTTTGGGTAGCAGGAGCGGGAGCTGAAGCCGTCAATCTTGTAAAGACTGACTTTTTGGCCGGAGAAGCCGCCTTGGCGATTTCGGGAGCAGGAGCAGCCACTTTCTTAGAAGCAGCCTTCTCTGGGATTGTAGACCTCATGATGGGTCTACCGGATTTCTGGCCCAATCTAGAGAAGACCGAGGCGCTGATGTTGGGCGACCCGTTGAGATGAGCCGCGGCAGGGGTAAGACGATCAAAGACCGACTTCTTGGGAGCTTCCTTTGTCAGCACCGGCGCCATGAAGCTTGTTGGTGGGAGTATAGTCCCGAAGAACAATCCGGTAGTGGCTTGAGTCACCTGGTCCACCGGCATTGTGAATAACGAAGCAGCTTGGGGTCCGTAGGCTATACCTCCTGGCGAGGCAAAGCGTTGGTCGCAATTGCAGTCTGAGCAGTTGGAGAATTTCACGGAAGTAGAAGCCATCGATCCTTTGCTTTCTGCAATAAGCGAGACGCCAATTCTTAGTATCTTGAAACCCAAGGGCCACCATTAGCGAACCGCGATTGGTTCGCGAATCACGACACACGAAGTGTGGAGTGGAAAGAGGAAAAGGTCCCACCAGGCGTGCCAGAATCTGTTCCCCTCCGAACGGCGGCCGGGACGCGGGGACGTCCGAGCCTGAGGTTCGGGGCAGATGCTAATTGGTGCTATCCGTCCACCTCTCCGAAGATGCCAAGTTGATTTATGGCACCATGTATCGAAGGTTTAAACGGATGCGTCCGATGTAGCAGACTTCGTCAGATTCCCCCTCGCACGAGGGGTTTTTGATTGTGGGGACGCTCTTCCCTGCAGGCGCAAGCCCCTGCAGTTAATTACGCTACCGCGTTGCGGTAACAACTTTCTCCTTCTCAAGATGGTCACTTCGTGTCGTGTGTGTTTGTTTTGTTTGTGGTTGCCCGTGGATTGTATACGGAGACTGAGTTACGTCGTCGCCCGTAGGACGTAGACTAGTCCAAATCCGTAGTTATCTTAGATTTGGGTTTGGGGGTTTGGTTTGAGGATACGTTAGCCATATTTGAGGCTAAGATCAACTCAAACGTTTGTTAAGGATACGTTAGTCTAACTTGAGACTAAGATCAACTTAACGGGATCGTTTAGATCCGACAAAAGAGCATTTGGGGCTCTATTACTCCAGTTTAGGGACATAGTGGTCCATTGAATGTATGGCCGTTGGGACCCGTCACCTCTCTGATGACGTTGAAGGATTACAACGACAAATATCAGAGGAGTTCAGAGATGTACCCTTGTACCGAAGTTGATTGGGGGGATTCATAGTCCAGTCTGTTTGAAGGTTTAAGCATACGTTAGCCATATTTGAGGCTAAGATCAACTTAAACGGGATCGTTTAGATCCAACAAAAGAGCGATTGGCTCTATTGTTCCAGTTTAGGGACATAGTGGTCCATCGCTAGTTTAAGGACATTGCGGTCCATAGGTAGTTTAAGGACATTGCGGTCCATTGTTAGTTTTAAGACATCTCGGTCGAGGTTAAGGACGTCGTAGTCCATGGGTTTAAGGACCCCACAGTCCATTGTTAGTTTTAAGACATCTCGGTCGAGGTTAAGGACGTCGTAGTCCATGGGTTTAAGGACCCCACAGTCCATTGTTAGTTTTAAGACATCTCGGTCGAGGTTAAGGACGTCGTAGTCCATGGGTTTAAGGACCCCACAGTCCATTGTTAGTTTTAAGACATCTCGATCGAGGTTAAGGACGTCGTAGTCCATGGGTTTAAGGACCCCACAGTCCGTATCAATGTGTGGTCATCGGGACCCGTCACCTCTTTGAAGACGTTGAGGGATTACAACGCCAAGTATCAAAGGAGTGAAGAGATGTACCCTGGAACCGGAGTGGATTAAATAGTCCTTGGCCCAATTTGGGACCAAGACCAATTAATTATGTTATGAGCCCATTAGCCCAGTTAATTACGAATTGAGGACTTATGGCCAGCTTGGGCTAAGTCCAATCATGTCTGGAATATTGGCTTCCTGTTGGTCCATTGAAGGAGAGACTTTGTCTCTGGCTATTTAGCCAATTGGGCCAAAGCCTAGTATTAAACACTACAGACCAATCAGTGTTGAACACTGGGAATGAAATTGACAAGTTAGTGTTTAACACTAAAAGATAATTGGTGTTAAACACCAGCAACAAGGCTTTCAAATTAGCATTAAACACTAAAACAGATCAGTGTTAAACACTGGCAACGGAGATCTCAAATTAGTGTTAAACACTAAGGTAATCAGTGTTGAACACTGCAAATAAAGTTCTTTGATTAGTGTTGAACACTAAGGCCCAACAATGTTTTAACACTGGATTCGGGAGTTCCAATTTAGCGTTAGACGCTGAGGCAAGAGGGGTCACGTGGTAGCACGTGAGGGCGCCCTCCCCTCGTTTGTTCTGCTGAAAAGATCACATCTTTTGGAGCATCACGTGTCATCACGTGACGGGTGTTTAAATGAAGTATGTTAAAGCTTCTGTCAAGGGTCACGTGGGTCACGTGAGGCACTGCCTCAAAGGGCTTTCTGTAGATCTTTTGGGGGGGTCACGTGGTGACACGTGACCCTTCTTTTCTGTAGTTGTTTAGAAGATCTGTTAATCCCTTTCAGGAATTGAATTCTTCGTAGGGTTGAACCCTGACAATAATTCCAGAGGAATTAAATTCCTAGTTCCTTTTGAAGAGTTGAACCCTGAATTTTCTGTAGGAATTAAATTCCTCATATATATGAAGAACTGAATAGGGTTAAACCCTAATAAAAGCTTTAAGGAATTAAACTCCCACTCTCTGTTAGAGAATTATTCTGGGGAGTAAGATTAAGGGAATTACGTTCTTGTTGTTTTAACAGAACTAAGTTCTTAATTAGGGTTAAACCATGTTTCTTTTTATTCTGAAGGAATTAAATTCCCATGACACAGGGTCAAACCCTAATTTTATTTTAAAGGAATTAAATTCCCATAGTTCTGTGAGAATTAAATTCTCGTGCTTCCATTCCCTCTCTATGCTTTGGATCTGCATGGCAGGATCTCAACCCGTTGAGAATTAAATTCTCAACTTCAAGGGGAGATGTGCGCTTTACAGATCCTCCATCTAAGAGAGAAGAAATATGTTCTTCTGTTTTACATCAGAGTTGAACTCTGTTGAGGATTAAATTCTCTTTCTTTCAAAAAGCCTTCCCTTTCTTACCTAGGGTTTCCTTTTGCAGAAGATCCAGATTCCTCAAAGTATCAAGGCTCTCTCCCTTTTCTTCCCTCTGCGTGTGTATATCTTTTTTTGTGTGTCTCGGCTCCTATTTATAGGAGAAGCAGCCGAATCAATTAGTTTTTTGACGTATCTTCATTGAGAGATTTGATTTGCATCCATCATTCGTTCTGGATCTTTGGATTATTAGGTGAATTTTATTCACCATTGGATTTCAAATCCAGCGATTCTCCTTTGTGATTTCTGTTAGATTTAAAAGGGAAATCTTCCCAAATTCGAGATTTTCCCATAGATAGATGATATTTAATCACTCTAAATCTTTAATTCAATCGGTTGCTTTTGGAAAGACTTGAGAGGTCTTTTCTCAGAATTTAATTCTGTTTAACAAATGGGCTTTGAAAGCTGGTCACGTGCGGCCACGTGACCCTTGGTCACGTGTAGGCACGTGACCCCCTTGTAACGAGCCTTCTTCCTTCTTTTTACGCTCTGTCTTCTGGTTGCTGCTTAACTATCACGTGCCACCACGTGACAACTGATCACGTGTGAGCACGTGACCCTGGCATGGAGCCTTCTTCTTGATTTAACCGGAGAATAAGTCTGATGTTTTGAGTGTCACGTGCCAACACGTGACCCTGGTCACGTGGGAGCACGTGACCTCTTCTGAAGCCTTTTTCTTGATTTGTTCAGGGAGCTGTTGGGTTTTGAAGCCGCTTTTGATTGTCACGTGCCAACACGTGACCCATGTCACGTGGGAGCACGTGACCCTTTCTGAAGCCCTTATCTTTGATGTAATCGGGAAGCCGAATTTGCCTTGCTGATGCTTTTAGGTGTCACGTGCCAACACGTGACTGCTGGTCACGTGTAAGCACGCGACCCTTTTCTGAAGCTTTTTCCATAAGCTTTTCTGATTTTAAATCAGGAAACAGACCCATTGTCAACCAGGATTTTACCTATCTTGATGTCATGACAGTATCCGGAGACATATAGGGGACGGTTGTGCTCGCGTGTCCCAAGGAGGAGATCTTCATCGCCGAAGGTGATATCGGCTGTGTGTACTTCTTCCAGCTCTTCCTTCATCTTTTCTTCGGCGAGGAAAGTTTGGAATTGCTCGGGCTCTTGTAATGCCTTGATTAAAGAATCCCTTGCCTCTTTGGATAGCAGAAGGGCGTCGAGAATACTGAGCTGCGAGGGTATCTTCCTCAAGTGTGCGAGAACGTTGTAGTCCACCTTACTTTTCTTCGGCGGGCCCTTGGCTGTTAGCTTTTCGACGGCTTGGTCATCAAGGATGATATCCTCAGGGACCTTTTCTTTACCCTTATCCTTTCTATTTGACCCACTGTTCGAGGGCCCAAGATTCTTTTCAGGCAGTGTATGGTTGCGCAGCTGAATATTTTCACTGGTCTTTGGTTCTTCCTCTTTAAAGAGAAGGCCAAGAATCATTTCTTCGTCAGAGTCGCTCCCGAAAGTAAGAACTTGCGATCCCCCGGCGTTGACCATGCGACAGTTGCCGGCAGTTCTTTTATACTCCTCGGTCGTATTTCTTTGCTCCCGACGAGTTTTGCGTTTCATTCGCTTAAAACGTTGTCGGTGAGCAACATATCCCTGCCACCATCTTTTAAAAGCGTTGCACTCTTCGGTGGGGTGCGCAATCTTTCGATGATATAAGCAGTAATTAGGATGCGTTTCCGCTTCACCAAGAGCGTTCGCTTCGGAGGGTGGCAGCTTCATTCCCATCGAGATGGCTTTAGCGAACCTTTTCTTCGTCTTGAACCTGTTTTTATTTACGGCGGATGTAATTTGATCTGGCGGGAGTGTTTTAACTCTTTCGTCCAGTCGCCGACGTTTGGTTTTTTCAAGTATGGCCATTTCACGCTCTCGAGCAGCTTTGCTTTTAAGAAGAGCTTCGTTCAGATCATTTCGTCTGATGGCTCTATAAGTTTCGGTTTAGGATTTGCCCCCAGTTTCTTTGTGTAAGGAGCTTCTTCATCGTCTATCGACGAGTGAGAGATCATATGGCAACTTGCCACGCAATCCTTAGATTCATCCGACGAGTTTTCTCCATTATCGTCATTTCTGTCCTCAAGGACATGGCTGAGAAACTCTTGAAGTGTAACTGGAGTCCGCGCCTTCTGGTTATACTCTTCCAGTGCGTCAATCTACTTTTGCAGGTCCGTGCGCTTGTCGCCAGGCTTCACGGGCTTCTTGGATTTCTTCTTCTATTTCGAAGATTTCGACGGCTGGGTGTGTGTGCTTTGGCTATCACCACCGATCTTTGGAGTTGGGCGCGGCTTCAGCATCCGTTCGATGATCTCAGGCTCCAGTGGATTTATCCACCTGATCACTTGGCATATTTGGAGATCCTTCAGCATTCTTTTTGTCTTGGCTGAAAGAGCGACCTCCCATGGAGCTTCTTCTACGAAAGAGCATAATACCCTCGGTGTATCCGTTTTCTTAGGAGTGTGTGGCCGAGACGGGTTCACCTTCCAATTTTCAGATAATACGAATTTTCCCTGCTGGTATTGATCTTCTATCCAGCTTTTGAAGATATAACAATCCTCGATCGGATGGCCCAACATTCGGTGATAAGGGCAGTAGTTAGGATTGCTAATGTCGCCTGGTTGCGTTGAGCGTCTTGGCTCTGGCAGAGTAATGAGCCTGTTGCGGAGTGTAAGCTCGAATAACCTTTTCGTCTTGTCTCTAGGGAACGAGTAAGGGCGACTCATTTTATCTTCAAGAGATCGAGTTCTGTTATTTTGGCGATCAACCGGTCTCGGGCCACCGGGCTGCAGTTGAGCATTGGCGACGACGATCGCTTTCCCCTTTCCCTTCTCGTTTCGAGAGTCCGGCTTTGGAGGAGACGGTCTATGACCCATCTGGTCTATTTGGGCCAGCTTGTCAATCAAGGCTTGGAATGTGGTCGGCTTAAAGAACATCATGAATTGTGAAATAGTTGCATGAGGGTTCAAAGTGCTTACGAACATGCCTACCGCCGGCGCTTCTTCGATCCGCTGTTCGCATTTCGACCACAGATTCCTCCATTGAATTGCGTATTGAACCCACGTCTCACCTGGCTTCACCCTGGCATTGATCAACGCTGTAATCGGGGTGCGTTCACTAGCACTTGCAAATCTTTGCGTAAATAATAGCTCCATTTCTGCGAAAGTCTTGACGGAGTCGTTTGGAAGTTCAGAGTACCATTCGAAGCCTGTCTCCGACAAGCTGCCGACGAACTGACGGAGCAAAAGTTTATCCTCGCCCCCGGTGTTGCCGCAAAGAGCTCTGAACTGGACGACATGCTGGTGAGGATTGCCTGTCCCCTTGTACTCATGGAATTTGGGGATCGTGTATCTCGGCGGGTATTTTATTTGGTCATACTAGCCTGGATACGGTCGCCCAGTTTTAACAACTTGGCTGGCCGCTTCACTCGCCTGGTGAGCTCGTATTTGTTGAGCTATATAGTCATCCAGAGCGGCCTTGGAAACGGTTTTCTCTTTGGCTGCTGAAAGAGCCGGAGAAGGGTTAGATGTTTCCCCTCTGTCGTCTTCAATAATGATCGGAGGGTCTTCAGTCGGAAGATCCGGCTGTAACATCATCCCTACCATGTCTTGGAAGAGAAGCGCCATTCGTTTTATGTTGGCAGCTTGTTCTGCTGCTTCTCTGTCCTTCTTTTCGAGGACTCTGCGTAGGAAGTCAGCATCAGTTTCTTGTTCGTGACGCTGCTCTGATGATGCCTCCGGGCTTTCTTTTGGCCTGGTGAGTGTGGCCATTTGCGTTAGCATTTCTTGAAGTTTTTGTTGCTGCTCCTGAGTTTTTGTCACAGATCGGGTGAGCGGTCGGTGGCCCGTTGAAGCGCGGCTTTCCTCTTTTCCGGAAGCCATGTAAACAGTATGCACCGTTATGCCCCCAGACTTGGGGCGTTTGGGCTCAGCGTCTTTGTGGCCCGCCACGTTCGCAGGGGCTTTCTCTGGCCTCCTTCTCTTTTGGACAGCCGACGTTGAGGGGGCCGTTGCAGCGGGCGCCCAAGTGGTTGTCGTCCTTTGTCGCTTGCCAGGACGGTTCTCTTCCTGTTGAACCTTAAGCTTCTTCTGTCGACGGGGATAGTCTTGATCAATCACCGACTCCTGGACCCATCGCCAGACTTTGTAAACCTTGGAGGACAGCCGCTGAGGGGGCTGCTCCGGCTTTATTTCTGTAACACTCTCCACGGGTGGAGGAGATCTTTTCAATACGGCGGTAGGAGAATTCCTGCGCACCTTGTTCAGCAATTCAAAAATGTTCCCAGTTGGAACAGCAGCATTGACTTCCATCGTTGGGGTTGGTGGAGTTAGCCCAGAGGGGGAGTTGCCCCCAGCCTTCCTCACTCGGCGCCAGTGGCGACGTCGAGCGTGTCGAGCCGATGGTGTTGGTTCGGTGATGGGGATGGCTTTGTCTTGCTCCCTGTTCAAGTGAGGTGTTGCTGGTACCGGCCTCTTGAAGATCGAGGTCCATCCAGCAGCAGTGTCTAGCCTGTCAAATACAGACTTTTGAGCAGGAGCGGGAGCCGGAACAGTCAGTCTTGCAAAGACCGACCCTTTGGCAGGAGAAGCCGCCTTAACGACTTCAGGAGCAGGGATGGCTATCCTCTTCGGAACAACCTTTTCTGGGTTGCAGGCTTCATCATGGGCCCATATGAAATTTGGCCCAATCTGGTGAAGACTGAGGCGCTGGAGCTGGACGACTCGTTGAGAGGGGCCGCGGTAGTAGCAAGCCGATCAAAGACCGACTTCTTGGGAGCTTCTGGTGTTGGTACAGGGGTGCTGAAGCTCATCGGTGGGAGCATAGTCCCAAAGAACAATCCGGTGGTGGCCTGAGTCACCGGGTCCACCGGCATCGTGAACAAGGAGGCCGCTTGGGGCCCGTAGGCTATGCCTCCAGATGAGGCGGAGCGCGAGTTGCAATTGCAATTGGAACACTTCATGCAAGTGGATGCCATTGATGTTTCGCTTTCTGCACCAAGCAAGAAACCAAATCTTAGTACCTCAAACCCAAGGGCAACCATATCAAACCGCGATTCTTTCGCGAACGCACACACGAAGTGTGGAGTGGAAAGAGGAAAAGGTCCCACCGGGCGTGCCGGAATCTGTTCCCCGCCGAACACAGAGACGCGACCACGTAGGTTCGTCTTGCCTGAAATTCGGGGCAGGCACACCATGATTTCTCAAGATTTGGTCATGTGTATTTGATAAAACATAAGTCTGAAGCTTTCGAGAAATTCAAAGAGTATAAACATGAAGTAGAAAACCAAACAGGAAAGAGTATCAAGATACTTCGATCAGATCGAGGTGGAGAGTACTTAAGTACTGAGTTCTTGGACTTCCTAAAAGAGAATGGGATTCTCTCTCAGCTCACTCCACCTTACACACCATAGCACAACGGTGTGTCATAGCGGCGGAATAGTACCCTATTAGATATGGTACGATCCATGATGAGTGATTCTGAGTTACCTCTCTCGTTTTGGGGGCATGCATTGGAAACAACAGCTTTTCTGTTAAACAAAGTTCCAACCAAGATCGTGTCTACCACTCCATATGAGATATAGCATGGGAAGAAACCATCTCTTAAAAGAGTTAAGATTTGGGGTTGTCCGGCTTTTGTCAAAAAGCAGAATCCAGACAAACTCGAGACACGATCAGTCAAATATATATTTGTAGGATATCCTAAACATTTGTTTGGGTATCTTTTCTACCACAAGGAGGAACAAAAGGTGTTTGTTTCTCAGTATGCCACCTTTTTAGAAAATGAGATTTTTTCAAATGATGCTGATAGCAATGTGGTAGATCTAGAAGAGGTTCTAGAGACTCAAGTTACAAATGACGATTTGGCTGAACCTGAACTTATAACAGAATCTAATGAGCCTCAGCTACTCCGTAGATCTAGTAGGACTTCTCGCCCACCGGAGAGATACTACGGTTTTCTCATTGATGGTGATAGAGAAGATTGCATCATAGATGATGATGATCCTGCCAGTTTTCATCAGGCTATCACGAGTGGTGACTCTGTGAAATGGCTGGATACCATGAGATCCGAAAATGGAGTCCATGTACACCAACAAAGTATGGACTTTGGAAGATGTACCCTCCGGGATAAAACCTGTGGGTTGTAAATGGATCTTTAAAAGAAAGATCGGTGTAGATGGACAGGTAGAGACCTATAAGGCAATATTGGTAGCGAAAGGTTTTCGTCAAAGACCAGGTTTGGACTATGACGAGACTTTCTCTCCGGTAGCCATGCTTAAATCCATTCGGATCCTACTTGCTATTGCTGCTCACTACGACTATGAAATGTGGCAGATGGATGTTAAAACTGCATTCCTAAATGGTGATTTAGATGAATGCGTTTATATGGATCAGCCAGAGGGCTTCATTGACAGTGGGAGCAGTGAAAAAGCATGTAAGTTACTTAAATCCATTTATGGATTAAAGCAAGCATCACGGAGTTGGAACATCTGTTTTGATGATGTTATCAAAGAGTTTGATTTCATCAAAAATCCAGATGAACCTTGTGTTTATAAGAAGACTGTAGGGAGAAATGTCGCATTCCTCGTATTGTACGTGGATGACATACTTCTGATAGGAAATGATATTCCTATGCTACAGTCGGTGAAATCATTCTTATCATAAAGGTTCTCCATGAAGGACCTGGGTGATGCCACATACATATTGGGCATACGGTTCTATAGGGATAGATCTAAACGGTTATTGGGATTTTCCCAAACCAAGTACATTAACACCATCCTAAAGAGGTTTAGCATGGAAGACTCCAAGCGGGGTGCCTTACCCGCTTGCCACGGAGTCACTCTCTCAAAGGACGATTGCCCAAAGTCTGATATAGAGAGAGCACGCATGAGCATTATTCCCTATGCTTCGGCAGTAGGATCGATAATGTATGCGATGTTATGTACACGCTCTGATGTTGCTTATGCACTTAGTGTAGTAAGCAGGTATCAGTCAAACCCATGGGAGAATCACTGGATTGCTGTGAAGAACATTCTTAAGTACTTGCGAAGGACTAAAGAATTGTTCTTGGTATATGGTAACGGGGATCTCCAAATGGAGGCCTTTACCGATTCGAGCTTCCAGAGTGACAAGGATGACATCAAGTCTATCTCAGGGTTTGCATTTACCCTCAATGGAGGGACGGTGAGTTGGAAGAGTTCCAAACAGGATACCGTTGCAGACTTAACGATGGAAGTTGAATATATTGCTGCAAATGATGCTGCCAAGGAAGCCGTCTGGATGAGAAAGTTCATCACGGAGCTAGGAGTAGTTCCAACCATTATTAATCCAATAGCTTTGTATTGTGACAATAATGGGGCTATGGCATTGGCCAAAGAGCCCAGGTCCCATCAGAAGTCCAGACACATCCCAAGACGATATCATGTGATTCGGGAGATAGTTGATCGCCACGAGATCGAAATTAAGAGAGTAGACACAAAGAACAACACTACGGATCCATTCACCAAGGCCCTCCCTCAGCCGCAGCATGAGCGACTTTTTGAGATGTTGGGTATGAGATACGCCAATAACTGGCCTTAGTGCAAGTGGGAGATTGTTTGATATATGTATGCCCTAGAGGCCATTATGAAATAGTGTATGTACTGATGTGTGTGTGTGTGTGTGTATTCAGAGGACAGTCTTGCTTGACATGATAGTATGCTATCTGGTTTTACTTTATCATATGTGCACTTGATCATGTTTATATTCATTTGGTACATGTTGATAAAGCCCTAAGGATATTGGCTTGACTACTAAGATTATGATGTGGATCATATTAGTGGGACACCTGTAGTTTATAAGCATATCCTTGAGATGTTCCTAGTCGTAGGTATATCGAGATAGGGCATCGATATTCCAGTGTAGACTAGCGTATACCATTCTTGTTCCATATGATGGGCGATGGATGATCCCATATCCGTCTGGTGTGATGACACCAAAGATTGTATACGGGTGCTCAGTGAGACTGGGTACACTGAACGGACTCACCGAGAACTCCTATGTGGTATTATATCATACATCGGATAGCAGTTCTCAGGTGACACTGGTACAGGTTAGTCTGTAGACCCGAGATCGCCATAGAGTCTTGTGTGTCCTCCCACTGTACTTTGATCTCCACCCTACTACGGCTCTACTGAGTCGTACAAATAGGTGGATTTTGGGTATAGTCCTGAGGCATATGGAGGCAATGAGTGATAGGAGGGGTTTCGTCTCTCCCGGTATTGAGGGTTGATGCTGTGCTGTGCACGATTGGCTATAACGAGAAGTCCCTGGCCAGGGCTGCTGAGATATTACCGATAAGTGTTATCAGTAAGTTTCTTGATCTGTTATAGACCATATACCGGCATGAATTATTGAGTTATTGGGGTCGACGATTCCATCTCTAGACTCAATATGCAGCATATCTGACGAAAAGACCGGACTGTACGGTAAGTGTTGCCAGTTGGATTGACGGGAGTTTTGACAGGTTCGCTTGTTCTTCTTCTGATCGCTCAATACCCGGGTGGCCGTTACGTTTAGCTGACCACTTGCGGCTTGTAGGTGTTTGATATGATCATCACTTACTGCTGGCGTATTGACGAGTCTTAGAGTCCCACATAGAAGTTTCCTGGCTCAGGCGAAACGAAGTGGTGCGCATATGAGATGTGTGTGGAAGCTCGATTAAATACGAGTATTTGATACCGTATTTTAATCGGGCGTTTTATATTAGTCGGGTCGTATGAGATATGACCGGTTTATTAAATCAAGTATTGATTTAATATTGACTTTTATCTCATTTATTTAAACCCTTTTCTTTTGATGGATGCATGCATGTATATGTACATGATGATGTGCATACACACATACATACATGCATTAGTATCATGGTTGATGATACAACTTAGATGGCAATATAAGACTCACATGGTTCATAATTTTATATATGGATATTTTTGTATTAAGTTAAAGATAAAGGAAAATAGATAATGACTCATTTCTTTTCTAATGACTCATTTCTTCTACACTTTTCCATGGTTGACCTTTGACTTAACCATGGTTTATTTTCCTTTGCCTTTTAACTCATGACAAAATATCTAGATATTATTATTAACTATGGTTTCTATTATGATATTTATCTCTCTCTCATTTTCTCTTTGCATGATTATTCATCCAAAAGAAAAAATATCAAGCCATCTTCTTCTTCCTCTCTCTAGCTCTCTCTTGAGTTCTAAATTGAGTGAGATAAAAAGAAAGAAAGGGTATTAAATGAGATTACCAACCACTTCATCATCCTACACATCTCTTGCTACTTTGTGTAGGGTGTTTTGCTTCAAGGATTTCAAAGATCAAGTGAAGCAACAAGTTTTGAGCAAAGGACTTCGGTTGGATCGTCGTGGACTTGGAAGTGATCTAGCGAGCCGTTCCAAACCAAAGGAGATCCAAGGAGTCACCCTAAGAAGTCTACAAAGGTTGTAGTCTCTCCACTTAGTGTTAGATTATCTTTTAGATGTGATACTTTTAATTGTTACTCTATAATTCTAGTTCGATTCCTAGTTTAGTTTACTTAGCATCTCATAAAATTAAAGTTATGGCATGTGTGATGCTTCCAAACCCTATGCGAGGTGTTAAGCAAACCCTACAGGCTTTGCCTCAAGATCCAAGAACAAAAGTTCTTATTTAAAAAAAAGGCGCTGCCTTTGTAGATCAATGATCTGTGAATGAAGTAAATACTTCTCTTTTTTTGTTTTTATGATGAGATCTTTTGATCTCTTTTTTATCAAAGACCTTGGTCTTTTGTAGATCTATGATTTTTTTTATAGAAGATAGTTCTTCTTTTTATGAGATGATTTCATCTCTGTGTTCAAGAATCATGTTCTTTACCTTGAAGAAAATGACCTTCTTTTGCTAAAAACTTGCTTTTCTTTCTTTGAGTTTTCTCAAAGTTTGTAGGGGGTCTCTCTCTATCAGACTTGAAGTCTTAGAGCCTTTATATAGGGCAAATTGATTTGATAAATCAGTTAAAGAGATCTTTCTATGATTGATTCGGGGATATTTCCCACCGTTGGATCTTTGATCCCAGGGCTTCTGTTTTACAGAAGACAATCTTCTTGTTTTTAACAAGATTGGAAAGATCTTTCCATAACAGAATTTTAATTCTGATTAATTAATAATTTATTATTATTAGATATTTTGATCTAACGGTGGGGAATTCTTAATTCCAGCGCTAGCGTACCTTCGTTTGACACGTGGCGCGCAGCGCAGAGCGCAGCGCACTTTGTGCTAGCGCACCTACGTTTGACACGTGGCGCGCAGCGCAGAGCGTTGGATCTGAAGCTTTGCTTCAATAGAGGTGTCTTTTCACCTTTCTTTTAAGTCAAACTTGTATTCCCCAGAACTTCCATTTCCCAAGTCTTGGAAATAGCTCCCCTGTGCACACAAAATTTTCTGTGTCCCGTCTTTATAATCTAAAGCAAAGCTTCTTTCTTTTCCCGCCTCCAAAGAATCCTTTCAGTTATGGCTTGTAACCGTCCACATGCTCGCCGACAACCATGGGAAGTGCCTATCCAGGACATTGTTCCTCGTTTTGCTGCGCGCTTGGTGGATCCTTCTCTTACGGATGACCAATGCGACGTAGCGCTGTATGAGCTCTTGACTCGTGTAGGGTCTCCTCTCCCCTCACACTCTATTTGGTATCGGATGATCCTTGCGTCTGTGCTCGCTGATATTCCCCTTCCTCCAGCAGAGATGTCCTCGGCAATGCTCGATGTTGCTGAAGAAAAGATCGAGTGCTTCTTCGAGCCGCATTTGATCACTAAAGCCCTGAGGGATTGCTCTGTCCACTTGCTGAGCCAGATACGGGCTCGTCGGGTCGTTATCTCCACTTTCTCTGGTGAGTGCGGCGTTGATCGATGGATGGCTACTCCTCGAGAGGATCTCCGTTTTGACATGGTGGAGAATACGGAGAGGGAACTGGACAATCTTATTCTTAGCTTTGCAAACCCTTGTCCTTTTGATCCCATGTTTGGTGATATGTTTACATTGTAATAATAAAAAGATGTTTAATTAAGTATTTCATTATCTGCCAAGTGCTCCTTTATTTTTAATTCTTTGTTATTCCTTTGTAGGGCGCTTATGCGCTGCATAATTTAACTTGCTATAATCAGGTGCAAGTAATTCTTGCAAGGATGAAGTGCTTCTGGCGCTTAGCGCTCCTGGTGCTTAGCGCTCTCGTGCTTTGCACGTGAGCGCCGTATCAGAGTCTTTGACTCTTATTGCAGGTGCATTTGATGTTAGCACTTTTCACGAAGCGTTGCTTCGCTTTCCAATCTTGGAAACAGAGCTTTGCTCTAATTTGGGGTGCACGGCGCAGAGCGCAGCGCGGCCTGCGCTAGCGCATCCGTGTTCGACACGCGGCGCGCGGCGCGCCTAGCGCTAGCGCACTTATGGTGCGCTGCCTAGGGCGCAGCGCACCTGGCGCTAGCGCATCCGTGTTTGACACGTGGCGCGCCTAGCGCTGGATCTGAAGCGTTGCTTCAATTTTTTGACTTTTGAATTTCAATACAGAGCTTTGCTCTGATTGGGGGAAACAGAAACGTTGCTTCATTTCAAATCTTGGAATTTGAACAGAGCTTTGCTCCGATTGGGGAAACAGTTAACATCAATATCCCTCTCCTAAATGCAATATAACAAGTCCCTGCTTATGCGAAAATTCTTAAGGACTTGTGCACTAGGAAGATGAAGACTCAAGTGCCGAAAAGTGTTCATGACGAGCAATGTAAACACACCTTTTACCCAACAATCACCAAAGAAACGTAAGGACCCTGGCTGTCCTACAATTTCTATTTCTATTGGGGTAAAAATATCAACCGTGCTCTACTCGACCTTGGCGCTAGTGTTAACCTGCTTCCATACTCGGTTTACGAGCAGTTAGGTATCGGAGAGTTGAAATCTGCCTACTGCACTCTCCAAATGGCAGATCGATCAATCACCAAAGTTAGGGGTAAACTTGAGGATGCGTTGATAAAAGTCGGGGAATTTATATTCCTTGTGGACTTTATTGTTCTAGATACACAACCGGTAGCGAACCCATGGAACCAAATTCCGGTGATTCTCGGTCGACCCTTTTTGGCCACTTCCAATACTGTAATCAACTGTCGTAATGGCTCTATGACCCTATCCTTCGCGAAGATGTCAATTGAGCTTAATATTTACAAGTTGGGAAGTGTGCCCTCCGAACCTTCTGCTCAAGCATGTTCTGTCAAATTAATGAATGTCGACAGCAGCGAATTTGAACAGCTTCACGATACTGATCTAGACTTCTTTGATACGTTATTGTTTGACCCAGCTATGTATTATACACATATGGACTCTTCTATCGAGTTGTCCGGGTCAATATCTAACGCTGATTATGAACCTTTTATGGAGTCTAGAAATCATCTCGCTCTTTCTGATGAGATTATTCTTCGGGGTATCGATGAAAGCTTTGAGGAAATTTTTGCTGATGAACTCGTATTTTTAAAAGATACGGGTGTTGAGATGAATCAACTCCAAAACAAAGAAATTGAACCTCTACCCCTTCTTCTAGACTATAACGAGAATGCGAGTAATCCATCATCATCATCACTATGTCGTCTTTCCAAATTGAGACGCAAACCCTTTCTATTACACCACTTATCTTTTCCCCGCTTCTTCCTGGCTCTATACAATATGTTTTTCCACCAACCGGTGCATTACACTGATAAAATTTTCGAATGGTTGGTGTTGACTTTCGGTCTTTGCAAACCTTGGCATTGACCAATAACTTTACCCCCTCTTATGATTTTAAAAGGCTTAACATTGTTTAACTCAAATTGGGGGGGGGGGGTTGTTATATTTTGGCTCTTGAAAAAAAACATTTGTCCTTAAGAATTGTGAGTCAAAAATAAGTTTGGGGGAGATTTTCACTTTCACTTATTCTTGACTCCGTTAATAAATTTTTCCTCCCAAGCCTATAAGTTTTTGAGATTTAAAAGAGACAACAGTGAGGACACTGCTGTAAACAAGTTTGGGGGTGGTTTGTGCTTATTTATGCATTACTTTGCATACACATTGCATAAGCACAAAACGAAAAAAATTTCTTTTATAATAAAAGATTAGAAAGTGAAAAATTACATTTAAAAGATTGGAAAATTTTAAGAAAAATAAGAAAATTAGATGTTTTCTTAAAACGAAACTAGTAATAAGTATCTATGAGCCGTTGTCCCAAGGGTTAGTAAGATAAAAGAAGTGACTAATCTAAGGATAAAAATAAGTCTGAAAAATAGTTCCTATTCTGAAAGCCAAACATTTGAACGTTGATACCTTACTATATGCACTGACACAAGTCTTGAAATTCGGGATAGTAGAGGATACCTTGAAATGCTCTTGTCTAAAAAGCCAAAGTACGAAAAAAATAATAAATGAAGTATAAAAGTATAAAATGGTGAAGAAAAATGAATACTGGTTTTGTAATCACCAAGGCAGCATAAAAAAATATAGCGAAGGTGCTTCATCACCTAGTGCCTTAGACCAATTGGTTTGGGAGTCACTGCTAAGCCTTAGGTGTTGCAAGACGAGAAAATTGCTAATTACGCCTAATCTGTGAGCACATGTAGTAATCGGTTGGTTACTATCTCAAGAAGTATTAACGGTCGTATGAAGAATGTGTGAGCAATTCATCCAAAATATTCACCGACTAAAAAGTACTGAGGTAGACGGACAAGAGTATGATAGTTTGAATTGAATTCTCCGAGTGTAGGGATGTCTTTTATACATACGTAGGGGTATATATCGGTGTTTGGAAGAAAGGTAGGAATGAAGAATAAAGACGATATTTTATTGAGGGATGATGTGATTTCTGACATCTTTTCATGACTATTAAGATAGGGCTCATGACAATCGAAAAGCTAGTGTAGTTGAAAACTCTGATTTTTGAGTTCTTTCTTTTACAATTCTTATCTTTATATGTAACTTTCACAGTCTTTCTTTTATTATGGGATTTTGTGGGTGCAATCCACTAAAAACCCTCAGGAGACAACACTCCTCTTACTAGGGACACCTAGAGGTTTAAAGGCTAGTTGCACGTGCTCAGTGCAATCGTGTTGCCTACGAAAGTGTGCTAGTTAGTTTTTCTTTTTCTTTATATTTTCTCCTTCTCTTGAATAAAAGAAGTTTGCTCGAGACGATCAAAGTCAAGTTTGGGGGAATTTGTTCAGTCTAAAATATTGCATATTTTAACATAACAATATCCTCACTGTTCTAATCATCTAATGATGTTTGTTATAAATATAACACATATTAGCAATTCGTCTGCAAAATATCAAATAACATGTGTTATACATTATAATCAACATTCTGGAAGGAAATTGTATGTTTATTATGTCACGCATAATATCCAATATCTCCAACATTCTTCATTGAGATTGTGTGCAGAAAACTAGCTCAGGACAGATATCGGAATCGTAAATTCGCCGACTAAATACAGGAAATAAAAGAGATAAAATCTGGCAGAGATTCAAAAAAGATAAAAAGATTCCAGATATCAGAAGAAGACCCAAATGCCAACATCAGAACAGCCCTGAAATATCATGCAGTGATCTCTTCAAACGGTCGCGGAACCGCGGCCGAGTCAGGCCGATCCGCCGCGGATCCGCGGCCGAGTTAGGTCGTCGGCGGTCGATACTTTTCCAGAGGCTCCCTTATAACTTCCTAGCTTGTTGAAGACACTTCGAACTTTCGAGCTTACTCCAGAAGGTTCTCTACAACAGCCAAGCTTCTTATACAAGTTTGCTAACTACCTTACCTTAGAAGCTTCCCTACAACCACCTAGCTTTTTTGAGAAGATTAACCTAGCTTCGAGTGGAAGATTGAGGAGGACTATAAAAAGGGGCCTAGGGCTTCATTGAAAAGGTTGTTCATCAAAGTAAAAAAACCAAAACCAAATCCAATTCAATTTCCAATCAAAGATCCAAATCAAGATTCGTTGAGAACAACATCAAGCGAAGACATCGAAGATCCTTTACGCGAAGCCGATCATCATCAAGAGCATAAGATCCCCAACAAGTCCAAGTCTCACGAAAATCGAGCAACGCGAATTTCGACGGAATTAGTTACCTCATCGAGAGCAAATTCTTGTAACCTCGAATTGAGGGAAAGTGTAATTAGACGTCGAGTTAATAAAGGTGACCAATTGTTAATTCTCACTTTCTTTAAATTCTTGCATTATGAAATTCCTAATTCTTGATTCTTTTATTTTCATGATGCGTGAGTGAAATCTCCGCTTGTAAAGGATTCGAGAGAATCGGTAGATTAAATGATGATGAAATTCTAAAACTAATCTTAAGTCTTATGAGAATTGTGAAATTTAGGAAAAAGAATCATCAATGACCTAATTTGGAGCGAGATCACCATTCTTGATAATTTCGTTGCACATTAAGGATTTAATGATTGATGATTCTCTTTGCTAAAAAATAGATTTGAATGATGATCAATGAAAAGACAAGAGATAGTGAAAGAGAAACCCTAGTTTCTTCATAGATCCCTAATCTTCATTCATCATTATCGTGTTAGCTATAATTCATTAATAGATAAGATAAGCAATTTTTAGTATTCATTATTGCTACTAATTCCTATCGAATCATACAAGCTATTCTTCATATTCTTGATAAAATAAAATTGATTTTGGACACTTTCTTGATTTCTAATTCTTGAACATTTTCTTGATTTTTTTGAAATGACAACCCGATTAAATCTTGAATTACTTTTTTGAATTTTCTTTTATATTTTCTTTCGACTCATCTAAAGCAAGATTGAATAAATACACGAATCTCAGTGGACGATCCGTTCTCATTAACGCGCTACAATCGACACCGTTATTGATTGCAGTTATAAATTCTTTGATTGCGGTTAAACTTTCACGACTTAAAAACTTTGACAAACTCTTCTTTTATGACAAGAAAACAAGGTCAATAGAATCAATCAGTGCCCAAACAATGACGTTGAGGGTGAGGGTGATATCAAGGGTTCTCTGGACACTCGAGACGAGCAAAAAGAGGTCCGAGGGACCCCGGTGGAGCCACTAACAAAGGTCCTCCTCGTAGAAGGGGACGATGAACGAACCGTTCAGATTGGGTCGCTTTTGACGGGGACTCAGCGAGACGACCTGGTTCACTTCCTCAGGAACAACTCTGACGTGTTTGCCTGGGCACCTGCCGACATGCCTGGGATCGACCCCAAAATCATATCTCACAAGCTCGGGGTGGACCCTACGGTCCGACCCGTCAGGCAGAAAAAATGAAGCTTCGCCCCGATCAAGCAAAAGGCGA
The DNA here is from genome assembly GCA_030015575.1 of Agapanthus africanus. Classification (NCBI taxonomy): domain Eukaryota; kingdom Viridiplantae; phylum Streptophyta; class Magnoliopsida; order Asparagales; family Amaryllidaceae; genus Agapanthus; species Agapanthus africanus. The sequence continues at coordinate 518,772,010 of JASDDO010000016.1, forward strand.
TCGAGGACGAGATAGACAGGCTTTTCGCCGCCAACTTCATTCGGAATGTGCCTTACTCGGAATGGTTGGCGAATGTAGTCATGGTTAAAAAATCAAGCAGGAAGTGGCGCATGTGCGTCGACTTCACCGACCTCAACAAGGCCTGCCCGAAAGACAACTATCCCTTCCCTCGGATAGATCGGCTCGTCGACAGCTCGGCAGGCCACGAGCTACTTAGCTTCATGGATGCTTTCTCCGGATACAACCAGATCCGTATGAATCGGACAGACAAGGATCTCACCGCATTCACAACGGACCGGGGGGTATACTGCTACAAGGTGATGCCTTTCGGCCTCAAAAACGCCGGAGCTACGTACCAATGCTTGGTCAATCGCATGTTCAAACCGCATATCGGCAGGAGCATGGAAGTTTACATTGACGACATGTTCGTCAAATCGGTCTCAACGGACAAACACGCCAAGGATATGGGTGAGGCCTTCGGCGTCCTCCGTAAATACAAGATGAAACTGAACCCCGCCAAGTGCGCATTCGGGGTCACCGATGGAAAGTTTCTCGGTTTCATGGTCACCCACCGTGGAATCGAAACTAACCCGGAGAAAATCAACGCCATCCTTAACATGGCCGTGCCCAAGACCAACGTCGAAATCATGCGGCTGACAGGGTGGGTAGCCGCTCTGAGTCGTTTCATGTCGAGGTCTGGGGAGAAGTGACTCCCGTTCTTCAAAGCTCTAAGGAAGATACCACGGTTCGAGTGGTCGGAGGAGTGCCAGACCACCTTTGAGCAATTAAAGAGGCACCTTGCGACTCCCTCGCTGCTCACCCAGCCAGTTGAAGGGGACGTGCTATCACTATATCTAGCGGTGTCCGACCAAGCTGCAGGCTCGGTGCTCGTCCGAGAGGTCGAGGGAGTCCAGAAGCCGGTATACTATGTGAGCCATGTTTTCAAGGACGCAGAAACGAGATATCCAGCCATAGAGAAGATCGTTTTGGCACTCATCGTGGCCTCAAGGAAACTATGACACTATTTCCAGGCGCACACTATCCTCGTTCTTACTGAGCGGCCTTTGGGGGCTATCCTCGCCTCCCCGAGTCCTCTGGCCGCTTGGAGAAATGGAGGTGGGAGTTGTCCCAGTTTGATATAAAATACAGCCCGAGGCAGGCTATCAAGGTACAAGCCCTGGTCAATTTTATCGCCGAGTGCACCATCCCCAGCAAAGAGCCGGAGTCCATGCCAGCCCCCGCAGCTCAACCCTCAGTCGATGGGAAGCCCGACTCGGTCCCTGATTGGATCCTTTACGTCGACGGGTCCTCGACCAAGGAAGGCTGTGGTGCCGACCTCATCATTCGAGGCCCGAACGAGGCAGAAACGGAGTATTATCTGAAGCTCGGGTTCAAAGCCTCAAATAACACGGCGGAATACGAGGCCTTGCTGGCCGGACTGCGCATAGCCTTCGGACTGGGGCTGAAAACGATCCAGATCTGCAGCGACTCCGCCCTAGTCGTTGGCCAAGTGACCGTCCGATTAGAGGCACGGGAGCCTCTGATGGTGAAGTACCTGGCGGAGGTAAGAAGATTGTGAAAGGACTTCCAAGAAGTCCAGGTGGAGCAGATCCTCATACAGCAAAACACCCAGGCCGATGCCTTCAGTAAGCTGGCTTCATCTTATACGGCCAACAACTAAAAGAACATCCTCTTCGAGGTCTTGCCACGGCCCAGTATGGAAGACGGGGCAACGCCACTTCAAGTATACACAGCCCGGAAAGAAGACCGGGATTGGAGAAAGCCCCTCGTGGAATTCCTGAGGGAAGGTACTCTCCCAGAAGATCGGGGAGAAATCCGCCGTCTCCGAGCCAAAGCTTGCCATTTCTTCTGGAGCAATGGGAACCTCTACAAAAAGTCCTTCACTCAGCCTCTGCTCCAGTGCGTCGACCCCCACAAAGCTGACTACGTCCTCCGTGAGATCCACGAAGGGGTCGACGGCGCGCACCTTAATCCAGAAGGCACTGCTCCAGGGGTACTACTGGCCGACGATTCATCAGGACGCCCAGAAGCTCATCAGGAGATGCAAAAGCTGGCAACTCTATGGAAGCATACCTCGCCTTTCGACTACCGAGCTAACCGCCCTAACCTCCCCGTGGCCGTTTGCCCAGTGGGGAATGGACATGATAAGCCAGTTCCCTATCGGTACAGGCGGGCATAAGTACGTCCTTGTCGCGGTGGACTACATCACGAAGTGGATCGAGGCCATTCCCATCAGGAAACCAGACGCCGCCACAACTATCAAGTTCCTGCAGAACAACGTGATACTCCGGTTTGGCACCCCGAGGTGTATCATCACCGACCATGGGACAAATTTCGAAAACGAAAAAGTTAAGGAATTCTGCAGCGAATATCGTATCCTCATGAAGTTTGCCGCGGTCGCACATCCCCAATGCAACGGGTAAGCCGAGGTCGCTAACCGGGATATCCTCCGAGGTCTTCATACACGGTTAGAAGGACGCCAAGGCAGTTGGGTCGAGGAATTACTCCGAGTCCTATGGGCCCTGCGCACGTCGAAGAAAACCCTCACCGGGGAGACCCCTTTCAGCCTCTGCTATGGTATCGAGGCAATGGTCCTAGCGGAGATCGGGCTCCCCAGTCACCGGGTCGAGCACTTCGACGACGAAGCAAACACCTCGGCCCTCCGAACTAACCTGGACATCTTGCTAGAGAAACGGGACCGGGCTCAGATCAGAGCTGCCGCCTATCAACAGTAAACCGCCCGTTACTACAACGCGCGAGTCAAGCGTCGCTTCTTCAAGACCGGAGATTTAGTCCTAAGGTGGAACGAGTTCGTCGATCAAGGCAAGCTGCATAAGCTTTCCCCAAAATGGGATGGTCCTTTCCTCGTCTCTGAGGTCCTGCCCGGTGGAGCCTATCGTTTACAAGACGCGAATGGTCGCAAATTTCCACGGCCTTACAATGCTGAGAAGCTCAAGCTGTACCTCTGAAAATAATATCTACGAATGTATATTTCTTCTTTCACAAAGACGATGTAAACCTTTCTAAAGTTCTTTCTATTTAAATAATAAGAAGGGAACAATGGGGCATTGCAAAAAGGAGAATTTTATTTATTCAAAAGGTATTATAGGCTCCTCAGCCTTACATAAAAAAAAACATTACAGCAGCGGGGGAAAGGGGTGCAGGAAAGATTGCTCGTGGTACTCCGAGGATATTTCCGCCAGCCGAGCCCTTGCCGCCTCGGACCTTTGCCTCTGATGCTGTCCGCGGACCCTCGTGGCCACGGACGGGCCAGAAAGCTCCACGGGCGGGCACCCATCGGCGAGATGCCTCAATTGGTAACACTTGAGGACGAGTGCCACTGATCGATCCCGCCAACTCATCGAGATCAGGCCGAAGCGGCATAGCGACCTCAGCTTACCAACCGCCTCATCTTTCAGTTGCTCGGACAAGGGGTTGTGCAGCCCCGACGACGCCTTCCAGATCGAGTACATCAGCAGTTGAAGTAGAGGTGATCACCGGGGAAGCAGTCGGCTGAAATGGTCCTCCACACGTCGGATCACCGCCTGCCGCGTCTCCTCGGAGCACAGCTGGTCGTATAAGTATATGTCCTCGAAAGAAATGATCTCGGGGATGGAGAAAGGGAATTGATCCATTCTGACGTTTTGAAGATGGAGAAAGGAATGATCAACACGTCTCTCTATTTTATAACCCCACAGCGCCCTCAAGAGACCAATATTCGATCGTTTCTTCCAATGCCGTACCGCCATGCGGTGGATATCCCGTCTTTCTCGGCGAACCGAAGTTGGAGCGACACGGCTCTTACGCTTCGCCTCCCCCCGTGCGTTCATGACACGTGTCGCCAACGGCGGTCACTCTTCCCGATGTTCACACACCAGGGAAGGTCGGACAGAACCTCACAAAACCGAGCAGCTACCCTACTCGGTCCATCTTTGGCTGGTAACTTCTTACTCCACGACGCCAAGGATCAAAGCCCTCACCAAGAGGCCACCGGGCAGCTACTCTGCTCGGTCCATCTATGGCTGGTAGTTTACTACCCACCGACGCCAAGGATCAAAGCCCTCGCCAAGAGGCCACCGGGTAGCAACCCTGCTCGGTCCATCCATGGCGGGTAGTTCACTACCCACCGACGCCAAGGATCAAAGCCCTCACCAAGAGGCCATCGGGCAGCAACCCTTCTCGGCCATCCATGGCCGGTAGTTCACTAACCATCGACGCCAAGGATCAAAGCCCTCACCAAGAGGCCACCGGGCAGCAACCCTGCTCGGTCCAACCATGGCTAGTAGTTCACTACCCACCGACGCCAAGGATCAAAGCTCTCGCCAAGAGGCCACCGGGCAGCAACCCTGCTCGGTCCATCCATGGCTGGTAGTTCACTACCCACCGACGCCAAGGATCAAAGACCTCGCCAAGAGGCAACCGGGCAGCAACCTGCTCAGTCCATCCATGGCTGGTAGTTCACTACCCACCGACGCCAAGGATCAACGCCCTCACCAAGAGGCCACCGGGCAGCAACCCTGCTCGGTCCATCCATGGCTGGTAGTTCACTACCCACTGACGCCAAGGATTAAAGCCCTCATCTGGAGGCTACCGAGCAGCTACCCTGCTCGGTCCATCCTTGGCTGGTAGTTCACTACCCACCGACGCCAAGGATCAAAGCCCTCACCAAGAGGCCACTAAGCAGCTTCCCTGCTCAACTTCCTACATGTCTTTACTAAGCGATCTACACCTCGGCTTCGGGGCCATGAAGATGCCGACCTTTCACCGGTCTTTACACACTTGGCAAATGGTCGAATTCAACTCGACGTGCGATTGCTAGATGAAAAACCGACCTAACATGAAAGCAGTACCGCAAAAATAAAAATGTTTACCACAAACAAAGGGAAAATGCGCATGCAAAGAACACTGCAAAAAGGATTTTATTCACAAAGCTGGAGGTCTTTACAGAGGTATTATGGGCTCCCCAGCCTTACAAAATCGTCCGGAGGCTTACAAAAATTCAGCGTAAAAATAAGAAGGCGAGGAGACTCAGGCCTCGGGGCTGAGGAGAACCTTGACGAGCTCCGCATCCACCACCAAGACCGGGGTTACGTCTTGAAGGTCGATGCCCATCGCAGGAGCCTCGGCGCCGGATCCGGGGGGACCGACTTCTCCCCAACGCTCCCATCGGGGGCCTCTTCCCTTGCAGCACTTCCGGGGGCATCCCCTTACGCCTCATCCCCGAGGGGGTACTCACCCCAGAGCTCGCCGTCAGGGAACTCCGGTATCAGGGCCTTGACAGTGTCGAGGGCGTCATGCCAAACGACGGTAGCAGCTCCAGCAAGGTCGGTGTAGTACTGATCCGACTTCTTGTAGCTCTCCATCGCCTTCGACGCTCGGAGCTCGGCACACCTCGTTCCCTCCTTTGCCGCCTCGTTCTCCCTCCGGAGGGTGTTCGCCGTCTTCTTCAGGGCGGCGACAAGCACCTTGGAGTCTTCCAACTTGGCCTCGGCGGCTCGGGCGGCTTCTCGGCACCTGGCGATCTCCCGATCCCCGGCCGCCATCCGGTCTTCGAGGGCAGCGACCCTCTCCATCGCCGCCTCCAACTCCAGCCTTGAGCTCTCCTCCCGCGAGGAGAACTCGCCCGCGACCCGCATCGCCGGGGCAATTTCCCCGTCCTCCATGTTGACGACGAGGGCGACGTGCTGGAGGACCTGAAGAAAACAAAGGAGGGTTAAAAGGAAAAGGGGGGTACCCAATCTCGCGAACAAAAAGACTGAATGTAGACTCGAGTGGGGTGCGAACACTAACCTGCACGCCCTCTTGAGCTATGGCCGCCATTTGGGTCCGGAGGGTCCCCCGAGGGATTCTGCCCCTGGCCGACCTTTCCATCTCCGAGAGCAGGCTGTCGGCGACGGAAATCCCCGAGGGCACCTCGAAGCGAAGCTCCCCATCGTCCACGATGATCGGAGAAGTCGGGGAGCGGGGCGTCGTCCTAAGAAACCTCTTGAGGAGCGACGCAGGGGAACCAGTCTCACCTCCTACCTCCGGAGCCCGGGATCTTGCTCCCGAGCACGTTTTCGGCTCGGCGCTTGGCTGGACTCCGGGGCCCAGGACGCGCTTGAGCGCCTGGATGGAGCGGTTGTCGGTGGAGCCGGAGCCGACGACGGGCGAGAAGGGCCGCCGCCTCTGACCTTCTTCTCCTTCTTCTGTTCGACCAGGGCTGCCCGAAATTTGCCTGGGTCCATGGGTTCTACATAAGACAAAAGTACAAAGGAGTCAGCAATGCCAGAAAAAGTGAAAGAATACACAAGTCTAAACAGGTCGCCTGAAAACTCCTAACTTACCCGCGAACTGGACGGGGCTGAGCCCGGCCCAACTGAGGGCCCGCTCAGACAGCAACACATCAGCCCGGGGGATGGGCTCCTACTCCGACACCGTGTTGGGATCATTCGACCACCTCACTCGCGAGCAATTGGCCCTGTGCCACTAGATGGGCACAGGCCAATCCTCACCCTCGGACGGCCCAACAAACAAAAACTTCTTCTTCCATTCGTGAATGGAAGAAGGTACTACGACGACTCTCGACCCGGCAGCACCTCCCCGGTGTTTTCTAAAAGAGATGTCTACCTAGCTCAGCTTGCTTCTGCGAGTGCTGGGGTGGTTTTTGTAACAGAGAGAAGAAACGAGAAGACTCCGGCTGAAAGGGATCAGACGTAATTTCAACCGGACCAGGAACCCAAGGAGAATCCTTCAAGAGTTCGGCACTAACTGGCCCGGGGCTAACTCAAAACAATTCAACGCCGCACTCACCTCGGGGGAGAAGGGCAGGCGCATCCCGGCCCAAAAGGCTTCCAGGTACAAGGCAATCTCCTTGCCCCGTATCTGGTCTGCTCTCTCCCCCTACTCGGCCACACGAAGCGAGTAGCCGGGAAGAATGTGGAAACGAGTCCGGATGGTGGCGATCTCATCCGCATGCTTCAGCATGGATGACGCACCAAGAGCATCCATGACCTGCGCTCTGGTGACCGCCCCCGTCGCACGACCTCGGAAAACATGACTAACCCTAACTTCCCGGGAGGACTCCGACTCAGACGAGGAAGAGGAAGAAGAAGCAGAAGAAGAAGAAGAAGAAGAAGAAGAAGAAGAGGAAGCTACAACCTAGACTCTTTCCGGACTATTTCTACAGACTCCTCGGTAGAAGACATCTAACCCGATCAAAGGGATGCGCCCTCGGAAGAAAGAACGCAAGGAATCGGACCTGAGAAGAAGAGCACCGGGCTAACACGACTAGGGACGAGGAAATTGTGGTGAGGTATGAGCCCTGATGGGGATCCCGCCTCTATTTATAGCTGCCGGCGTACATATCCTACGGCTCCGATCGCCTCCCGCCAAGACAGCTCTTCGCAACTAACGGCCGACAACATTCCACTTGTCGCACTCATATTGAACGCATCCCATCGGGCGCGGGAACGCCTGCGGCCCGTCTTGTCAGCCAACCAGCGCCAGACACGTGGACTGGCGCTTCGACGAACATACGCACAAACCGGCGCTTCCTCTTTAATGCGAGATCTCTCCCTTGATCCGCTGACGTCATCAAGAAAATACGACTAATTTCCCGGGAATACACATCGACGATATCTTCAAATAAGAGCTCATCCCGGGTGACCGGTTAGAGCACTCTCGACCCGACCCAGGAACGGGTCGAGATGAAAGTGGGGGGCTAATGATGATGCTCGATATCGCTGGCTCCCCAGATCATGACACGTGGCAGATGACGTGTCCCAGAGCTTACAAGAAAGGATCAAGAAATGTACGCTGGAAGCATACTCGGGTCTGCGACCTGAGGATGTTACCGACCTTCGGTGGCCTTCCAGACCACCCCCAGCTCACCTCCGAGCTATCACAGAACCAAGATGCCTCGGCCTCTCGCTCATTCCCAAGCCTCCCGCCGAGCTTATCTTCCTCGGTCTCACCGACCGACCCACAACAACGATCACAGACGCCTCCGCCACGGCTCCACGAATCTTGCCAGGCGCGAGATATCCGCTGCCCATGATCCCGCGTTCCACGCCATCACGATCCCCCATTAACGAGCATATCTCGTCGTTAATGGGGATCCCGCCTATAACGCGAGCGTAACGCCAGGGGCGTAACGGCCGGCGTGAATCTCGCGCCCGCCTGCCATTGCTGCCACTATATAAACCCCTCTCCCAGACGACTCAGGTAAGCAAACTTTACCCTAATAGGCCGTTACTCTGCCAAAATACCCCGTCTAACTTGATCGTCGGAGGGTCCTCGGTGGCACAACCACTCCGGGATTTCCTTGCAAGTAGTTCGACCTCAACCACATAAAACCCATTGAGATCCACACGCTTCAGGAGGCAACCCTCCAAATCCAATCTCAGCCATCCATCAGCGCTCGCGCCAGATCAACGGAAGGTAACATCTGAAGGAGATCCAGAGATCCATCATAAACCAACAACATAATTATAGGTGGTTGTAGTTTTTGTTAGTTTTGTCCATACACAATTTTTGGTGTGGATTTATTAATTTAAGGTTTGGCAATATGGCTATTTTTTGACAAATAAATTGAGAGAGAGAGTATTTGGTGTTTTTTCCCTTTTTTTTTGGGAGGGGGTGTTTGGAATTTGGAAGGATAGAGAAAGAAAAGTAGGTTGAGATGTTTATCTTTGGAATTTAGAATATAACGAAGGCAGTATCTAACCTTTTTGAATTTTTCTTGAAAAAATGACAAAATGCCAATTCATATCCCAAGAGTTTGAATTTTTCTTGAAAAAATGGCAAAATGCCAATTCATAATGACAAAATGCCAATTCATATCCCAAGAGTTTGAATTTTTCTTGAAAAAATGACAAAATGCCAATTCATATCCCAAGAGTCTGAATTATAGCACTGGAAATTAAATCAAAACATGATAAAACAAAATTGAATAGATTATATTAGAACTGATTTAAGGAAACTATAAAACCTGTGTGTAGGTTACCATTTTTATCCCCTTTTCTGCACATTTTTGTTGTCGTCTTTTTCTGGGTTTCCGTGTTTCCGTTTGCGCGTGTGTGTCAAAGAGGGAGGGAGATATGACATGGACATTTCATGAGCCGAGAATTTTTTTCTTTTTAAGAAAAAATCATAAGGAAAAAAGATGATGAAAGAGGTTCTAGTTATAATATTAGAGATAGATGGATACTGACGCAAAGTGCAGGAATGAGTGAAATGCACGTGTGAGCTGAAAAAAAATATTTTTTTCCTACAAAATGTCTTTTCCAATTATATTTAATAAATATTACCTCTTCTTTAACCGTATCAAGGTTACTCGTAGTGATGGAGCATAGACGCTTAATAATAGTTTGGGTATCCATTCCCAGCTCCATATATAGCTTAAAATTTTAAGTACTAAATTTTCATAGCAGTTTAAGAAAGAACTACTATATTTTGATAGTTATAGACAATAAAAGAGAAGAGTAAAGGAGTGTTGCGCAACACACCCAGCATGGATGCCTTGGGTCCACGCACTTAGTGCGGGACCCACACCCATGCTGGTATGTTGAGCAACGCCTCTTTTCTCTAAAAGAATATAACAAATTCGTATAATTCGGCGAGGTCGAAAATTCGGATTCGGAGAACTATTCGGAAAAAACCGGCAGGTATTCGAGAAAGATTCGGTAAGGGTTCGGGAAATGTTCGAGAAGGATTTCGAGCAAGAAATTAATATATGAGACGCTAGGTTTTGATTTTGTGAATTATTTGCCGTCTTTTGAATTATTCGCTGTTTTCTCACATAATTCGGGAATAATTCGCGAATTATTCATGAATAATTCGCGAATTATTCGGTCCGCCGATTAATTCGGCGATTAAGTCGGCTGATAAAAAATTCGCGAATTATTCACGAATTCGGCGAATAATTCGCGAATTTTGTGACTATGCTACCATGAAGAGCACAAAGATGTAAGATTTACCGCCGCGGCTAATATCAAACCAATCTATATGAAAACATCATCTCTCTCATATCATATGAACATATCCGAGTCAAAAACATGCACAAGAAACTGTACCTGACAATTCCTTTTTTTTGACACAGCAATAAGAAAATTCAAAGCAAATGATCGATTCTTTGATTTGTGTTTTTAAGATATTCACATTTGTTAGCAAATGATTCAAAAAAACTCGCAATTCTTTTAGCCATCACAGCATTTGATTCAACAATTTTAAGCCGTGGGCAAGGAAAACTCTGCTTCGCTTCCTCGTGATCATGTACATTCCTATGATTTGGCTTCACCTCTTTCCCTTTTTCAAAATTCAGCGAATTCTTGAGGAACTCTGCGATAGCAATGCAATCAAAATTATAAAATAATTTTGACTATTGGTAGAACAATATAGATCCAAACTATATATATATATATATATATATATATATATATATATAATGATAACATTAGTATCACTTGGGGGGTTGCCAATTAAGAAAAAAAACTTATCGTCTCTTTCCAGTGAAACTCATTAGATTCAAGATAAAAACGAACTCAACCACAAACTTCTAAATACCCATCACTCTTATCGTCATAACTAAGTTGTGAATCAATATTAAATTAAATTAAGTACATAGAAACCATGATAAACTTTATCAATCCAGAACAAGATAAAGTAAAAAAACCATTTTAAATATGTTACAAACTATATGAGCATATTTAAGACGAAAAGAGCACAAGAACTAAAAAAGATAATTATTGTATGGTCTCGCTAGAAATTAAAGAATATTAGTTTTCAGAGCAGTAAGATTTACGGTATGTCTCCAAGATTTTTGAATTCGGTGGAAAAAGATTCGTCGTATCTCTCAATAGCTCAATCTCCCCCCTGCCCTCGATTATTTGAACTTCCTAATTTACAAAAAGGAAAGCTCAAATCAATCTTATTGAATAAGATATCGACATTCCTATGAAGAATTTGAAGTTTTCAGAATTTTTCGGGATTTCACCTCATTCCCTTCGAGTGTAAGAATTTCCAAACATGGTGAATTATGGAGGAAGATTGAAACTAGTTGGAAATTGCTGCTCAAATGCCGACTTCCCAGTTTTAGTTTCTTAAGATTGTTGAATATTGGAAGCCCTGATACTTCGCTGCCGGAGAAAAACTGCTGGATTGTAAACAAAAGAAATCAGGGTCATCATAAAATCAATCATATTGAAGATCTGAAGCACACAACTTCTCCATTCAACTTGAATCCGCAATTCAATAATAATTGGGCATTTTGTGAAATAGCTAGAAGTTATGGTCGGTGTTGTCAAAATCTAAATAAACCACCATATCTTTGCCCGGGAGTAGAATAATACAACTCAAACATTGTTTGATGGCCATTTTTTAACATAGCATGAGTGCTCTCGTGCAAATAAGAAATAACATTCTTCTGACTTTGTCCAGAACCAGTTACCCAGAAGCTTAACATATTTGGTTGTGCACTAACAATTTATGTCGAGTGAACATGATTCTCAACACTATTCCTTAAGTGGGCCTCATGTGAAAGGCCTCTGAGAGAATCATTCGGGTGCCAATGAAGAATAAAAATGAGAGGGCGGGATGATAAGGATCGAAAGCAGGATCTATTGAAACATGCATGGCGCTTTTATAGCATATCAAGAACCATTTATCCCAAAGCTTAATTGATTGTTAGGATGATGTCCCGTATCTGTTTGTAAATATTAAAAAGTGTTCTCAATTATCTTTCAACGGTATATGATTTGTCAAATTTGGCCATATGGTTAATGTAGGACCATTTGGGCCGGTTCACCTAATGGTGTGGCAACGAATATTGAGTGATTAGTGGTGCTAGGATTTGATCACTGTGTGTGTGTCTCAAATGAGTGAGAATTATAGGGGGGTGGGGGGTGGGGTCATGAGTGTTAGGGTCCGTGAGCAAGAGAGGGGATAAGACGTGAAAGAGATTGAGTCTGCAATGTTTACATCTTTCTCATTTCAAAAATCACTTCAAGCAAAAACTTAAGCTATTGGTTGCAGGAAGAGATGGAGTCCGCAATGTTTACATCTTTCTCATTTCAAAAATCATTTCCCTCTTTAAGCTATTTGGTTGTGGGATATATAACAATGGACATCAAGTCAACATAACACTAAACGATACTATATTGGAAGATGTACTTATGGATATTATTTATTTATTACTATCTTATTAATGAAACATTGGTGGTATCACCGTTTATCTTTAAAAACAAAAAAGGAACCAATAAACATAGCACTCACCAACTCCCTCTCATGGGTCATCAGGCCATATGGAAAGGCCTTTAGCAGAAACTCTGGCTTGAATAACAAGCTTTGAACCCACGAACTTTTGGATCCTGGTATACTATGGTACCATGTCAAAGACCAGTTTACCCAAAAACCTAAGCTATTGGATTGTGTGATGACAATGTACATCAAACCAACATAACACTTAACACGTTTGTTAGTGGAATCCTCCTGTGGATGTTCTCTTCTTCTTATTCGATTATACTTGCTATCTTGTTTACTTAATACGGGAGGGGAACGGAATTTTCCATCATCTAATATGTTTTGTTTAACAACGGATATCAAGCTACACCTCAGATATTTCAGCATCTGGCTTAAAACGCTGATTAAGGCATTGAAGCATGTAATGTTTAAATATCCGGTTATCGAAGAAGTTCAAAGAGACGGAAAAGAAAAACGAAATTCAAACTTTTGAAAGATAGACTGCAATGTCTTGATCACGAGGAGTCACCTCTTGGATCCTTGGTAATTGGCCTTGTCTTCTTTATAATCATAAAAAAGTTGGTAAAATTATCAATTTATAAGCTTTCTTAATATTTTTGCATCCTTTCTTTGCACTTGTCAATGAGAATTTAAGCCATAAATATTGCTGTATTCAGACCAATTGGCCCACCAAATTACTATGGACAGCATTGAGCCCAACATGTTGTGAACATAAGAATTCCTTAATATTTCTAACAATCATAGGTCCGCTTGCCATCATCTCAAATCTTACATGAACATGCCTAGGTCAAAACAAGCACAAGAAACTGTACATGAGGGGGGAAAATCTACACTGCCCCAAGGAAAATCAACACATATTAACAATTCTCTATACAATGGAATTTAATATTCGCATCTGATAGCAAATTATTCAAGAAAAACCCATGCTCTTTGTGTCGTTACTTTGCGTTCGATTTGGAACTCGGCAAACTTTAAACTGCAGGCAGGGAAATCTTTGCCGTCCTTCGTTCCCATATCCGACTTCCTAATATAACCCTGAAAAGAAACACACGCAAATCAATCATATTAGCTAAGGTATTTACAATTTAATGGGGAATATTTTGAGGAGTTTTGAAGGCTTCACCTCTTTCCCTTTTAGTGTTAGCATTTCCAGATCACTGCTTTTATGCCATATGCTCTCAGAAATCAGAGAATTGTTTTCCTTATGACCTGGTGCATTGCATAAACAAAAAAATCAAAAAAAATAAAAAAAAAAATCAAATCAGGATCATTAAAATTCAAACAACAAACACAAAATTCCCAACAAGTTGAATCTGGTGATTCTAATGGATTTTATGAAGGTCTCATCCATTTTATAAGCTAAGAGAAACGCAATCAAAAGTTTAGCTATCAAAATATGAGAAAACTACCCTAAGCTGACTATTACTGAAACAACATACTCAAAAATGTTCTTCATCCACACGCGTGTGTGTGTGTGTGTGCACACTCAAAAAATTTCTTCATCCACGTGTGTGTGTGTGTGTGTGAAAAATAGATAACATATATGCTGAAATAAGAAACATTATTCATATAACATTTTCACTATAGCAAGTTAGCAACATCGTAATGAATTTTAAGCCTCGAAGTGTGTATTGCATATATAACATATAAGTGGTTATCTAAAAGCATGTCATTCATGCTTCAACTTTCTACTTTTTTTATCTACCTTCTATTAATATGTTCGAAAAGAGGAACAAAATAAATGAGATACTTTGATAATGCATCAGATTTTTCAAGTCGACCGTTGCGTTGTAATAGTATTATTTTCAAACGGATTCCATAAGACTTTGTTATTTATATGTAATCCAAAATGCATTCTCTAAATGCGACACAAGCTCTAGTTGAACAACTTATATCAACAAATGGAATCAAGATTTATTAGCATACCTCCATGTTTAGAGTCAAGTAAGTACTTGAGCTTCTCTACTTTAGAAAGGTTCATAATCACATCTGTGCCATTGGAAATACCTCATGCATTGAGAAGAGAGGATGAGGCAAGCACCACAACAATATGAGCTTCTGAAGAAGTTGCCTCGGTAACGTAGTGAAGCTCTTTAAGCCTGGGACTAGAAATCCACATAAAAGAACCAAAAAAATTCTACATGCATGTATATATATACATGTGTCTGTGTGCACGCGCACGCTCGTGTATATATACATGTATATGTATCTACGTGCACGCACGCATGTGTGTATGTGTTCGTGTGTGCGTATTGTATATGTACATACATGTGTGTGTGCACACGTGTGCGCTTGTGCGGGCGTGCATGGGTGTGTGTGAATCAAACTTAACAGAACAATATAAACAGGCAATCGTCTTAATAGACTCAAATCAGAAGAAAATACATTAGTCCAAGCAAATCAAAAGCTAAACTATCGAGGGATTGGCAAGCAAGGAACTAATCAGGGAGAAAACAAATTCTCATTAAGCAATCGAAATGTATATAAATGGATAAATTCATAATACGGTACCATGATAATAAAATGAACAAGCATTTATAAGCGAAGATCAACCACAAAACCACGACCCCAAGAATTCAAAAAACACCAACACAGGAACAGACTGAAGGAGCCCATGTCTTATATATGACAGAGGAACTATTAAACGCACATAAATAGCTGGATCAACTTAATTATTATAATAACTATAGATGTGATATGCTTACAAAATAAAATTCTAATTAATAATTTTCAGAATAATTTTTAATAAAAGGATAACCAGGGTCAGATACACCCGATCCTAGCTCAATGACAGCAATCACATCTTTCCCTGCACTCGGAAGTAGAGACAGGGGTGGGTTTCTTCAATTATCTCCATGTCTTACTTCTCAGTCTGCAAGAAATTCACAATAAGAAAGAAGTAATGGGGGAGATTAGAATTATATAATGATAGATCAGCGTTTTAAAGAAAATTGAAAACTCTGACAATGGAGATGAAAGAGAAAACACTCAAAATTTCAGCTCACTCCTCACTTTCTCACTGCCCGATTCATATAGGAAGCGACCGAGACGTTTGACAAAAAAAAAACCTCTCAATAGCTACATATCACAAATCAGCCTCTAAACTAATTATAATTGTAGCACAGAGAGGAAAGGTGAGGAAATGAACTAGAACAGAATGGGAAATCAAAGGTAATTGTGCTTAGAAATTGCAACTTCAGGGTTTGTATGTCTCAAACTATAAAAATCCATGCAAAGTTTTAGTCTCACTAATCTCTGAATGAATGATAATATATGCAATGATCTCAAGAGTAGGCCTATATCAAGGCCCTGTAAAATGAATCAACTCTATTGTTAGGCATGTGAAGTCTAATGTCGTGAAACATCAGTGTTTTTCAGATCTAAAAGGTTTATAACTTGCATAAGAAAATTGTGAACTTAATCAATTGCAAAAAAACACCAGTCTCTTTCAGCGATTTTCAGTATTATAACCATACACCGTGTTTCAATTTTACCTCCAATTTTACTCACGCATGAACAATTTTGGAATCTGAAAATGCTGAGAGTTACTGGTCTTCATTTGCAACTGACTACTTATTTGCAAGATATAAAATTTATGGTGTTTATCTTGAAAACTTCATGGTATTTAGTGAAATTTAGCCAACAAATAAAAAAATAAATAGAAAACCATAAAGAAACATGTACTTATTGTAGTGAGTTTTTTCAGAGATTATGGCAGTCGTATAAGCTCTTAGTGTGATACGCTACCATATCAAAGAGCAATATTCATCAAATATCTTCATCATAAAGCAAAAGAAGAGCAAATAAAAAACACATATGGTAATATACGAAATCATACCTAAACACCATTCCAATTTGACCATTCACCTCTCTGATGGCACTCTCGTGATTGTAAAGTTCTCCCTTCATGCTCAAGAAGTTGCGGCACTGGATCAACCTTTGTCAATACTCATCTCTCAAGATGATAATTGTCATCATAACCAAGTTGTCAATAAATATAGATATAAAGCAAGCGAGCAAACAGCACGACCAACTTTATCATCAATATATTTTTTTTGAAGATAACTTGATCATCAATATTAATATAAACAAATATCCATAAAAGAAACATGATTCAAATCAGAACACTTCAGGATTTTGACAAGCACTGGAACAACCAAAGAAGATTTACTAAAAGGCTTTAACAAACTTATATGAGGATATCCATATCGAAAAGTTCACAAACAACTAAAGAAGATAATTTTTGTACTGGCACATGAAATTCAAAGCATATTAATTTTCTAAACAGTAAGATTTACGATATAAAGATCTTAGAATTTGGTAGCAAATACTTCATCTCTTCCACTATCTCAAACTCTCTGTGCTTTGCCACGATCATAACGAATGCATTCCCATGATTGAGCTTCCTAATTTACAAGAAAGGAAAGAATAAATCAATCATATTAAATAAGATGTCGACAATCGTATGGAGAATTTGAAATTAGAGTTTGATGGGATTCACCTCTTCTCCTTTAATCGTAAGCATTTTCAAACATGGTGAATTCTGGAGGAAGAATGCAGCTAAATGAAAATTGCTGCTCACATTCCATCTTCCCAGTGTTAGTTTCTTGAGGTTATGGAATTTCGGAATCCCTGATAATTCACTGCCCGAGAAAAACTGGTACATTGTAAACAAAATAAACTCAGGATCGTCGTAAATAATCAATCATGTTGAAATTATGAAGCAAACAAGTCCTCTCTTCAAATTGAAACTACTCAACAATATAATTAAAACTTCAAGTGATTGAGTGGAGCTTCGCTCCTCCTTTATGAAAAGGGAAGGGAATTGCAAAGTGTGTAAATGTTATGGTTGGTGTTGTCAAAAATTTAAAATAAACCACCATCACTGCCTTGTAGTTAGAACAATATAGCTTAAAAGTTGTTAAACAGCTGTTTCTTGAAATTAACGTGTGCATTCTCATATGAATGGGAGACGGCATTCTTTTGCTATTGTCAACTAACAGTTTACCCAAAGGCTTAAGCTATTGGGTTCAGGGCTAACAATAGTGTATATCGACATAACAGAAAACTCCTCGTTTGGACATTTGGGCAATTTGGAAAGGCCTCCAAGGGAAACACTTGTAAAGCCAGATAAAAAAATTGGAAGAGAGGGGGATGCATTTCTAAATAAAATTTATGAGGTTTGATTTCAAAACCTCTTGAAACATGATGCTCCGATACCATATTAAGAACCGCTTACCCAGGGGCAGACAGAGTTTATGGTCGCACATAGCACTCAGCAAGGGTTCTATTCAAAAGTCCGACTATATATATCAAAATCAATTTATTATAACAATAAAATTTTACATTTAATCAGATCATAGACAAAAAAGATAATGTTTACAATATCATTTTACAAGGCTTTTATCTTGACAACATCATACACAATATATAGACAAAGGGATATTTTATTTTTACAATATTAATAATGTTCTTCTTCTCCCAGGATGAAGTCTGCAGCTCTTTTCCCACCAATTCAGGAAGAGGGCGAGAAAATGAGAGTAGGCCTACGACAACATATTATGTGATGGAGGTCTTTTAGTCGCAGAGAAGAATTTATGTCTGATTTACGATGGTTGGGTGAGGTTGGTTGCCGTGGATAGGAATTAGTTTTGGAAGATATGGTGATGCTTAAGATCAGTATTTTGTATTTTGCTTATTACTGGGTAGGTTATGTTGGCTCATCCGAATGTGGATGATATGTTATATGCTATGGTGATGTACTTCTATGGATTGTATGTTTCATGCTATTAATGAAACTTGGTGTAATACCACTATTATATCACCCAAAAATATATCATATGCAATATATGTTTTCATGAAACTAAAGGGAATTTATAAACAAATTTCCTACTACTCATTTTTCAATGTAGGATACTTTTCTTGTTTACAAAAGGAAAAAACCAAAATAGAATTTGTATCCATTTAACTAAAATCAGAATTTAACTGTGTTTGAAGTGGGATTTGAACCTTCAACCTTTTGCTATGAAACAAAGACACTTGAGCTAGACAGTCTTTATCATATGTTTATGAAATAAACATATATAAGATATATTCCAAAATTTCAACCCTCAGTTTTGACTGATATCTGTGATTCACTTGTTCGTTTTCAAAATTTTAAAGGGGGCACATGCCCCCTCGCCTTGGACTCACGGCACCCATGTAATTACTCAAAAACGTAATCTATTGGTTTATGTCTAATAATGTATATCAGGTTGACGCCACACTTGCTTCAGAAAAAGGAAAAATAAAAAAAAGTTGACGAAACACTGCAAATGATTTTCAGCATAGTTAGCTCAAAATGCTAATTAAGTCCTTGAAGCATGTTATAATTAAATAACATAGTGGTTATCCAAATGAAAGCAGTACCCATAGTTTTGAAAGGTATATATAAAGGCATACTAATTTCTCATTTGTCACAGCAATTTTTGATTTCTAGGGTTTTGCATTGAGAGGCTGTTATATTAGTATCAATACTGTCCCAAGACCAAACAAGATCTAGTTCTTTATACATCTAAAAGTAGGTTGGCATATAATTATTCCTTCAAGAACAAGTATTTAAAATGATCCAAAATATACCAATTAAATGTGGCACATCAAAAACTTGGAAAATCATAAGAACAAATAAAATCAATTCCTAGCATACCTCCATATCTCGAATCAAGATCTCGAGATTTTCTACAGTAGAAAGTTGTATGATCATATCTTTGTCATTGCTAATATCTGAACCCTCATCACCAATCACCACCGACGCATTACGAATAGATGATAAATTCTCCAATATAACACGATGCAGATGCCTTGGTCGGTGCATCAAGGTAAAATTGTTAATATAACGCAGAGTTTCAAGACTCAGAGATGAAATGAATACCGTATCACTGCGAAATATACGACAGTCCCGTAAAGTCAAACTCTTCAGTTTGTAAGAAACAATGTTAATTGTGTTGCATGCACAACCTCGCAGATCTTAATCTTCAAGCAAAGGGCATCCATAACTGAAGGTCATCACTGAATCTCTCATATTGAATTTCCGAGATTTGTGAATTTAGGGGCCACAACAGAGTTCGTCTGAGCACATTTAAAACTAAGCTCTTCGAGGGATTGGCATGTGAAGATCAAATCGGGCAAAACCAAACTCTTCTCAAACTCACCAACATCGATATGTAGTAATTTGATATTTTGATGGACAAGGTAACGGACCCATGAATCGATAATCATAGGATCAATGAAATGCAACCACTCCAAGCGAAATGCGTCCACATTCGATGTGTCGCTTGATAGCAACAATGTATTGATGAAATTTTTGAATGTCCTCTTAGCCTCTATAGTCAACAAAAATCTATCAGTTACGCGAAGATAGGGCATTGAAAACCATAGGTTTCTCAATCTCCGCGAAAATGTGCAAATCTTTACAACATCATTCATATATAAGCATGAAAGAATGCGATGAAGGATGCGATCAGGAAGTTTGATAGTTATATCTTCATTCCTTCCTATTGCTTGCTTCTTGATTCTACCTTCGTTACTTTCCATTGCTTGAACGCACATCGACCTCCTCTTATAAAGATGGCTCAGTTCCTTCACATCATTTTCCTATGCAAAAAAATTTACAAGGTAAAATGAAAAATATTTCAATGTGCGTTCAAAACCTTTTACTGAAATTATACTAAAGAATGAAGCAGTGACAGTGAAGGAAGAATGACCATTGCCATGAGTGTATATGAATATCACATTATATAACAAGATACATGATGGAGGCCTAGATCTCCTTCAGATGCTGTCCTGCGTCGATCAGTCGCGAGCGTTGCTGGATGGTTGAGATTGGATTCGGAGGTTGCCTTCTTGACTGTGTGGATCTCAATGGGTTGAGTTTGAGGTGGAAGCCGAGCTACCTGCAAAGAAGTTTCAGGATGGATGACCACCGTAGGACTCTCCGACGATCAAGTTAACCGAGGAATTTGAGCAGAGTAGTAGCTTATTGGGTTCAAGTTGCCTTATCTGAGTCATCTGGGAGAAGGGTTTTATAGTGGTCGCATGGAGCGAGCAGACGCGAGATCCTCGCCTTCGGTTACGCCCCTGACGTTACGCGTGCGTGAACGACAGAATCCCTTCATTAATGGCGGGATACGCTCATTAATAGGGGGACGTGCCAGCGTGGGATGGGGATGTGGGGCAGCGGTTATCTCGCTTTGGTGAGATACGCGGAGCCGTTGCTGAGGCGTTAGGGCTCCGCAATCTCGGTTGATCGGGGGAGGCCGAGAAAGTTCGGCACATCAGGGGCTCGGAGACGAGCGTGAGGCCGAGGGAGCTCGACGTGCTTGGAGCTCGGAGACGAGCAGGAGGCCAAGGAAGCTCGGCACGAGAGGAGCCTCGGAGGCGAGGAGACTGAGGAAGCTCGGAGAGGAGCTGTTGGTAGTCTCTTAGACAAAGGTGGAATGTCTTTCAGGGATCTCCCAAAAGGTCGAAAAACTCCCCCGAGAAGGGGCCCGGGGAATGTCTCTGATGCGGCTTACTTATTCCACCCTCTGGAATCCGGGACACGTCATCTGCCACGTGTCGTAATCTGGGAGGACACCACTTGTGAGCATCATCATTAGCCCCCCACTCTCGGTCCGACCTATCGAAGGGTCGGGTCGAGAGTGGTCTGCTCGGTCTTTCTTCTGCTCAATTTGGCGCCATGGAATCGTAATGCGGATCGCCCGGGAACGGCCTGGCGTTTGGCGGTTACGTCGTTTCTATCATTAGGTCTACGTGTCTCCTCATGGTTCGCCTGAATCTTCGCGCGTATCCCCGAAGACGTCAGTGGATCAGTGAAATGATTGCGCTTTTAGAGGAGGCGGGCCGCGAGCGTCGTGCGTCTGTTGGGCTGCAGGCCACGTGTCCGACGTGGGTTAGCGGAAGCGACATGCTGTCGCTGTCACCTGCAACCGAAGGGTCGTCCCCAATGGCTGATCGCCACGTGGCGCCCCGTCGGTCATTGGACGCGACGTTTCGTTTTAGCGGAAATCAATCAGGGCTGTTGGATGTTCTTCTTTGGAGTTATATAAATAGGAGGGGATCCCCTAGGGCCGATACTTCCACCATAATTTGCCCTCGTCAAAAATTGCTCGACGCTCCTTCCTTCTAGATCGGATCGTCCGTGCTTTTTCCTCGGCTAGCCTCTTTCTTTGAGTCAGGTTAGATGTCTTTATCCGAGTAGTTTGTAGAGATAGTTAGGGTAGAGTCGGGCGATGATGTTCCGGTTATTGGAGCCGAGTCCAGAGAGTCTTCCTCCTCTTCGGTTTCAGATAGCCAAGAGGGTTCGTCTTCTTCTACTTCGTCCTCTGTGTCGGGATCGCATCCGAGAGTCGGGGCCAACCCCGTCACCCGCCGTCGGGCGGCAACAAAGGCTCCCAAGGTGCGCGTCGGGAACGCCGTGATGCGCCCTCCGTCTTGAGGAATGTGGACGAGCTTACCGAGATCCGGGCTCGGTTCCATATCCCCTCTAACTATTCTTTCTGTTTAGCCAGAGAGGGTGAGTGGGCAGATCAGGTGCAGGGCAAGGAAGTTGCCCTGTATTTGGAAGCATTCCGGGGGGGAATGTGTCTGCCCTTCCCAACCGAGATATGTGGGGTTCTTCGTTGCTTCCATTTTGCCCCGGACCAGCTAGCGCCGAGCTCATGGAGAATCCTCCTCGGGTCTCTGGTTCGGTTGAAATTTGAAAATACCCCTTTTAGTTTGACCCTCCTAGTCCCCTTTCTTTGTTATAAGAATCATCCCGGAACCAGCAAGGATGAGCCGAGCTGGGTGTATTTTTCTTTCAAAAAACGCAAGGGTGGGATGGCCGGGTCAGAGTTAGTAGTCGTCCCTTCTTCTATTCACGGTTGGAAGGAGAAGTTCATATTCGTCGGGCCATCCGAGGGTGAGAACTGGCATGTGCCTACACAGTGGCACAGGGCCGACTGCCCGAGGGCAAGGCAGTCGTCCTCACCTGAAGCGAGGCGGTATCTATGTAGGAGCCGATCCAGCGGGCCGACGTTCTGCTTTCTGAGCGGGCCCTGAGCTGGGCTGGGCTCAGCCCTGCGCGCTTTCTGGATATGTTAGGACTGTCGTAAACAATCCATTTAGATTTTGATGAATTTTTTTGCCCTTTTCAGCGTCACTAACTCTCTTTGTGTATTCTCCTTTTTACAGTGCAAATGGACCGATCCAAATTCTTAGCTGCCATGGCCGCGAAGGCAGGAAAGAAGACCGGGGGCGCTAGCTCGTCCCGTCCCGGTTCTAGCTCGGCCCCGAAACCAACTGCACCGGCAAACCCTTCCGCCGCGTCCCGATCCCCGGAAGTCAGCTGCGGTGAGAGCCAAAAGCATGCATGGGGACCGGAGCCCCGGGCGAAGGGGTGGAGGATGAAGCTGACCTCACCAAGGCCCCCCTCAAGAGGTACAAAAGGACGGTTTCTCGCTCGCCACCCTCCAGAATCCTCGTGCAGAAGGGCGGCATCTGTTTCGAGATGCCTTCGGGGCTTTCCGTTGCCGATAGCCTGCTCTCGGACATGGAGCAATCGACCGGGAGCAAAATTTCTTGAGGAACCCTAAAGGCCCAAGTGGCCGCCATCGCTCAGGAGGCGATCCGGGTCGGTATCCGTTTTCTTTAAGAATTTTGTTAAGTATTTTTCCTCAGTTTGAACATTTTTAACTCCTTTTGCTGCTTTCTTCAGGTCCTCCAACACTGTGCCCTTATCGTCAATATGGAGTTCGAGGAGATTGTCCCGGCCATGAGGAAGACGGGCGAATCGTCCTCGCGGGAGGAGGATCTACGCCTGGAGCTGCAGCAAGCGAAGGAGAGGATGGCCGTCCTCGAAACCCGGATGGTCGCCGAGGAGTTGACAAACTCCAAGTGTAAGGAGTCAATCCGACTTCTGAGTGAATCCAACAAGGCCATCCAGGCTAAGTTAGAGGAGGCTAGCAAGCTCAACTCCACGATGAAAAAGTCACGGAATGCCTGCAAGAGGGACACCCAGGCGCTTGATGTGGTGAAGCTTGCCGATCTCCGAGCTTTGAAGTCTGTGGAAAGGTATAAGGCGTCGGAACAGTTCTACACCGACCTCGCCGACGCCTCGGTCATTGTTTGGCACAAGGCTCTCGACGCTGTCAAGGCGTTGATGCCGCGATTTGCTGACGGCGAGCTTCGGCTCCAGTACCCCCTCTCCGAGGATGCGCCGCAGGCGGAAACTACTGGGGATGCGCCGGGGGAGAGGCTGCCGGTAGAAGTGCCAAGGATGAGGCTGCCGGTGGAAGCACCGACCCAGAGGTCGCCGTTTTGGTTCCCGATGCTGGCGTCGAGCAGGGTGAGGTCCTCCCCGGCCCTGCGGCCTGAGCTTTCTTGCCTTTTCTTTTTTTTTTTCTTTTAGTTTTGTAAGCCTCCGGACCTTTTGTAAGGCTGAGTTGCCCAGAATACCTTGGAAAAATTTCTGGAATATAAATAAAGCTGAGCTTATTTTTCTCTGCATGGCTGTTTGCTTTCTGCGTGAGTACTTCAGTTCGTCAGTCTTTTCCTCGACTTGAGTGGTAAGCCGTAGGTCAATGCCCGGCTTTTAGATGACGATCGTGCGTCGAGTGTAAGTCGATTAATTGCCAAGTGTAGGAAGGTTGGTGCCCTGCTGCTCCCCGGAGTCGAGATGGCAATCATTCATTTAGGATGAACCGAAAGATATCCAAGTGTAGGTAGGTCAGTTTCAGTCCATTCCTCAGAGTTGGGTTGACAACCACGTCTCTTAGCATAAGTTGAAAAATGTAGAATAGGTCGGCATTGACTGATTCCTCCCTGATGTGGTTTTTAGACTCGTGTCTTCGTAGGGTAGGGACCTACCCCTCGGAGACTAGCGGAGCAAAAATCTGCACGGTGGCCTCGATAGGAGGGCTTTAGCTCCTGGGCATTGATGGGTAGGAAGCTACCCGCTCGGGATGGACCGGACAAGGAAGCTGCTCGGTCGCCTCGAGAGGAGGGCTTTTGATCTTTAGCGTTGTTGGGTAAGAAGCTACCCGCTAGGATGACCGAGCAGGGAAGCTGCTAGATGGCCTCGAGATGAAGGCTTTTGATCCTTAGCGTTGTAGGGTAGGAAGCCACCGGCTAGTGATGACCGAGCAGGAAGCTACTCGGTTGCCTCGCGAGGAGGGCTTCGATCCACAGCGTAGTTGGGCAGGAAGCTACCCACTGTGGATGGACCGGACAGGGAAGCTGCTCGGTGGCCTCGAGAGGAGGGCTTTTGATCCTTAGCGTTGTTGGGTAGGAAGCTACCCACCAGGGATGACCGAACAGGGAAGCTGCTCGGTGGCCTCGCGAGGAGGGCTTTTGATCCTTAGTGTTGTTGGATAGGAAGCTACTCGCTAGGGATGACCGAGCAGGAAAGCTACTCGGTCGCCTAGCGAGGAGAGCTTCAATCCATAGCGTAGTTGGACAGGAAGCTTCCTACTGCGGATGGACCGGGCAGGGGGTGGCCTCGAGAGGAGGGCTTTTGATCCTTAGCGTTGTTGGGTAGGAAGCTACCTGCTAGGGATGACCGAGCAAGAAGCTACCCGGTCGCCTCGCGAGGAGGACTTCGATCCACAACGTAGTTGAGCAGAAAGCTACTCACCGCGGATGGACCGGGCAGGGAAGCAGCTCGGTGGCCTCGAGAAGGGAGCTTTTGATCCTTAGCATTGTTGGGTAGAAAGCTATCAGCTATGGATGACCGAGGAGGGAAGCTGCTCGGTGGCCTCGAGAAGAGTGCTTTTGATCCTTAGCGTTGTTGGGTAGGAAGCTACCCACTAGGGATGACCGAGCAGGAAAGCTACTCGGTCGCCTCGCGAGAAGGGCTTTGATCCACAGCGTAGTTGGGCAGGAAGCTACCCACTGCGGATGGACCGAGCAGGGAAGCTGCTCGTTGGGCTCGAGAGGAGGGCTTTTGATCCTTAGCGTTGTTGGATAGGAAGCTATCCGCTAGGGACGACTGAGCAGGAAGCTACTCCGTCGCCTCACGAGGAGGGTTTCGATCCACAGCGTAGTTGGGCGGGAAGCTACCCGCTGCGGATGGACCGAGCAGGGAAGCTGTTCGGTGGCCTCGAGAGGACTTTGATCCTTAGCGTAGATGGATAGGAATCTATTCGCTAGGGATGGACCGGGCAGGGAAGCTGCTCGGTGGCCTCGAGAGGAGGACTTTTGATCCTTAGCGTAGATGGGTAGAAATCTACCCGCCAGGGAAGGACCGGGCAGGGAAGCTTTAGCACGGAGACAAAGGGAAGTAGTTCAAACTACAGGGAAGCGAGAATCTTTATTATTGAATATATTACAGATTATGTGATTCAATTTAAATTCTCCTATGTTGAATATAAATTTTGGTAGGTGTCCTTGTTGCTCGGATTTGCGTCAGTCGGCGATGACCATGATCTGTCCAATCGTCAACTCTCCATCTTTAATTTGATCGGCTTGACGTTTATCTCGCAGGTACTTTGCCAAATGACCGGAGCGGATCAGCTCCTCAATGTAATCGTACAGCTGTTTACAATTCTCGGCCGGATGTCCTTACGTCCGGTGATAAGCACAATATGGGCCTCGGAGCCGGTTGCCCGTGCTTCGGGCAGCCGGCGGGAGCATGAAGAACATCTCGCCCTTTGCCTCCTCTAGCAGCTCGGTCTAGAAGATGTTAAAGGGAGTGTACTCCTGGAACTTCGGGGAGTAAGGTTTTGGTCGGTCGACTCTCTTTTTCTCTTCTCCGCCCCGCTTCTTTTAGTCGGTTTGGTCGCCTTTGGGCAGATTCGAGTTCATCTCGGACTCGAGTTGGATTTCGCGCTCGGTCCAGGCTTTTACCTCGGCCATGATCTTAGGTTGTGCTAATGCAAAAGAGCGGAGCCACTCTTTGTGTCCAAGACCCGACCTTAGCACGGTGATGACCGTTTCATCGCGGTGCTCGGGGACCTCGAGGAGCGCGTTGTAGAAGCGAGTGACATTTCCTTTGAAGGATTCTTTGTCTCCGCTCTTAATGATGAACAGATAGTCGACTGTCATCTTCTGTCGTTGATTCCGGACGAAGTGACCGAAGAATTTGGTGGCTAGCTCATCAAAGGTCAAGATGGAGCGTGGCGTAAGTCCTCGGAACCAGTCTCGTCCAGCCCGGATGAGGGTGGCAAGGAAAGCGCGGCATTGGACAGCGTCTGAGTTATCTTGGAAGCCCATGCCTGCTGTAAACGCGTCCAAGTGATACTTTGGATCGGACTTCCCGTCAAAGAGCGCCACCTTGGCGGCTTGTTCTTGGATGAGAAACGTTCGACCGGCAATTCCTCGGTGAAGGGTTTCGTAAGAGAATCCGCGGAATACCTAGCCCCTTCGCCGGACGGATGGCCGTTTCACCGTATGCCCTCGATCTTCTTTTCGAGAGCCTCGAGTCGGTGGTGGTAACCCGAGGATTCCGCGCAGTCAGAGTGGTGGATATCCCCACTCCGGGTCTGCGCCGGGGAGCGGCTTCGATTCCGCTCTATTAGGTGTCTCAGATCCCCGGGCAAGGCCCTTCTCGAGTGGTCCCTGCGTTCGTCGTTCCCGCGATCCCGGTGAGAGTGGGGGCGTCGGTCATACTTGAAAACAGGCAAGCTGGCCGACACTTCCCAGGAGGAGAGAACGCGCGACAGGCATTGGGGCGACGTCCCAGTCTTCCCTGGGACCATGGCGTGGAGCTGTCCGGGGTCCAACGGGTTATGGAATCAGTCGCCACGTGTGGGTTAAGGTGGTTGAAGTCGGCCCGCCGGCGCTCAGTGGCGCTGTGATGAGGACGAGGTAGACCAAAGGACTGAGTGTACCCGTCCGTCCTTCGGCGGACGTCGTTATCCCGGAAAGGCGGAGCCACGCTTTGGTGGTTAGGGACCGCCGCTTGAACGCAGACGAGGGCATCTACCAGCGTCGTAAGCCGGTCTATCTGGACGGGCAAGGCGTGGATGGCATTAGGATGAGGAGGCGAGCCGCTCCCGCTTTCTCGGAGGCGGCTCGTATTCGAATCGTTGCAGTCGTCGCTCGCCATTGGATCGAGGGTGGAAGATCAACTTTTTGGTGGAACAAGATAGTCTTTCGTTCCCACAGACGGCGCTAGCTGATGAAGGCCTAGATCTCTTTCAGATGCTGTCCTCCGTTGATCTGTCGCGAGCGTTACTGGACGGTTGAGATTGGATTCAGAGGTTGCCTCCTTAAGTGTGTGTGGATTCCATTTATCAAAACCGCAAAGCTCGGATTTTGAACCTCCATTTGTTTCAAAAGCCAAACCTGTAAAGCACTTTGTCCAAGCAGTCCCAACGCATTTACCCAGTTTTCGACGTGCTATTTTACATATTTGAATGAAATAATTTTCCTATATTTTATTCTATTTATGTTCCTTTCCGTTATAGTAATCCCCTAGAATTTTACAGGATAATTCCAATTCCTAATTTATTATTTTAATCTAAACCCAATCCCCTCTCTTGGCCAGGCCCATCTCTTTTCCCAATTCCTTTCCCCCATTCCTAATTCCTCAGCCCCGAACAATATTTAAATTAAATCAAAACCCAGACCCTATTTCATTTTATTCTCTATTCTCTAAGCCCAGCCATATGCATTTTGCCTTTTCCAAATTAATCAAAACTAATGAAACAACTAATTATAATTTCCTTTCCCCAGCCTACAAATTCTCTTCCCGGCCCCCTCTTTCTCCCTTAATAAATTAATCAATTCTTTTCCTCAGCCTAACAAAACTCAACCCAAAACAAAATTTAAACTAATAAAATATATTAATTAAACACCCCCGGCCCAATTTCCCTCCTTAGCCCAACTCCCTTTTTCCCAAATGAATTATTATTTTTCCCCGGCCCAAACCCCTTAAGCCGGCCCAGCCTTCCCACGACCCGACCCGCTCCAACCCATTCTTCCTTCTTCCTCATCAAAATTTCCCGCCCGAACTCTCCTGCATTCCCAACGTCACGAACCCACGTTGTCCCACGTCCTCGCAACCACGAGCCCACGACTGCACTCGCGCCGCGACCTCGTCTCCCTCGCCTCCATACAAGGACGATCACTCACCCCCACTGCGAATCTTTTCTTCACCTCACTTACCTCCTCTCTCCATCGCAAACCCAAACCCCCTGCTCCATTCTCTGCACCCCACTGAACCGACAACGATGACGACGATAACAGTCACCTCTCCTTTTCTCCGTCGCTTCTCCTCAGAACTCAAGTCCCTATACTACCCCTCTCTTCAACCACCGAGCTCATTCCCCTCACCTGCATACCCATCTCGGCCACCCCTGCGCCTCGATGCCGGCGAGCCCCCACTGCCCTGAACCATCTCGTCGACACCCCTACATCCTCAGCATCATCGCCCTTACCTCCAAACCCAAGCCCCACTGCTCTCTCTCTCCAAACCCACATCTCCACCCCCACGGTGCACATCGTCGGAGCGACCACCGCCGACATCGTCGACCCCAGCACATCCCAGGAGATCCATAGAGCATCCCCTCTGCTTCCAACGAATACGAGCCACCCCCGGACAACTCCGATGTCGAACCCGAAACGCGAGCCGAGTCCGTGAACCCTAGCCGCGCCGTTCGTCGTACGTTCGTGCCGTTGCAGCTGCCGTGCATCGCCAAAACGTCTCCAGGCAAGTACCCTACTTGCTGCATGCTATATTATATCCGTTACATTTTATAATACTTTAAATTCCACGTTTACGTTTCGTGAAACCTTATATAACATAAGTGTTCGATACAAGATCTGAATGAAAACCTTCATTTAATTTGACGGAACTTAATATCATATTCTGGCCCGTGTGGCAACGAGCACTGTGTAGAAATTTTACTGGAAAATACAATTGTTAATGGCTTAAACGAACACCCCCAAATACACCCGTAAAAACTGGGAATTTCCCGTACCTGAAATTTGTTAAAATTATAATTAATTGCATACACATTGAAATGATGCGTTCGAGGGCTCAAATCGAAGCCGACTCGACGACCTGTAACCCTGTACAAGTTCTAAATTGTTTCTGTACTGAAATTATGACGAGAATTGGTTCGGAGAGCGGCTCTGGACTGCAGTCTAGAGCAACTCTGGTTATTGTTTTCTGTCCCGTAATGTTTACTACCTTGCTTCCTGAACTCGTATGTTGCAGAATCCTACACCTTATTGAAGATGAATCTGTTAGCTAAATAACGCAAGTGATTTCAGCCTGTTTTATTGTCGTTTACTATTTAAACTGCAATTTAAAAGATCGGGACGTATAGCAGTCCCAAACAGAAACAGAACCGATGCCCTAGTGTTGAACAGTTCATAACTTCTGACGTAGAGCGCGATTGAGAATTCGTCTGGTGCGTTAGAAACTTCATTGAAAACCCTAAATTTCATTCAACTGTAGCGTCACTAAATTCTGATCCCAACTGGGATTAAAATGCGTTACGAAACGGACTTCCGATTCTGAAACCGGATTTCCAGCAGTGGACGCTTAAAATGAAATGGCCATATCTAGTAATCCTGAAACCCGATTGACGTGAAACCAAATTTGCTGGATAGATAATCAAACATACTACTTATTCCCTGTTCATTGTTTCGCTAAATTTGGCATGTATGATTTATGATAAATTATGCAAGTGGTAGGATACCGACTTATGACATCTTAATCATGCCTTACATACTGTTTTCTCATCACATCATATATATGTCATTGCATTGGTAACCTAGTGATCATGTGCATTACCTAGTGTTAGGTATTAGTGGTGATTGTGGCAAGTACGTTAGTGTTTGAGCATGAATGGATAAGTGAAAGTGACACGTACTTGTACACAATCAGTGGATCCTATTGTTCTATTGCATTGTCGACGTCTGTGGGACGTGTATACGTGTGACTATAAGTGGTATGGGATACTTATGGAAACACTTATATGGGTGTCACAGGTAAGGCACCAAATACTGACCATTTATCTTGGGTATCAGTCGGGACATGCTTGATGGAGATCATGTCTCCAGTTCTCGCGCAGACTTGTCATGGACCGACCAGTATTTGAGTTTATGGTTGGCGTTTGATGTAGACCACGGGTTGTGGGGTAGTTTGAGTGTGAGCTCAACAGAATCTCGGGAGTCCCATGCCGGCATATATGGAGATATATGAAGATTTACAGGGATATCACTGATTATTACCGTGCGTTTTTAGGGCCCGTGGTCCCTTGCCCTTGGGTCCTACCCTTAGATGGGGGATACTCACGAGTGGTTGACTCTCACACTTGGACTGACGATAGGCTTAGTGACCTGTTCAGTGAGACGTAGAGACTGATAGCGATAGCGATAGTGACATTGACATGCATTGCTTACTGAATCAACACACATGACATTATTTTACTACTTTACTGTTCACCTGCTCTTTTAGACACCCACATTGGCTACTTCATGTTCACATCTTTACTATCTTGATTTACTGTTATATATTCATTATTACTGTACGAGTTACCACTTGCATCTATATATATATATATATATATATATATATATATATTGCTATCGCGTCGCTCTGACGACCTGAGTATGTATGCTCAGAGTGAGAAGTGAGTATAGCTTGGACCAGGACCAGACGTACATCGCGGACATCTTGATCAGCTATCCAGAGCTATACTCTTTTGATCTCAATCAGGTTAGTTCTTTATGGTTGTGTTGTTTCAGTTACTGCATTTCTCATTACCTATGCATTGTTTACTGATTACCACGTAAAGCTAGAAGCCGAAGTGTGACTACGGAGAGATATTACCTCGACCGTAGGAGCATGGCTGGCCTTGTCAACCCCTCGTATTCCGTATTTTGGGAAGCGGGGCGTGACATGGTTTTGTTGGTATCAGCGACATGTTTTGCTATGATTGGAATTGCTGTTTCCGAGTAGGACTTGACAATTTAAGTCGCTCTTTCGGTCCAGATTGTGAACTGTTATCTTTGACTCGAATCATTATTATTCGTCATGCCATATTTTTGTTAGTGTATATGCCCTAGAGGCCATTACTGTATCATACTAGTTTGTATATTACTTGATGGAAGCTTGGGATATTCACCTTGTATAAACAATCTTGCTCAATATAGTAGTATGCTACTTGGTTTGTTTCTACTTCAATGTGTACTTGTGTTTATTTCAGTATATCACTTATACGCATTAGTGGAGCCCTTAGGATCTTTGCTTGATTACCAGCGTTGTGATGGCAGTCACACTAGTGGGGGCTGGGTAATCTATAAGCACATCCTTATACAGGTCCCTAGTCGTAGGACTATCGAGACAGGGCATCGATACTCCGGAGTAGACTAGCGTATGCGCTTCTCATCCCAGTGTGGGAGATGGTCTGTCCCACAGCCATCAGTACGTCGTACTGGAGATAGTATACGGGTGCTCGTTGGGTTACGAGTACACTGGACATGACTCGTCGGGAGCTGAAAGGTTGGTATTATACCTATCGTCAGTTATCAGTTCCCAGGTGACATGAGTACAGCTTAGTCCGCTGACTTGACACTGGCACTTCGCCTCGAGTGTATTCCCACTACACTTTGATCACTACCCTACCACGGCTCAAAGGAGTCGTGCAAACAGGTAGTGGTTGGGTGCAGTCCCGAAGCACTTGGAGGCAGTGCCGGTTAGACAGGATTCGGCTCTCCCGGTATTGGGGGTTGACATCGCGCTGTGTCTAGGAGAGCCATTACACGAGTAGTCCCTGGCCAGGGCAAGCGAGATATACTGGTAGGCTTCCAGTGTTATCTCAGGGTGTTTTGGGCTTCACTCCGACACGACTTGTACCGCTATTAGGGGACTGACGTTTTACCGCCCCCTAGGCCCGACATGCGATGTATTAGACGAACAGACCGGACTGTACGGAGACTGTCACATTCAGACTCAGTAGGAGTTCAGATGGGGTTTCACCTCGTCAGCCTTCTTGTCGACATCTACCTGGGGACCGTTACGCACAGCTAGTGCCGCTTGCGGTCTGTGGTTAAACCCACTGCCAGCGTAGTGTCGAGTCTTTAGAGTCCCACACAGAGGGTATTCGCCTCTGGGCAAAACAGAGTAGAGGTCGCATGGTTTTGCGACATGGTTCGTTCTCATCCGCGCACTTGTGTATATGTTTTGGGGTTGCTTTTATATCTTGGTATTCTTGTTCCTCGGAACGAGAATGCAGGTGTGTATGCACAGTTGTTTGAGGAAGAGGAAGAGGGCTTTCATTAGGGTTTCGGAACGGGTGCGTATGCACAGTTGACAGTCGTCTTTTTCCAAACCCTAATGGATTTATGTTATATCAATTAATAATATATAATAAAATGAAATTGTGTCATGGTTGGTTTTTATGTTGACTTGTTGACCATGGTTGACTTGTTGACCATGGTTGAAGTTTTGACCATCATCATTACAAAAGAAAGATGCTCTTTGATTCTAGCAAATTCATTTAATGTTTGAAATGATAATGGTCATTCTAAAACTTTCCATCAACCTTTTCATTTTTCATTATTATTATTATTTGATAATTCTTTTGCTTTATGTTATGGTTGCAAAAGAAAAAGAGCTCACTTTATCATAACAACTCTCTCTCCTCACTTCATCTTCTTCTTCCTCTAGCAAAAGAGAACCCTTCTCATGTGTTGAGAATCCTTCTCTTTAAAAAGAAAAGCAACCCCTAGTCACTCTCTACTCATTCTAGGTTCAAGGTTTAGCAAGCCGGAAACCCTAGTTCACTCAAAGATCGAGGAAGAGCCCAAAGGTCGAACCTTCGAGGTGGATCCATCTTCGACGGAAGAAGGCGACAAGAAGAGAACCATCAACCTCTACAAAAGTTTGAAGAAGGAGTTCAAGTTTAGGTATAACCATCTTCATCCGAGTAGCTAAATCTCTTTAGCAAGTATGCTAGTTTTAGTTTAGACACGATCCCGACATTGTTTTAGTCCATGTTGCCTCTTGCGATAAAAATTTGTTTTTTATACCGTTTCCGCCTCCCCGTAAGCACCGGGGGTCGCAATATGGATGTACAGTGGTATCAGAGCCTAACTAAACTTAAACTAGCTTGGTAGCGAAGTGTATGGAAGTTCGAAACCGAAAAATCGCAAAACCGGAAAAACCAAAACCCTAAGTTTCTGTTGAAATTTTTTCTGCTCTAAATGAAAAACTTTATACTTGTAAATTCGGCTCAGGGTTTTGTGTGAACACCCAAGAAATACGATGCCCTAATTCATTTAAACCGCCGCGGTTCCGCGGCACGAGGTAGGCATGTGCCGCGGAACCGCCGCCGTTTGTTGTCCTCTCTGCATCGTTTTTCGTGCAGTGTTCTTCTGTGTTGGTTTTGGGATTTTTAAAATATATTATATGTACCCAGATTTTCCAGAACAGAAATTCACTTTTGGGGTCCTATAATTCCGTATTTTTCCGAACTTCACTGCACTTTGGCTATGTTGGTTATATCTGTGATGTTTGCATGTATTGAACGTCGGCTAATCGCTATAAGTCGATTAGTCGGGGTTATACATGATCTGTGTTTGATATTGGATTGTGTATATGAATGTGTTGGACTGTCGCGGGTGAATAGCCGGGGTGGATGTGAGATGAGCTTTTGTTTTTCTTTCATTCATTGTAAATATAAATTGATGTAATAATATTATTTGTTTGGCCGCACAACCGGGTCGGGGTTGTAGCCGTCATTGTATAATTCTTTTTACTGTTTTTGCTCCTAGGATAGACCCATGGAGGGGTGCACAAACTACCGGGAACTTGGCGGGTAGTTTGCCGCACCCGTAGGGGTCTTGGGTGGGGTATTTGCTATTCACCGCGACCGTGTAATCCGCTTTTCGTTGCAGGCTCGAAAGGATTGCGGATTGCTAGTATATCCAATGTATTCATCTGTGATCTGTAATGTCTATCATTGCTTTCTATTTAGGCGTTGCTTATGTTTTACAGCCGCGCTAGCCCAGCCCCCGCTCTGTCGTTAGTTAAGTAACCTAACGAGTGATGACGGGACCCCGTGGCGAATGCGAATGGCATAAGCGTACGTCATATTTTGGTTGTTTTCTGCAATGGTAGGATTAAATGATGGGACGCATTAAAAGAACTAATGCAAGAATATCACGCATTAAAAGAACTAATGCAAGATAATAAACCAAGTTAAAATCGTTGGAACACTTTCGAAAAACCACTCGGTTCTTTTCAAAACTAACTTTTAAATGCGGAGTTTGAGCCACTCCTTCTAAAAGCTATCTCGTTCCATCGATTATATCAAGTGCACTACGTTCACGGTTTTACCAAAACCATTCGTAGCCCTCCGTCGTTTCGCATGAATAGGCAATAGTATTCAAGCTGTGTATTTTGGCCAAAGTCAAGGCACAGTGATTGGTAGCTATTGGGTGTTCATGTGTAGCATAGATAGATGCGTTGGTTTGGGACAGTCGTGCTGCCATTTTGGCCAAAGTCAAGGGTATGTACGGATGGATCCAAATTAACCTGGAAAGTGACGGGTAGAACTTGACATGTGACTTATGATATTTTGGCCAAAGTCAAGGTCATAAGAGCATGGAGCAAAAATCCACATCGGGAGTTTCATAAGTACTGAAACTTGCTAGATTTGCATACCATTTGGAGTGTGATGATTATGGTAGGATTCCTTCATTTTCGTCACGCGATGATATTTGGATCCCGATCCTACTGTGAGTATATGCTACTCCTCGGGAAATTTCTCACTAAACGATCAATGCTATAAACCTAGTAGGTGCCTAGAAAGGTGTTAGCGGGGCTTCGCCCCCAGAGAAAAGAGGTTCTTAAATTAAGGAACTTCGCGAAAGCGTTGGAAAACCTCCCTCGAAGTACCGACACTGGCCTGGCTGAACGGTTAAGCAAGTATTGTACAGTGGGACTGATCCCGGCTAATTCTTCCTTTGTGGTTTGAGGAGGGATTCGAGAGACAGTGGGAGCCATCCTGTTTAGACAAATTAAAAACCATTCTAAACTTGCAAGAGCATCGTGCTAAAGTGTTTCTTCTCTCCCCCCTGCAGCGACCAAATTCGAAATGACTGGACTTAAGTTACTTCTAGATAAAAACATACTGACAGGGCCAAACTACAAAGATTGGCTCAGGAATGTCAAATTGGCAATCGCTTACGACAAGCTGGGATATCTTCTTACCACCAAAGCTCCCCCCGTCCCAGGTCCCACCTCCAGCGTCGCGGATAAGGAAATCCGTAAGACTTGGGAGATTGATTGCGCGAAGGCCAGGTGCCTCGTGCTTGCCTCTATGGACAACGAACATCAGAGGAGGCATGAGAATATGGACCCCGAGTCCATATTTCTCCATACAAAAGAACTGTATGGAGAGCAGTCTCGTATCGCAAGATACGAAGTGTCGAAGAAGTTATTTTCGACAAAGTTGGCCGTCGGATCATCGGTAGCGGACCACGTGCTTAAGATGATTGGCTACACTGAGGAGCTCGCGGAACTTGGGACCACGTTGGACAGTGAACTCTATACAGATTTAATTCTCCAGTCCCTTCCATCCACTTACGCCCAGTTCATACTGAATTTCAACTTGCAAGAAAAGGAAGTTGAACTTTCAGAACTCCTCAACCTGCTGAGGAGCGCAGAGGGCACCCTACAGAAGGGTAGGGAAACACCCGCTTTGTTTGTAGGAGGATCTTCTTCCTCTAGGTCCAAGGCGAAAGCCAAGGGAAAGAGGAAGAAAGCCCCCGCCAAACCAAGAGGCGGTGTTAGTAAAGTGGGTGCGAAGGGAAAGGAAAAGGCAACAAAGATTGCGGGGAAGCTTGTTGGAAAGGAAGAGTGCTTCTATTGTCATAAGAGTGGACACTGGAAGAAAGATTGCAGGGCTTGGAAGGCCAGGACACAGGAACTGAAGCAGGTTGCGGCTTCAGCTTCAGGTGTGTATGTTATTGAAAACTGTCTTTCTATAAACTCTACTTCCTGGGTATTGGATACCGGATCAGGATCTCATATCTGTAATTCTTTGCAGGCATTGAGAAACCGTAGGGTTTTGAAGGCAGGTGACATGACCCTCAGAGTTGCGAACGGAGCTAGCATGGATGCTAAAGCCGTGGGGGACTATCACCTGGGAATGTCAGATGGGCATGTTTTGGTTTTGCGTAATTGCTTTTTTGTACCCAACGCAACTTGTAATATCATTTCTGTATCTTTGGTTTCTAAAGAAGGTTATGAATTTGCGTTTGTAAGTAATGTTGTAAACATTCACCTTAATCAAGTTCTGATTGGGTCAGGTACACTGAGCAATGGTATATACGTATTAAACCAACCACAGATTTTCAATGTCCAGAATACACACAAAAGAAAGTCTCCAGATATCAATCAGACTTTCTTATGGCATTGTAGACTGGGTCACATCAATGAGAGAAGGTTGACTAAGTTACATACAGAAGGATATTTGGATCCGTTCGAATATCAATCGTATGCCACTTGTCAATCCTGTCTCAAAGGAAAGATGACAAAGACTCCGTTCACTGGACACGGAGTAAGAGCGAGCGAGCTCTTGGGACTCGTACACAGCGACGTGTGCGGTCCAATGTCCACACATGCGCGAAGCGGTTATTCTTACTTCATTACTTTTACGGATGATTTTTCAAGATACGGTTATGTCTTCTTAATGAAACATAAGTCCGAAGCTTTTGAAAAATTCCAGGAATATAAGAATGAAGTAGAAAAACAAACCAGCAAAAGTATAAAGATTCTAAGATCGGATCGAGGTGGAGAATACTTAAGTGCCGAGTTCCTGAATTATTTAAAAGAGAACGGGATTCTCTCTCAGCTTACTCCTCCATACACTCCGCAACACAACGGT
The DNA here is from genome assembly GCA_030015575.1 of Agapanthus africanus. Classification (NCBI taxonomy): domain Eukaryota; kingdom Viridiplantae; phylum Streptophyta; class Magnoliopsida; order Asparagales; family Amaryllidaceae; genus Agapanthus; species Agapanthus africanus. The sequence continues at coordinate 518,809,137 of JASDDO010000016.1, forward strand.
GTATCGGAGAGACGGAACCGAACCCTATTGGATATGGTACGGTCCATGATGAGTAATACTGAGTTACCGCGATCATTCTAGGGGTATGCACTAGAATCAGCTGCGTACCTTTTGAACCGAGTTCCTACTAAGACTGTGCCCACTACACCATATGAGATGTGGTGTGGGAAGAGACCCCATCTCAGTCACATTAAGACTTGGGGAAGTCCAGCTTTTGTTAAAAAGCAGCATGCGGACAAGCTCGAGGCGCGCTCAGTACTGTGTAAGTTTGTGCGATATCCAAAGAATTCCAAGGGATATCTCTTCTACTACGAAGAGGAACAAAAAGTTCTTGTTTCTCGTCATGCCCACTTTCTAGAACATCAGTTCTTAGAAAAAGAATTAAGTGGGAGCGCAGTAGAACTGGAAGAAATTCCAGAACCACAGACTATTACTGAAAGCTTAGTGGAACCAGAGGGTTCAAATGAACAGGACATTCCTACGCCGCTCCGCAGGAGTAGTAGGCAGTTTCATCCGCCCGAGAGATATTACGGTTTTCTCATAGACGGGGATAGAGAGGATTGCATCATAGATTATGATGAGCCTACTAGCTTCCAGCAGGCCGTTCAGAGCGTTGACTCAGTGAAATGGCTGGATGCAATGCGGGCCGAAATGGAGTCCATGTACACCAACAAAGTATGGACGTTGGACATTGCTCCAAACGGGGTAAAACCCGTAGGATGCAAGTGGATCTTCAAAAGGAAGATTGGTGTAGATGGACAGGTTGAGACCTATAAAGCTAGACTTGTAGCAAAGGGTTTCCGTCAAAGACCTGGCTTGTACTATGATGAAACTTTTTCTCCAGTGGCTATGCTGAAATCCATTCGGATCTTTCTTGCCATTGCTGCCTTCCACGATTATGAGATTTGGCAGATGGACGTAAAAACCGCTTTTCTAAATGGAAATTTAGAGAAGTGTGTCTATATGGATCAGCCATAGGGTTTCATTCAGAGTGGGAGCAGCGGAAAGGTGTGCAAGTTGCTTAAGTCCATCTATGGACTAAAGCAGGCATCGCGGAGTTGGAACATCTGTTTTGATGAAACGGTCAAGGAATTTGACTTTATCAAAAATCCAGATGAACCATGCATCTATAGTAGATTTGTAACGAGAACTGTAGTATTCCTTGTTTTATACGTGGATGACATTCTCTTAATAGGAAATGACATTCCTATGCTACAATCTGTCAAGGGTTTCTTGTCACACAGGTTCTCCATGAAAGACCTGGGTGATGCCTCTTACATCCTGGGGATCCGGATCTATCGTGATAGATCCAAGAGGATATTAGGACTTTCACAGTCCAGGTACATCGACACCGTACTGAAAAGATTCAGTATAGAAGATTCCAAGCGCGGTAACCTACCGGCTTGTCACGGGATCACCCTCTCTAAAGAGATGTCTCCCAAGACTGATTTGGAGAGGGATCGCATGTCTATTATACCCTACGCTTCTGCGGTAGGCTCTATAATGTATGCGATGTTGTGTACCAGACCGGATGTAGCTTATGCACTGAGTGTAGTAAGCCGGTATCAGTCAAACCCTGGGGAGAAACACTGGATAGCAGTAAAGAACATTCTCAAGTACCTGAGGAGGACTAAGGAGATGTTCTTGGTGTATGGCGGAAAAGACCTCCAGATCGAGGCCTTTGCTGACTCCAGCTTCCAGAGTGACAAGGATGATTCCAAGTCCATGTCGGGTTTTGTCTTCACCCTCAATGGAGGGGCGGTGTGTTGGAAGAGTTCCAAACAGGAAACCGTTGCAGACTCGACTATGGAAGCGGAATACATCGCTGCATCTGATGCCGCAAAAGAAGCTGTCTGGATGAGGAAGTTCTTGAAAGAACTTCAGGTGGTTCCGTCCATTGTTGACCCAATACCTCTGTATTGCGACAACAACGGGGCTATAGCTTTAGCGAAGGAACCCAGGTCCCATCAGAGATCCAGGCACATCTTGAGGCGGTATCACCTGATCAGGGAGATCGTGGATCGCAAGGAGATCGAGGTTCGGAGGGTTGCTTCAGAAGAAAACACTGCAGATCCATTCACCAAGGCCCTACCCCAGACTCAGTTCGAGCGGCTGATCGAGATGATAGGTCTTCGATACGCCAGTTCAGGGCCTTAGTGCAAGTGGGAGATTGTTAGTGTATATGCCCTAGAGGCCATTACTGTATCATACTAGTTTGTATATTACTTGATGGAAGCTTGGGATATTCACCTTGTATAAACAATCTTGCTCAATATAGTAGTATGCTACTTGGTTTGTTTCTACTTCAATGTGTACTTGTGTTTATTTCAGTATATCACTTATACGCATTAGTGGAGCCCTTAGGATCTTTGCTTGATTACCAGCGTTGTGATGGCAGTCACACTAGTGGGGGCTGGGTAATCTATAAGCACATCCTTATACAGGTCCCTAGTCGTAGGACTATCGAGACAGGGCATCGATACTCCGGAGTAGACTAGCGTATGCGCTTCTCATCCCAGTGTGGGAGATGGTATGTCCCACAGCCATTAGTACGTCGTACTGGAGATAGTATACGGGTGCTCGTTGGGTTACGAGTACACTGGACAGGACTCGTCGGGAGCTGAAAGGTTGGTATTATACCTATCGTCAGTTATCAGTTCCCAGGTGACATGAGTACAGCTTAGTCCGCTGACTTGACACTGGCACTTCGCCTCGAGTGTATTCCCACTACACTTTGATCACTACCCTACCACGGCTCAAAGGAGTCGTGCAAACAGGTAGTGGTTGGGTGCAGTCCCGAAGCACTTGGAGGCAGTGCCGATTAGACAGGATTCGGCTCTCCCGGTATTGGGGGTTGACATCGCGCTGTGTCTAGGAGAGCCATTACACGAGTAGTCCCTGGCCAGGGCAAGCGAGATATACTGGTAGGCTTCCAGTGTTATCTCAGGGTGTTTTGGGCTTCACTCCGACACGACTTGTACCGCTATTAGGGGACTGACGTTTTACCGCCCCCTAGGCCCGACATGCGATGTATTAGACGAACAGACCGGACTGCACGGAGACTGTCACATTCAGACTCAGTAGGAGTTCAGATGGGGTTTCACCTCGTCAGCCTTCTTGTCGACATCTACCTGGGGACCGTTACGCACAGCTAGTGCCGCTTGCGGTCTGTGGTTAAACCCACTGCCAGCGTAGTGTCGAGTCTTTAGAGTCCCACACAGAGGGTATTCGCCTCTGGGCAAAACAGAGTAGAGGTCGCATGGTTTTGCGATAGGGTTCGTTCTCATCCGCGCACTTATGCACATTTGGAGTCCGGACGGATTATACCGGCAGGCTCTGGTTTGAGCCAGATACTGGTATATGTTTTGGGGTTGCTTTTATATCTTGGTATTCTTGTTCCTCGGAACGAGAATGCAGGTGTGTATGCACAGTTGTTTGAGGAAGAGGAAGAGGGCTTTCATTAGGGTTTCGGAACGGGTGCGTATGCACAGTTGACAGTCGTCTTTTTCCAAACCCTAATGGATTTATGTTATATCAATTAATAATATATAATAAAATGAAATTGTGTCATGGTTGGTTTTTATGTTGACTTGTTGACCATGGTTGACTTGTTGACCATGGTTGAAGTTTTGACCATCATCATTACAAAAGAAAGATGCTCTTTGATTCTAGCAAATTCATTTAATATTTGAAATGATAATGGTCATTCTAAAACTTTCCATCAACCTTTTCATTTTTCATTATTATTATTATTTGATAATTCTTTTGCTTTATGTTATGGTTGCAAAAGAAAAAGAGCTCACTTTATCATAACAACTCTCTCTCCTCACTTCATCTTCTTCTTCCTCTAGCAAAAGAGAACCCTTCTCATGTGTTGAGAATCCTTCTCTTTAAAAAGAAAAGCAACCCCTAGTCACTCTCTACGCATTCTAGGTTCAAGGTTTAGCAAGCCGGAACCCTAGTTCACTCAAAGATCGAGGAAGAGCCCAAAGGTCGAACCTTCGAGGTGGATCCATCTTCGACGGAAGAAGGCGACAAGAAGAGAACCATCAACCTCTACAAAAGTTTGAAGAAGAAGGAGTTCAAGTTTAGGTATAACCATCTTCATCCGAGTAGCTAAATCTCTTTAGCAAGTATGCTAGTTTTAGTTTAGACACGATCCCGACATTGTTTTAGTCCATGTTGCCTCTTGCGATAAAAATTTGTTTTTTATACCGTTTCCGCCTCCCCGTAAGCACCGGGGGTCGCAATATGGACTTACAATTTTGACTCCATCCGTTAGAGTTTTGGGTTACTAAGTAGAGTTATGTGGTTGTAATTATGAACTGCAGCATAGCTATAATACTGTACTCTATTGGGTAACTTGGAGTTCTACATTTGTTTCCGCTCGATTGAGTTTCATCTCACCTGATATTCTTGTTCATTGTCAATTTTATATCTTGTTCTGATTTTTCCCCTGTATTTTATGCCGTCCTAAAATTGTTGTTTCAGGACCATGTCTTCCAACGACCCTTCCTCTATCTCCACTCCTCATAATCAGACCGTAGAGATTCTGAATGCACTGCAAAATCTGAAGGAAGCTCAGGAGCGAACAAACGACCTGTTAGCTGAAGGACTAAGAAGGCAGATGACTCGGGCACCAGCGGAAGCCTCCAATCGTAAAGAGATCCCTGTTAGACGAGGAAAAGAGGTGAAGATGAAGCGCCCACTTTTTTCCCCCGCGACAAAAGCAGCAGAAGACCCAATGTTGTGGGTACTGCAAGAGGCCAGGACATCTTCAGAGGGATTGTCGCCGCGCCAAAGGGAAATGCCTGATCTGCGAATCCAGCGAACATCTTATCAAGGACTGCCCTAAAAGGAAGGAGCTACAAGGAGGAAGTTCGTCCACACTCTCCACTTCTACTAAGTGATGGTTATTTCGTAGTTCGAGCGTCGAAGGATAGTGCAGACCCCGCGCAGGATTCAACTCGCGAGACAAGAATGCAGCAGTCCAGAAATTAAAGAAGAATTATCACGTTTTCTACTTTCAATAAAGACGTCACTTTTGTAAATATTTCTTTTCGTTTGAAATCTTGTATCCGTCGAACTTTTAACTGAATGCAATAAAACTCTGAGTTGTGATGTATGTATCGTTCTCTTTCTTCTCACTTTATTCATACTATTCATTGCATCAGCATTCTTTCATTTTAATTTTTCCGCCCTTGCCTCCAGCATATCCTCCCTGTGCCACCGTATCCTTGGATATCTTCTTAATGTGTCCCACTGCCTAATCATGACCCCCTTTTCAGGTCATGGCCCACTTTGGTGAAGCGCCACCTCTAGATGAGGACACATGGTCGTGCGTTTCCTTGGACTGCTTGCTGGTAAGTTCAGATGACGAGATCAACAGCCCACAGGTTATTTTCGGAAACAGCGATTCCAAGGACGAGGGAGTCCCAGCCTCAAAAGTCGACGTGATCAGCGACTCTGACAACGAAGAAGAAGATCCCGAGGAGGACTCGATAGAAGAAAATCCTGGAGAGGAAAACCCTGGGGAGAATCCAGTGGAAGAAAATCCTATGGAAGAGAATCCAGCAGAAGAAGATCACGTAGAATCAGACCTCGATGAAGAAGCTCCAGCCGAGAAAGAAGGGCCAGAAGAAGAAGACCGCATAGCAGAAAAACTTCCAGTAACGATCCCTGCGAGACGATATGGGAATGGACGCCCCTATCTGAGCGCGCGAGCTTACCGTAACCTGCTGAACCTCCACAACCGCGACTGACGTGATTTAGCTTTTGTCCCCTCTGACCAAACAAATCCGTGTATAGTTTAGGGCTATCTTTTATTCGTCGTGGATGCCCTGTTCGAACTTTTCTGAAATGAAATAAATTGCTAAGTTCGCTAATCTTTTGATTTTTTGGGTTCATTTGATGCTTAACTGTTTCCCCTATACATTTATTTCCTCCTGAGATCTCTGACTGTCCACCCCTGCACCTTGTGCTGTTTCTCGACCCTCGCTTAGATTAAAAAGTACCGCACCCCGATCTTTTGAATGAGCCACCCTTCATTCTTCATATGTGCCTCATTTGAGATCCTTCTGGAGGAGGAATTGATAGTGAAATTTCCGAGTTAGCTAACCCTTCGAATTTTTGATTCACATGATGTATCGACCGTTTCCTTCCCATACATCCCTTCCCCTTCTGTGGTTCTTGCTGCTTACCCTTACACCATGGGCTGACCCGACCCCGGCCTATTCGACCTTCAGTTTAAAGTGTCACACTCCGACCTTTTGAGTGAGCCATAATCCATCGTAATCCCTACCCGGGCTAGCTCAATACATTTTTATGCCATTTCCTATTACCCTATCTATATTTAGGGACATCGTTATTCGAAAATTTAGTTTTCATTATCTCGTATTTATCGAAAAGTGCGTGTTATTAACTATCTCCGTTTTATGCATTTCAAGTACTTCACTACTAATCTTCCCATTATTTTCGATAGCGCAACCATATATTGCACATATTATTCTATGCTATGTTTCTTATTTTCACCATGTGGATTTTCTAAGATTTATTTTTCTTTTTGATCGATACATTATACTAGGGTGTTTTAACCTATCGACAAATCCTTCACCATTTTAATATTATTACTTTAGTTTTCTCGGGCATTATACTTATAGGTTGCTATTATAGATGGCTATGTCTGATGCTATTATCCTAGCTGCGCTGGTTCGATATACATATGTATACATATATTTAGGGTTTCGATTTTATCGAGCACGCTTCGAATATTATTGTTTGTTATTGTTATTTTTATCCTCTTGTATATATAGTTTGCCTTTATAGTTGTTTCTGCCTTATATTTATTTAGACCTATCCTTTTAGTCGTGTTATTCTTATACATATATAGACCTTCAAAAATAATATTTTTTTATCCACCTGTTTTAAGTAAATCATTATGTGTTAGTATTCGATGTGGTAGCTTTTCACGTGTTATTTTATATAGCTTATCGCCTGTTTTAAATTTCGAGGACGAAATTTTTGTAAGGGTGGTATAATGTAATACCCAGTTTTCGACGTACTATTTTACATATTTGAATGAAATAATTTTCCTATATTTTATTCTATTTATGTTCCTTTCCGTTATAGTAATCCCCTAGAATTTTATAGGATAATTCCAATTCCTAATTTATTATTTTAATCTAAACCCAATCCCCTCTCTTGGCCAGGCCAATTCCTTTCCCCCATTCCTTTCCCCCATTCCCAATTCCTCAGCCCCGAACAATATTTAAATTAAATCAAAACCCAAACCCTATTTCATTTTATTCTCTATTCTCTAAGCCCAGCCATATGCATTTTGCCTTTTCCAAATTAATCAAAACTAATGAAACAACTAATTATAATTTCCTTTCCCCAGCCTACAAATTCTCTTCCCGGCCCACTCTTTCCCCCTTAATAAATTAATCAATTCCCTTTCTCAGCCCAACAAAACTCAACCCAAAACAAAATTTAAACTAATAAAATATATTAATTAAACACCCCCGGCCCAATTTCCCTCCTTAGCCCAACTCCCTTTTTCCCAAATGAATTATTATTTTTCCCCGGCCCAAACCCCTTAAGCCGGCCCAGCCTTCCTACGACCCGACCCGCTCCAACCCATTCTTCCTTCTTCCCCATCAAAATTTCCCGCCCGAACTCTCCTGCATTCCCCACGTCACGAACCCACGTTGTCCCACGTCCTCGCAACCACGAGCCCACGACTGTGCGCGCGCCGCGACCTCGTCTCCCTCGCCTCCATACAAGGACGATCACTCACCCCCACTGCAAATCTTTTCTTCACCTCACTTACCTCCTCTCTCCATCGCAAACCCAAACCCCCTGCTCCATTCTCTGCACTCCACTGAACCGACGACGACGACGATAACAATAGTCACCTCTCCTTTTCTCCGTCGCTTCTCCCAGAACTCAAGTCCCTACACTACCCCAATCTCTTCAACCACCGAGCTCATTCCCCTCACCTGCATACCCATCTCGGCCACCCCTGCGTCTCGACGCCGGCGAGCCCCCACTGTCCTGAACCACCTCGTCGACACCCCTACATTCTCAGCATCATCGCCCTTACCTCCAAACCCGAGCCTCACTGCTCTCTCTCTCTCCAAACCCACATCTCCACCCCACGGTGCACATCGCCGGAGCGACCACCGCCGACATCGTCGACCCCAGCACATCCCAGGAGATCCACAGAGCATCCCCTCCGCTTCCAACGAATACGAGCCACCCCCGGACAACTCCGACGTCGAACCCGAAACGCGAGCCGAGGCCACGAACCCTAGCCGCGCCGTTCGTCGCACGTTCGTGCCGTTGCCGCTGCCGTGCATCGCCAAAACGTCTCCAGGCAAGTACCCTACTTGTTGCATGCTATATTATATCCATTACATTTCATAATACTTTAAATTCCACGTTTACGTTTCGTGAAACCTTATATAACATAAGTGTTCGATGCAAGATCTGAATAAAAACCTTCATTTAATTTGACGGAACTTAATTGCATATTCTGGCCCGTGTGGCAACGAGCACTATGTAGAAATTTTACTGGAAAATACAATTGTTAATAGTTTAAACGAACACCCCCAAATACACCCGTAAAAACTGGGAATTTCCCGTACCCGAAATTTGTTAAAATTATAATTAATTGTATACACATTGAAATGATGCGTTCGAGGGCTCAAATCGAAGCCGACTCGACGACCTGTAACCCTGTACAAGTTCTAAATTGTTTCTGTACTGAAATTATGACGAGAATTGGTTCGGAGAGCGGCTCTGGACTGCAGTCCAGAGCAACTCTGGTTATTGTTTTCTGTCCCATAATGTTTATTACCTTGCTTCCTGAACTCGTATGTTGCGAAACCCTACACCTTATTGAAGATGAATCTGTTACCTAAATAACGCAAGTGATTTCAGCCTGTTTTATCGTCGTTTACTATTTAAACTGCAATTTAAAAGATCGGGACGTATAGCAGTCCCAAACAGAAACAGAACCGATACCCTGGTGTTGAACAGTGCATAACTTCTGACGTAGAGACGCGATTGAGAATCCGTCTGGTGCGTTAGAAACCTCATTGAAAACCCTAAATTTCATTCAACTGTAGCGTCACTAAATTCCGATCCCAACTGGGATTAAAATGCGTTACGAAACGGACTTCCGATTCTGAAACCGGATTTCCAGCAGTGGACGCTTAAAATGAAATGGCCATATCTAGTGATCCTGAAACCCGATTGACGTGAAACCAAATTTGCTGGATAGATAATTAAACATACTACTTATTCCTTGTTCATTGTTTCGCTAAATTTGGCATGTATGATTTATGATAAATTATGCAAGTAGTAGGATACCAACTTATGATATCTTAATCATGCCTTACATACTGTTTTCTCATCACATTATATATATGTCATTGCATTGGTAACCTAGTGATCATGTGCATTACCCAGTATTAGGTATTAGTGGTGATTGTGGTAAGTACGTTAGTGTTTGAGCATGAATGGATAAGTGAAAGTGACACGTACTTGTACACAATCAGTGGACCATATTGTTCTATTGCATTGTCGACGTCTGTGGGACGTGTATAAGTGTGACTATAAGTGGTATGGGACATTATGAAAGCACTTGTATGGGTGTCACAGGTAAGGCACCAAATACTGACCATTTATCTTGGGTATCAGTCGGGACATGCTTGATGGAGATCCTGTCTCCAGTTCTCGCGCAGACTTGTCATGGACCGACCGGTATTTGAGTTTATGGTTGACGTTTGATGTAGACCACGAGGTGTGGGGTAGTTTGAGTGTGAGCTCAACAGAATCTTGGGAGTCCCATGCCGGCATATATGGAGATATATGGAGATTTACAGGGATATCATTGATTATTACCGTGCGTTTTTAGGGCACGTGGTCTCTTGCCCTTGGGTCCTACCCTTAGGTGGGGGATACTCATGAGTGGTTGACTCTCACACTTAGACTGACGATAGGCTTAGTGACCTGTACAGTGAGACATAGAGACTGATAGTGATAGTGACATTGACATGCATTGCTTACTGAATCAACACACATGACATATTATTTTACTGCTTTACTGTTCAACTGCTCTTTTAGACACCCACATTGGCTACTTCATGTTCACATCTTTACTATCTTGATTTACTGTTATATATTCATTGTTACTGTACGAGTTACCACTTGCATCTATATATATATATATATTGCTATCGCGTCGCTCTGACGACCTGAGTATGCATACTCAGAGTGAGAAGTGTGTCTAGCTTGGACCAAGACCATACGTACATCACAGACATCTTGATCAGCTATCCAGAGCTATACTCTTTTGATCTCCATCAGGTAAGTTATTTGTGGTTGTGTTGTTTCAGTTACTGCATTTCTCATTACTTGTGCATTGTTTACTGATTACCACGTAAAGCTAGAAGCCGGAGTGTGACTACGGAGAGATATCACCTCAACCGTAGGAGCATGGCTGGCCTTGTCAACCCCTCGTATTCCGTATTTTGGGAAGCGAGGCGTGACAGTGTGGATCTCAATGTGTTGTATTTGAGGTGGACGTCGAGCTACCTGCAAAGAAGTCCCGGGATGGGTGACCACCGTAGGACCCTCCGACGATCAAGTTAGCCGAGGAATTTTAGCAGAATAGTGGCTTATTGGGTTCAAGTTGCCTTACATGAGTTCTCTGGGAGAGGGGTTTTATAGGAGCAAGCAGGCGCAAAATTCTCGCCTTCGGTTACGTCCCTGACGTTACGCGTGCGTGAACGATGGGATCCCTTTATTAATGGCGGGATACACTCATTAATGGGGGGACGTGCCAGCGTGGGACGCGGGGCGTGGGGCGGCGGTTATCTCGCTTTGGCGAGATACGCGGAGCCGTTGCGGAGACGTCAGGGCTCCGCAATCTCGGTTGATCGGGGGAGGCCGAGGAAGCTCGGTACGAGAGAAGGCTCGAAAGCGAGGAGACTGAAGAAGCTCGAAGACGAGCTGTTGGTAGTCTCTTAGACGAAGATGGAATGTCTTTCAGGGATTCTCCCGAAAGGTCAGGGAACTCCCCCGAGAAGGGGTCCGGGAAATGTCCCCGATGCGGCTCACTTATTCCATCCCCGTGGAATCCGGGACACGTCATCTGCCACGTGTCGTAATCTTGGGGGACCCAACTTGTGAGCATCATCAATACACGATACAAAAGCAAATTTGTAGAACAAAATAAATTAACATATAATCGCTATAACCACTTACCTAAATAACCCACATATAATATCAACATCAGAATTAGATATCGCCAAACATTCACCGATAAAGATGATTCTAGGAATTATATTTACAATATTATGCAAAAACACACAGAATTACAAAATGTGCTCAAAAGTCACAAACCCATTAATCTCAGGATCAAATTCATGAACACATCTCACTAACAGAAAACAATCCACCAAGAACCCTAAAACCTTCATGGGTTTTAATCACAATGCGACCACAATAACCTTATAAAAAAATTATATAACAAATAAAATAAATATCACAATAAGCACTAATCTAAGGGCAAAAACCCCACACATTGAAACAATAACATCATTTTTGATCTTCAAAAAGCTCATACAGAAACCGTACCAACTCCTTTAGACCTAGAAACCCATTAAACTCAGAATGGATATCATCGAACCGTCTCAGCAAAACTCAAAAGAAAAAAAAACACCCTCAAAACCCATAAAATCTAAATGGGTTTTCTTCAAAGATTTAAGAAACCATAACAGAAAATTAAAAAAAAAACCTTATGAATGTACTTACAAGATGAGATTGAAATGAAGGAGCACATACTTGGACTCATGCTAGTATTTTTTGCCTGTAAAAATACCCATGGAGAAATATAAAAGGGCATTTACATTTTACAGCAACACACAAAATTTCGGAATCAATGATGATTTTTCTTCAAATAGGAAAAAGAGATGAAAACGAGATGACTGGGCCAAGATCTCATATGGGCCTTTAGTTGGGGTTCTTGGGCTGAAACCTCCCTCCCTCTTCGCCCCCTTTTTGCCCATTTGCAGGATGCCCCCTCACTTCCAAAATCCTACGGATTGTCTTCGCCAAGTTGACTTCCGTTACAATTCCATCCAAAAAAAATTTACATTTTGGACCAAACTACCTTAAACAGAAGGAAAAAAAAACCGCACTCTTCTTACTCTCTCCGACGATTTTTAAAAGCTAGAGACGTTTCCTGCAAACAGGCTAAAACTGAGGAAAATTTTATGCATTTTAGCCTAAGTTTAATATCATTAGGGGTTCACGTTAGAGCATTTATTAGTGTTGGCCTCTTCTTTTTCATGTTTTGGTTGCATATTCAAATCCATAGCACTCTTTAAGTTTCAAGCAAGGAGACCTCAAAATAGAATGCATATTCAAATCCATAGTAGAGCTGCAATTTACGTTGCAAGCCTACTTAAATTAATACTTTCTCAACTCAAGATTTAGAACACAGAAAATGAAGGAAAATGCTTTTACTGCCTAGTTTTCTCCCATCATGATGCTATCCAAGAGAGAAAAGATAAACGCTATGAACCCCATGTATGAAACAAATACCTATATGATATGAACCCCGTCATCCCATCTCTCGGGTACATGTAGGTAAATAATAAAAATGGGTATGAAAAGTATGTCTCACACAATTAAAAGAAGCAGTTATTAAATGCAATTCCACACAACCAATACATATTTATAACTGCATTTTAATCAAATAAAAAATATATATAGCTTCAAATATAACAAATATCTCTGAACATACAGTTTCCAGATGCATTGCATACTCAACTACAAACAAATCAAGCACGCTATAAATGTACATGAAAAAGAAACACAATAAACAACTGGCAACGAAGTTACCATCCATCACATTACAGGATAATTATCCACCTGCAGCTTTCGAATGCCTAATCTTCCGCTCATGGGAAAGAAGTTGTGCAAAACGAGAGAGCAGTTCCTCATTAGTTCCCTCCCCTTCGACTACCTCGAATAACCCAGTCTCTATGTTCACCCTCGACACCGGCTTCTTCAAAAGACTTTTCCCTATTTCAACCAGATCTAACAAGTTTTTCTTTGATGTGATGTCGGCCAACGCTGTGTCACCCCTCAACGAGTCGTCCTATTTTTAGCCAAAGAAACACTATTTTCAGTGCTATTTAAGATTTGTAGCTCAGTTATTTTGTTAAAAACTCTATGATAAAATATTGAAGGAGAAATGCTCCACAGAGAACGCAATACATACATAATAACTAAGCAGCATTTATTACCTGAATCCGAAGATAGTTTTTCTCGGAATGAAGTGCTTTAAAGAAGACCGTTGCATGGATGTCTACCATATCAGCACTTGCTTCAGTAAACATGTCGATCAGTGGAGTTTTGCCTTTATTGTATAACCATCCGAGAATACCCCAATCCGAGGCTTCTTTCGCACTAAATTTCTCTTCATTCTTGGCCGATCCAGTCCCCAGGGAGATCACTAGGAATTTTCCGTAGTCCATAGGCTTGATCAGAGTGAAATCTTCATTTTCCATCAGGATCTCTCTCGTCACATGACTTATTGCTGTTAAAGTCTGAAATTTATGAAAAATCAGCAGTATTTTTTATGTCAATTTATTTTTACTTATTTATCTTTGCAGAGAGAAGCAGCAAGCCAAAGTTACTGAAAATCATTAGCAAATAAAACAAGATTCAATTCTAATGGTTATATTGACATTGTATCTTATAATGCCTTTCATGTTGTTCTGCAAACGAGGCAGAATAGGGAAGAATGATTGTCCATATTTTTATATTCTAACACCCCCCACCGGGCAGGTCGAAGGCCATTCGGGTTGAAACCTGGATTTCCGCAGCTGTATATTTGATTTAAATTAATCCATATTTAATACGTGTTCGATGGAAATTGGAGCTGGGTTGCTTTGATAGCATGTCAAGTGTAAATGTTCTTCCGTCGCACCAAAACTCCAAAGTTTACGATGAGAGTTGAGGGAATATATTTTATATTCTAACTACGAGAACTATGGATAATATGCAGCGGCATTAACAGCTTACAGGATTATTTGCTGCAACACCTCCATCTATAAGATTGAAGCTCCTAGTGGTTCCTTGATTATCTTTAGTCTCAAAGTAGTGTGCTGGAAGAAATGTTGGTGCTGCCGAAGTGCTGATGCATATATCTGATAAAAGAGCATCTTTTAAAGGTTGGTTCCTTGCCTGTTGAACATTATTATTGATTAATTTATATTTTACAAAATAAATTAAAATGATAAGTGTAATGAATGTAGATTGTCAGAAGAACAAGTTGAGAGGAAAAAACGAAGGCTGAATTCCAGTCTAAATTATCTCATAATCTTGTTGATATCCCAAAGAGTATGTTTCCAGAAAAAGATATTTCATACTGTATAAAATGTCCATATAAAAGTATCTTATGGAATCATTCTCTATGCCAATGTCCATATAAAAGTATCTTATAGAATCATTCTCTATGTCAATGAGCATATAAAAGCATCTTATCAGATTAAGACAAGAATGTAACCAAGGGTCCCTTTGTTAGCGATTCTTCGATTTTTAGTAAGGTCAAATCTTGTTGATTTGGTGGACAACAAAAATAGTTTAAATAGATTATAATTGTTCATAAGTATTGTAAAATTATAAGGAGTAATAAATGCAAATATAGGTCAAAGGGAAGAAGTTGGAAAGATACAAGGAAAAAGTTTATCATCGCTCATCGCTTTGATGTATGAAAGAATATTTTGTACGAAAAGAAACCCAATTACTTTATGGCTAAACTGCATGTAAATACGTAAGGTTTCACCGTTTTGAAACATAAATACTTAAGTTTATGTGATTAGCACATAAAATATCCAACTTTTTACTCCGTTTGCATTTAACTACCTACGTATGACATATGAAGGTGGTATAGCGGTTATTTTTCCTTTGTTATTACTTTCATATTTTTTAAAATTGCTTGAGTAAAAAAGATAGGTATTTATGTGCAACTCATAGAAACTTAGGTATTTATCTTGAAAACGGTGAAACCTTGGGTATTTACGTGCAATTTTGCCTTACTTTATGCATAAACTAGTATTTATTTTATCATGTTTTCTATATAAGTTGAGTATGCAAGGAGGAATGTGTTCTCTTTGGTTCTTGGCTCTCTCCATGACTTAAGGTCCGAACATATTTTCTTATAGAAAATCTTATATCTTTCCTCTTGACTTTCTTTTTCTAATTTAAAAGGTTTTGGAAGGCGCTGACTAATCATTTGCCATTATTGCAAGCATTTTTTTGTGTATATGGATTTTTTTTGATTTGTTTGTTAGAAAACAGATATCAAATGACTGATGAAATTTTAGCTTTATGACATCATTTAGAAAGCCTTGTTTTATATCCAACATCTCTGTTATCCCAGAAAAGACTCGGATGATGATTATGATGAAGATTTGAGTATATGAAAAGAATCTAATTTCAATACTAAGTATTAGGCGATAGTACCTCAAAGGTTGAGAAGATTGTAGGCTGGAGAAGCCTTACGTCAAAAGCTGGGATAACCACATTGGTTAGGGTTTGATGCAGTCTTGTCTCGCCAAGCAATTGTTGGATCTTAGATCGCAAAAACTTGCCATCATACTTAGGTCCAGTGAGCACACTAGAAAAGTCGATTGCAGGAGATAGAATCCAACTGCAGCAACCAAATACACTAATAAACGTTCATTAATTAAAACCATTCTTCTACTTAAGGTTGTGCAAATGCCTACAAATTTATCATTTACTCACCCCTTTTGAGGAAAAATCTTCGGACTGTTTTCTAAATAGAAATCGTTGATCTCTTTCGCAGCAAACAGTGGACGGTTGTTCTTATCAGGGGCTGTAAGCATGGCGGTAACAAGACCTCCGGTGCTTGTTCCAGCAATGACATCGAAGTATTCTGCAATTCTTGCTTCCTCTCCATCAAGTTCCTATCATATAAGAATAATCGTTAGAAATATGAATATAACCAATATTACAGATTATTGGAATATTAACTAATAGGATTAGTTTGTAATATGACTGGAATTGTAGTTATATCGTTTTATTTGTGACTTTCTACTAGATCTCAGTTTTTACTTATTTGTTTGTTTTACTTTATTTTTCTTTCTTTTTGAGAAGATGGATAGGGTGAATAAGACCCTAACCTAATAAAACATTTCATTAAAATTATGAAATGAACACACACGTGCGCGCGCGACTATCTATAATGTATTAGATAATAAAGATAGAGATTACATTTCCAATATGGTTTCAGATATTAGATTTCTTCTTCATAATGCCTTTCTTTCTTTTTTCACTTCCTCGTATTAAATCAATAAAGCATCATTCGATGACAAAAGAGTAGCAATTTCGCTTTCAGAACAGAGTATATTTACTGATTATATGGAACAGTCCCCAAAAACTACTTTATCTATAAGCTTAAGGTAGACTGTGGACCAACAGTGTATATATTCAGCTAACCTAGCAATTAGAAATAAGAAAATAGCACCAGAAGAATACCATTTATCAACAAAAATATGTTTTAAAGAGTTTTTTGGGGGAAATTAATTTATATAATTTCAATATTAAAAATTGAAATATAGCATTTGTGATTGTGTTCCCGACATAGAGCCCATTGGGAATACTAGAAATACCGATTCTTGTATATGTGACGATGTACATTCCGGACAGATTTATATAAAGTCCATCGGGGATCTGTTTCCCAACGGATCTAAGTCTTTTCGATTGAAAATCAATCATAAATATCTATTATTCATGTAGTATAAAAATGCTCTATTTACCTGAAGCTTGGATTCGAGAAAAGCGAGGATGGTGCCAGGGATGATGCCTCGAACTCCTCCGCCGTCGATGCTAAGGACAGTCACAATGTTTCCAAAAGATGGTGGAAGGTTTGTTACAGTTTCACTATCATTAGTGGAACTCATTTCTTCAAAAAAATCTAATTTTTTTCAGAATGCAGGTACTTTCTAGAAAGAACAATGCTTGAGTGATTCATTTCGTTGGGCATGCAGGATGTATTTATAGGCAAAGAAAGGGCAATGGAGAGCATGCTAC
Organism: Agapanthus africanus; assembly: GCA_030015575.1. Lineage (NCBI taxonomy): Eukaryota > Viridiplantae > Streptophyta > Magnoliopsida > Asparagales > Amaryllidaceae > Agapanthus > Agapanthus africanus. The sequence continues at coordinate 518,826,270 of JASDDO010000016.1, forward strand.
ACTTAGATTTTGCAAATTATAAGAAAAGATCAACCACTTGAACCAAGCCAATGATTACAATATTTTATTCCTTTTCGTCAAATCAAATTCTTTCCAAACTTGGTATATCTCTGACGACGGAGAACATGTGCCGTGACATTTTGTATCCAGCTGTGACATACTTTTCAAACTTTGTATATCTCACCTGACAAATGAATCAAATAATCAATTCTATATCTGAGCTTAAAGGAAAAATATGCCGCACTCATTTTAATAAAGCATGTACTCACGATAGGCAAGACAATCTGCACTAATCATACCATAATTTAATTTCTTGTTCACGATCGAAGAAAAATATATAATTGAATTGTTATCAGGACTCTTGTGTCATGTTGGCTTCCCTTCTGACGTGTTTCTTTCATCTCTATATAAATGTCAACCACGCTTCTGATGTGATTCCCAACCACAAAATCCTCGAATAAAACAAGGGTTTATTGCATATAACATCCTCATTTTCTTTTTACCTTAACTAGGTTATTTGCACACAACACCCTAGGGCTACTTAACAATCAGGTTAGATTTAATCCTTTTGGTAATAGAAAAGCCATTTAGCACCTTCTATCTAGCTTAAGACACATAACATCTATGAGTGAGTTAGTCTAGCAGTCTGCTAGTCAATTTCGTAAGTTCCTTGCAAACTCACACCTGCAAGTTTTGGCTAAAAGATCTGTCAGAATCAATAAAATTACGTTACGTGATAATTAATACAAAAGTCTTAGTGGACACAGCCAAATAATTGTACATATCCTATGTTCTTTTGACTTGGATTCAAACAAAGGTTATGTAGGCAACATGAAAATATTATAAGGTTTATTTATACTGGCAAGCTACCATTAATTAATATGCAAGTGCTTATCATTAACTTGATCGGTATGAAAATCGTGTTGTTTAAAAGAACCGATCAGATCGATTAATTTATTTATCATTTTCGATGACTTCAGTTTAGAAATTCCGTTTGCTTGTTAACTTGATATTCATACAATTCTACATCTTGATCGACCTGGCAGCTCAGAAACTTCTCATCCAATAAATTGAAAAGAAGATGTAACAAAAATGGGTAATGTTGACTGATGACACGTGCAAACATTTGACCTTATTAATGAGTTAATAATGATACGAAAGAGAGTTATTGACCGTCTGTTCTATCCTCTTGCTAGCTTGTCGCTAAATGCAAAAGACATTTCCATTTCTTGATCCAGAAGACACTTTTGAGAAAATCCACCAGATTGGAAAATGCCAACTTAATTAACTACCTTCACCTTAAGTACGTAAGGAAGCCTCCTGCTATCTTTTCAACAAAGATGAATCAAATTAGAAAGAAAATGAACTAGGGGCATGGTCCTTGAAATTTTCCACCGCAGAATATATATATAGGAAGTTCAATTTACTCTGTGATCGAAAATTTAAAGGTAGCTTGTGAAGAAAATACAAAGAGCCAAGTCTTATTGATTGTATATATGCATATGAAATCCAATATCCAAAACAATGGTTAGCAGCCATTCTGTTGCATCAAGGTTTACCAATACACAAGTCTGAATAAAGCTACCAAGGGGATATTATTCAATCCAACAACTGCCCTACTAAATTAATTTTCACCATCACTAGCACCACCTAGTGATTTTGCTTGCAATTGGTGTTAGATAATTTAACAATTAAATGGAAATTCTAGCTTATATCTACTATTATAATGAAACTCCGAGGGTGTAGCTAATGTGGTATATTGATAGGCTGCTATTTTAGAAATAGGAGTCCTCTCACTCAAGACATCCACATCATCACAATTAGATATTTTAAATGCCTCCTTTAAATTCAAAATTCAAACCTCTCCCCCTCCCTCCCTCTCCATCCCCAAACTCTAATACACTTGGGCATCATTATCCATCTCATCCCTTTATTTCTAGAAACATCTATCAAATTTTATTTAAAAACCTATATATTTAAATCACATCCACGTGCATCGCAAATGCTAAAAACAAGTATTGTTTATATGCAAATTCAGGTTTGTTTTTCAGAAACATTCTCAGGGCTTTCCATCTTATTGTTGCGCAGTCTTAATAATCAAGGAACAAGTATTTGCACTGCAAAATCTCTATTTCCAGCATTCCCACTTAATTACAATATTCAGGGAAATAAAGAATTGGTGTTTCTTCGGTCAGTTAATGTTCCTGCTGTAGATCTCCTGAAATTGAAACTGCTAGCCTGCACTATATGCATAGTTATCTAGCCATCGAAATTCAGGCGTATTTATACAGGCGACTCAATCTTAACTGCCTACTTTCCACAGCCGTTTGTATGGAGGAAGCTCTTTTACATTGGAATGATCAGTCCTCCAAATCCACTCTCAATATCAAGTGTTGGATTGCTTAGGTTGTTTTACGGCATTTGAGGAAACATAGATGAACAGAAATCTATTTCAGTCTCAGGTGTCATATCTCAAACTCATAACACCATCGTTTCTCTCTGTAAAGTATATTGTCATGCCCCGCTTCCCAATATATATAAATACGGGAACATAACAAAACCAACCATGGTAGTTACGGTAAGAAAGTATCCTTTCATAGTCATATTACGGCTGTTAATCGGTAATCAAGAACAATATAATGATAAATCTATCTATCACATGTCCAATAATCACAAGAAATAATTGCGGAAGCAATACGATCCAAAGAAATAAAGAAACAATAACCGATAATTGTCCCTCACGGGCTCACAAAGATAATTCCAACAAGTTCAAAACTAGAAAGAAGCTAAACCATAGCTAACAACTGGATCAGTGGAATGCTCCTCACTGTTCGGCAAGCTCCTCGAAATACTCGCGATCCTCCATTGCTAAACTCAAAGGATCTGGGTCATACAAAACCCAGACGTCAGTGCGTCATAAATATCATAATAATAATAATATGAACGATAGATGATATAGTATGCCATGTACAAGAACGGAATGTCATCAGTATAAACAATAAGCGATAACAATAGATGTGATGCAACAAGATATCAGTATCAACCATATCATATATATCCTAAGGGTCCATGTCGCTATATTATCTATCCTAAAGGTATTTGAAACCAATCAATAAAATTCTCGATGTAACTCAATAGTATCCCGGGCGTGTCCGGGACGACGGTCATAATTCTCGGGGCTAAATCCGAGATGTGCCGCTGGACAGTAAAACAATGTCATGTATAGACGAATGATGCCATCATCCTCGTTCCGGAGCCCGAATCTTGTATCGACTGATCAGTCTCTGGTAAGTAGTGAACTGTTGAGTTACAAATCGGATTTCATTCTTGATTTCCTCTTTTCCTCATGTTTCATATTCATGTCAGGTATAAGAATAATATCTACGTAATACCAACATGGGAACAAGTAGGTACATGATACGTACATCAGGACAACATGTCAAGTCAACCAAGTCAAGTCAGGATTGTTAATATTGGTAAATATTACATGGTAAATGTGTGCTGGCATAATAACAGTAACAATAACAAGACAACCAATTCAAGCATGTGTTCATAAGCAATCAATATACCAGCCTGATTAGAATTTGTCGTAGGTTACATAACAAGCAGTGTACTATATTATCATTTCAATGTCAAGTTTGATTAGTTGAGACGGTCAATGTAAACTTAGTTTTAATATAATATCGCCAATCTATCAATATACACAGGTAATGATAAATGCATCAAAAATGAATATTTTGTATTTGTTGTTAAATAGACAGTTACTAAACTAATGGGTGCATGAAATAAACTTATATAGTTTATGCTATCAACATTTAGGCGAAACACTTGCTCATCGTTTATCCTGAAGTTATATATAATATAGTGAACATTCCTTTACCGCATGCTATTCTACTAGTTACGATTTATCATTAAATAAGATTAATTAAATATCTTATAAATTAATATAAACTAAACTTATTACAACTTAAGCTTAATATTGAAGGTTCTATGTTAAATTAGTTAACGACATGAGATGGTAAAAATCACAATCGCATAAAATGGTAGAATATATAGTATTACGGTAATATATATATATATATATATATATATATATATATATATATATATATAAATCTTGCCTCGCAAACGACGGTGATCAAGACAGAGGAAACGACGACATGACGACCACTTGATCTCGGTTAGGGATCTCGATGGTGCTCGGCCATGATCTTGGCTCGGCTTCAACTTAGGCTCGGCCAAAGGCAACAATGGGACAAGGCGACAATGGGGCTTCGCCGCTCGGTATAAGATAAAGGAGGTGGTGCAGGTTGCGCTTGGAGAATGAAGGAGGTGGGTTAGGAGTCACCGACGATTGATCCGTGCGGGCTGGCGATGGGTTGAGGGAGTTGATGGGTGCGATGAAGATGCTCGGGTTTTGGAGGAGATGGGTTATAAGGCGATGAACGAGGTGGAGATGATGTCGAGGTTGATGGTGATGAGGTGTTGTTCGAGTTGGAGTGTTCAAGGTGATTGGCGGTGAGGGCGACGCGACGACCAGAGGTGGAAACGAGGATGAAGGAGAAGGAAGTTGGGGGCGATCGGTGTTCGAAGGGTTCTCGGTTAAGATTTGGGTTCGAGGGAGGCAAGGACGTCATCGAGGGAGGCGATGTTGGTGGTGCTCGGTGGCAAAGGTGATAGCGTGCAAGGTGGTAACGAGACGGTGGCAATGGAAGATGGTGTTGAGGGTGATGGATTTTGAAGGAGGTCGGTGATGGAGATGGCCGGAGTTGCAGGGTGATCCGGAGCGAGGGTGCGATGGGCTTGTGGAGTTGAGAAAGAAGAAGATAATGAGGGTGATGGCAATTTAAGGGTTATATATATATATATATATATATATATGGTATAAGGAGTTTGTTAAACGAGGTAGAAAAATAGATATGATTGGAGTTAGAGAGAGAGAGGGGGGTACGGTCGGCTGAATGTTTAGGGTAGAGAGAGAAATATATAAGGTGTGGATTTTAAGCTTGGTTGTTAAATAAATAAAGGGAGAGATTTTTGTTGGGGTTTGGCTAAATTAAATTAAAGGAGAGAGATATGATGGGTAATATAAATATATGTGTGTGTAAGTTAGCTTGTACAAAAAATATATATGTTTTAAAGATTATGAGAGATCCCAATTAACTTATCATAACAAAGTAACCAACATATGTGTAAAGTTACATAATACAGTAGACAAAATATATTGTATGCCTTAAGATATTACTAAATTAACAACCAAATATTTAATACTCATTATCAACATGACAAAAATATTAAACTCCAAAATAAATAAAAATAGTTTTATTAACGCAAAATAAACTAATAATCTCATAATACCGCACCAAGTTCTAGGGTGTTATATTATACCCAACTACAAAAAATTTCGTCCTCGAAATTCATGAGAACGAAAGAACCAAGACAAACAATCCCATGCTCACGGTAGACAGAAACTAACAATAACTAGGAAAAGACAAGAATAAGGAAACTCGGATTCACGGAACCAAATCCGGGAAAACACGTATGTAAAGTAATGTGAAAAACGTGTTGTAGATGGAAAAGAATACCGAAAGATAATCGTGCGGATAGTAACGGTGCAGAAGGCAAGATGGTGTCAAGTCGAATATCAATAATCAAATCAGGATAGTATCATTCAAATTGAAGGTCAATCTGGAGGTCACGTTATGTCGGTATCAATCTGAGTCAAATTAGGTCAAATAAACTGTGTATTGATGGAATTGACTAATGGACGTACTCGTATCTCCGAGGTATCCCATAGGCCATGACTAGCCGGAAGCAGTATGATCAGGGTGCTCGTGCCTGGGATGGCAACAATATCAAGAATCAGGTCAGTAGCATGAACATTCTCGAGAGATGTCCCATGACTACAATGGAGGTTTGTCTAGCGTGAATATCATCCGAGTGTAGAGGTATTTCCACCCTTCAGTTTCTTAATAAACAACAAGTCTAGACTAGTAATATAAATACCATAGTCCAAGATACTGACTAATCCATTCATAAATCATGTCAATATAAAGTCACGATAGGCCAACCCATTCATGTCGACGATAATCAAATAACAAGAGATGTCATATAACATGTCATATCACGAATCACTCAGCGTCGACTATGGAATCGGATCTAGTGTCAAAATCTCAAGATAATCAGGTGACAGAGAATCAAGACTAAAGGTAAATCAGATATCAGGATGTCCAAATAAGTCAAACGAATGTTAGGAAAGATATGCATGCTTCAATGTATACAAAACTAATCATGATACGTTATATCAAATTTAAACCATGCTAATGGAACGGAACGGAACAAAATGGATACAGTAACAAGGGAAATTAGATTGTGTCAAGTCATCTAACTTAGGCCAGCAAGTGTCATGCAATCTCATAATTTCCCGCATAAACTTCTCTGCTAACGCCTCCCGAAATATAACCAATAGGCCGAGCTATGTGCCTCCCTTATAATCTCTTCATGAATTTTCCCTTTTGGCACACACATGTGATTCTCATTGTTGGATATGTATGCCCTAAAGGCTATTATTGTATATGTATACATATGGATGCTAGGGATATGTATGTACAGGACATTCTTGCTCAGTTATATAGCATATTGTTTCCGTTGTCTTTTTCAGGATATGTGTATTTGTTTTTATAGTTGCTTTATCCAGCAGCTTACACATATTGATAAAGACATGATTCAGTAGTATGCTATTATGGTTTGATTTTATCTTGACATGGCATATGTCATACACATATTGCGGTTACATGTTGATAAAACCCGTAGGATCTTGCTTGACTACCTGCGTTGTGATGGCGATCATACTTGTGGGAGCAGGGTAGTTCATAAACATATCCTTAAATGGTCCATAGTCGTGTGAGTATCGAGACTGGGCATTGATACTCCAGAGTAGACTAGTGTATACGTTTCTAGCCCCGACAAGGGGCAGTGGTTGGTCCCGCAGCCATTGGTCAAATGCATCTAAGATCATATACAGGTGCTCACTGGGTGTGAGTACACTGGGCGGACTCGCGGAGAACTTCCAGATGATACTATACCTATCGTCAGATGGAAGTTCTCAGCTGACATGTGTACAGGTTAGTCTTCGGACCTGAGATTATCATTTGTCTCGTGTGAGTTCCCACTGTGTTTTGATCACTACCCTATCACGGCTCTACTGAGTCGTGCAAACAGGTTTTGGTTAGGCACAGTCCCGAACCACGTGGAGGCAGTGAGTGATTGTTGGGGATTCGTCTCTCCCGGTATTAGGAGTCGATATCACACTGTGTTCGATTGGTCAGGACCATAAAACCTTGGCCAATGCAGTTGGGATTTACTGATAGGTTGATTAATAGTTTCCTGGATTGGTCCTGAGCCAAATCAGCAAGAATTATCGGATTATTAGGGTCTGACGTTTACCACCCTCTAGACCCGGTATGCGATACTCTTAGACGAAGAGACTGGACTGTACGGAGATTGTCACAGATAGGCTCAGTAAGAGTTCGGATGAGTTTGCTCATCGGCCTTCTTATCGACACATACCTGGACAGCTGTTACATACAGCTAGTACCGCTGACGGCTTGTGGTTAAACCCACTGCCAGCGTAGTGTCGAGTCTTTAGAGTCCCACACAGAAGGTTTTCCTGCATCGAGCAAATGATGTAAAGGTCGTATGGTTTTACAACAGGGTTCGATCACGTACATGTACTTGTGCACGGATGATGATTCGGACAAATGATACTGGTGGGCTTTGGTTTAAGCCGGATCTTAGTATTATACTGATGGATTGTTTTCGTCTCTTTTGTATTTGTATTTTTCGGAATACGGATACGGGTATGTATATACGGATGAGGGGCATTTTTGTAATTTGTTCAAAAATGCTTCTAGAAGAGACACCTCATAATTGTATTTATCATTTTAATTTAAATGATTATTCATTTTTTGAGGTGGAGGAAATGAGGTGTATTTTGCATAAATTTGAGCATGGATTTTGGTGACACATGTAGGATTTTCAACCCATGACTCACCAGATTGAAAATGAGCCTTATTTCATTTTCTAATATGGATTATTCATATGGAAAAAGGTATGGTTCAGTTGAGACACAAGAGAGTTCATTCTCTAAGCTTATGCAAAACTTCACTAGCATTCTCCTCAAGTATTCTTTTTCTACCTCAAGTCATTCTTGTCTCATGAGTTGAGAATCCTATGGCTATGAGAAACAAATCATTCCATCTATATTCTCTACATCGTCTACGACATCTAGTGTGGCGAACTAGGTGCCCTAGTTACTTCAGTTTTGAGGTGGGAGCTCGATCTACAGGCTCTCGGATGGATCGTCTTTGACATAAAAGGACCGACGAAGAGACCCGATCCAAACGATCCTTAGAGCGTGTGACGAGGTGGAGAACAGCGACAAGAAGACCCGAAAGACATGTATTCATGAGGTATAAACTTTTTCCGAGTAGTTAATCCCATGCATGTTTGCTAGTTAGGGTTTAGTATCGATCCGGCATAGGGTTATTCTAGCGCCAGTTTTGAATCGTTTGAAAATTTTTGTTCCGCAATCGGCCACGGATGATGGCCGGGGCGTTAACATAACCTTTAAGTGGTATCAGAGCCTACTAAACCCTTTACTAGCTCGTTAGCAAGTGTTAGAATTTCGATCGTCGGAAAAACCGGAAAACGAAACACCAATACCCTAAACTTTCTGTCGATTTTTAAAAGTGCCAGAAAAATTATTTCAGATGTATTAAAAATGTGTGCAGGGTATTTTAAGAAGACAGAAGAAAATTGAGCCTCTGAATCGCCAAGTCCACCGTGGAACCGCGGCGAATCGGTGCGATGCCGCCGTTCCGCGGCCGAGTCAAGGCCGATTCAGGTCAAATTTCTTCCGTTATTTCTTGTTTTGGGTGTTTTGTCTTCTGGAATATTTGGTTTCTACCCAGTATTTTTTCTGAGTGCTGGTTTGCACTTGGGGTAGACATGGAAAATATATTTCGATCGAAATTCTGAATGTTCTTGGCTAACCGGATCTTCTGTGTTGTTATATGTGTTTTTAAACCTCAGCTAATTGCTATATGTCAGTTAGTTTGAGGTTGCACATATCTATTGGTTTGTGTATATGAACTTTGTTAGATCGTCGATGATGAATAGCCGGGAATGTGAGAAGAGAGTTGTTTTTCTTTCATTCGATGTAATTTGTAATTTGATGTAATATTATTTTGCGGGACACATCCGGGTTGAGGTTGTAGCCACCGTTCTATTATTTCTTTTACTGTTTTCTGCTCCTAGGATAGATCCAAGGTGGGGTGCACAAACTATCGGATTCTTTGAAGTGCCGAGTGGCCTACTCACTTTACTGAGGGAGGTTGCTTCATTTCGGGAATTTGGCGGGTAGTTTGCCACACCTATAGGGATCTGGGATGGAGTATGTCTATTCATCACGACCGTGGAATCCGTCTTTCGTTACAGGCTTAAACGAAACACGGAATTCCTAGTATATCCAATTTGTTCATCTGTGATTTGGAATGCCTATTATTGCGTGAGACGAATGATTATTATATATATGCTATATAGTAGACGTTGCTTAGGTTTTGCATCTGCGCTAGTCCAGCCCCCAGCTCTGGCGTTAGTTAAGTAACCTAACGGTGTAAGACGGGACCCAGTGGCGAATGCGGATGGCATAAGCGTACGTCGTATTTTCATTTCTTTCTGTAATGATAGGTGTAAATTGATGGGACCGCATTAATTTTGATTAATGCAAGAAAACAAACCTAAAGGATGTTGGAACAAATTTCGAAAAACTACAGTTATATTCTTTCGCTTTGCATAGTGGTATTCGATTGTGAATATCCAACACCTCATTCCAGGAGGCAAGAGCCGAGATCCCTTCGCGGGGAGTGACCTCTTGAGCAAAAGTCTATACTATAAATTACTCGGTTTTCTTCAAAACCAGAAGTTTTCAAAAAGCGGAGTCTAAACCACTCCTTTTCAAAACTGCTCAGGTTTCTTCAACTATATCAAGTTCATTACGTTAAAGGGTTTTTCGCCAAAAACCCAGCTGTAGCCCTCCGTCATTTCTTACAAGTATTACTTAGTATTCATGTTATGTATGTTGACCTTTGTCAAGGCATAGTGAATGGTAGCTAAGTAATGCTTGTTTGTTGCATAGATATGTGATTATTTAGGACAGTCGCACGGTTATTTTGACCTCTGTCAAGGGCTTGTGCGGGTGGGTCTAAATAAATCCAGAACAATGACGGGTTGAACTTGACTTGCGACTTATGACATGTTGACCTCTGTCAAGGTCATAAGGCCGCTTGGGACAAAAACTATATCGAGAGTTTCAAACATACAGGAAACTTGCAGATTTAGCATACCTTCTGAAGTGATGTGACTAAAGTGGATTCCATCTAGGTCATCACACAATGATAGTTAGATCTCGATCCCACTGATGAGTAGGATTACTCTCGGGAGATTATTTCACTTAACAATCAATGTTATAAGCTAAGTATGTGTCTAGAACGGTATTAGCGGGGCTACGCCTCTAGGGAAAAGAGTTTATATAATTAAGGAATTTCGCGAAAGCGTTGGAAAACCTCCCTCGAAGTACCGACACTAGCATGGCTGAAAGGTTAAGCAAGGATTGTGACGTGTGATTAATCCTGACTAGTTCTTTTTTTAGGATTTGAAGAAGAATTTGAGGAAACGGTAGGAGCCATCCTGATTAAATAAATTAATAACCAATCTAATCTTGTAAGAGCGCACGCTAAGTATTTTCTTCTCTCTCTTCAGGTAGCAACCATTTCACGTCCTAATCAAGATAATAAAATGTATCGCTTGACCGATCCGAATTCTTATTCGGGGTTGGAGAACGTCGGTTCGGCTCTAAACTATGACAGCCGACATGAGTATGAGCAAGGAAAAGAGGATTGCATGAATTTCTTAATGACCCCAACGAAGAAGCGCTCTATTGCGTCTTCTTCAGGTGTTCTTATTATTGAGAACTGTTTTTCGGTCAGTCCTACCTCCTGAGAACTAGATACCGGATCAGAATCTCATGTCTGTAATTTATTGCAGGGATTGAAAAAAGTAGGATGATTGAACCTGGTGATATGTCCCTCAGAGTAAGGAACGGAGCACAAGTTGATGCTGCAGCCGTTGGTGAATATCACATTGTGTTGCCTAATGGCAATACTATAATTTTGAACAATTGCTATTATGTACCTTCCATGGTTTGCAACATCATATCAGTTTCTTTACTTGATAAAGATGGATATAAGTTTGTTCTTGATAGAAATATTATGAACATTTATCTTAATTAGGTACTGGTTGCAGAAGGTACAATGTATAATGGTATCTATGTTCTAAATCAAAACACAGTTCTCAATATACAAAACACACGCAAGAGGAAAAGTTCAGATACAAACGAATTCTACTTGTGGCATTGTAGACTTGATCATATCGGAGAGAAAATACTAAGTAGCATAAATACGGACTTTTGAATACGTTCGAATTTTCATCTTATGAAACTTGTCAGCCGTGTCTCAAGGGAAAGATGACCAAATTTCCGTTCACCGGACACAGAGAAAGAGCAGCAGAGCTCTTGGGACTCATACACAGTGATGTATGTGGTCCGATGTCTATACATGCAAGGGTGGGTTCTCGTACTTCATCACATTCACCGACGATCTCTCTAGATTCGGATATGTGTATCTTATGAAATACAAATCTGAAGTTTTTGAGAAATTCAAAGAATACAGAAACGAAGTAGAGAACCAGACTGACAAAAGTATCAAAATCCTCCGATCTGATAGAGGAAGGGAGTACTTAAGCACAGAATTCCGGGATTTTCTAAAAGAGAATGGTATTCTCTCTCAGCTTACTCCTCCGTATACACCACAGCACAACGGTGTATCGGAGCGGAGGAATCGTACCCTATTCGATATGGTTCGCTCCATGATGAGTAATGCCGAGTTGCTTCTTTCATTCTGGAGACTTGCGCTTGAAACAACAGCGCACCTATTGAATCAGGTTCCGTCTAAATCTATGACTAAGACTCTATATGAAAAATGGAGTGGAAAGAAATAACGTCTTAAAAGGGTTAAGATATGGGGTTGTCCGGTCTATATGAAAAACCAAAATCCGGACAAACTTCAGACACGGTCAGTTTTATGTAAGTTTGTAGGATATCCCAGGCATTAAAATGAATATCTGTTCTACCACACCGAGGAACAGAAGGTGTTTGTTGCTCAGCACGCTACCTTTTTAGAGTAGCAATTTCTTGCAAAAGAAATAAATGGAAGCACGGTAGAACTGGAAGAAATTCTAGAGGGACAAACTATAACTGAAGATTTAGTAGAACCACAAAATTCAATAGTCCCAGACAAACCTCAGCCACTCCGTGGATCTGGCAGGATTTCTCATCCGCCCGAGAGATACTACGGTTTTCTTATTGACGGGGATCGAGAGGATTGCATCTTGAAAGAAGATGATCTACTAGTTTCAGACAGGCCATTATCAGTAGGGACTCTGATAAGTGGAAGGATGCTATGTGATCCGAAATGGAGTCCATGTACACCAATAAAGTGTGGACCTTGGATATTGCTCCACCTGAGGTAAAACCCGTTAGATGTAAATGGATCTACAAAAGGAAATTTGGTGTAGATGGGCAGGTAGAAACCTATAAGGCTAGACTCGTTGCAAAAGGTTTTCGTCAAAAATCAGGTGTGGACTATGACGAAACCTTTTCTCCAGTGGCTATGCTCAAATCCATTCGGATCCTACTTGCCATTGCTGCCTTCCATGACTATGAGATCTGGCAGATGGACGTTAAAACGGCTTTTCTAAACGAAAGTTTGAAAGAGTGCGTTTATATGAATCAGCCAGAAGGTTTTATAGACAGTGGGAGCAGCGGGAAGGTGTGCAAGTTGCTCAAATCCATTTATGGATTGAAGCAGGCATCGCGGAGCTGGAACATCTGTTTTGATGAAACAGTCAAGGAAATTGACTTCATCAAGAACGGGGATGAGCCATGTATTTATAAGAAGATTGTATGACGAACTGTCGTATTCCTAGTCTTGTACATGGACGACATTCTTTTGATAGGAAATGACATTCCTATGCTACAATCGGTCAAGTTATTCTTGTCACAACGGTTCTCCATGAAGGACCTGGATGATACCTCGTATATTCTGGGGATCAAGATCTACAGAGATAGATCCAAGAGACTATTGGGACTTTCGTAGTCTAGGTACATAGAGACCGTACTAAAGAGATTTAGTATGGAAGATTCCAAGCGCGGTAACATACCCGCATTGCACGGAATCACCCTCTCCAAGGAGATGTCTTTCAAGACTGACGAGGAAAGGGTTCGCATGAGCACTGTACCCTACGCTTCGGCGGTGGGATCTATAATGTATGCGATGCTATGTACAAGACCGGATATAGCTTACGCGCTCAGCTTGGTAAGCCGGTCAAACCCAGGTGAGGATCATTGGACGACTGTGAAGAACATACTTAAGTACCTGAGAAGGACTAAAGAGATGTTCTTAGTATTCAGTAATGGAGACCTCATGGTCGAGTCCTTTACCGATTCCAGCTTTCAGAGTGACAAGGATGACAGCGAGTCTGTCTCGGGTTTTGTGTTTACCCTCAATGGAAGGGCAGTGTGTTGGAGGAGTTCCAAACAGAACATCGTCGCAGACTCGACGATGGGGGATGAATACATTGCTGCAAGTGATACCGCAAAAGAAACGGTCTGGATGAAGTTCATTGCTGAACTTCAGGTGGTTCCGTCCATTGTCGATCTGATACATTTGTATTGTGATAACAATGGGGCTGTTGCTCTAGCGAAGTAACCACGGTCCCATCAGAAATTCAGACACATCTTAAGACAGTATCACCTGATCAGGAAGATCATTGATCGTCAGGAGATCGAGGTGCGGAGAGTGGATACTAAAGAAAACACGGCGGATCCATTTACAAAGGCTCTCCCTCAAGCACAGTTCGAGCGACTTTTTGAGATGTTGGGTATACGGTACGCCGGCAGCTGGCCTTAGTATAGATGTTGGGTATTCGGTACACCAATTACTGGCCTTTAGTGCAAGTAGGAAATTGTTGGATATGTATGCCCTAAAGACCATTATTGTATATGTATACATATGGATGTTAGGGATATGTATGTACAGGACATTCTTGCTCAATTATATAATATATTGTTTCCGTTGTCTTTATCGGGATATGTGTATTTGTTTTTATAGTTGCTTTATCCAGCAGCTTACACATATTGATAAAGACATGATTCAGTAGTATGCTATTATGGTTTGACTTTATCTTGACATGGCATATGTCATACACATATTGCGGTTACATGTTGATAAAACCCGTAGGATCTTGCTTGACTACCTGCGTTGTGATGGCGATCATACTTGTGGGAGCAGGGTAGTCCATAAGCACATCCTTAAATGATCCCTAGTCGTGTGAGTATCGAGACTGGGCATTGATACTCCAGAATAGACTAGTGTATACGTTTCTAGCCCCGACAAGGGACAGTGGTTGGTCCCGCAGCTATTGGTTAGATGCACCTAAGATCGTATATAGGTGCTCACTGGGTGTGAGTACACTGGACGTACTCGCAGAGAACTTCCAAATGTATACCTATCGTCAGAGGGAAGTTCTTAGGTGACATGTGTACAGGTTAGTCTTCGGACCTGAGATCACCATTTGTCTCGTGTGAGTTCCCACTGTGCTTTGATCACTACCCTACCACAGCTCTACTGAGTCGGTCAAACAGGTTTTGGTTGGGCACAGTCCCGAACCACGTGGAGGCAGTGAGTGATTGTTGGGGATTTGTCTCTCCCTGTATTGGGAGTTAATATCGCACTGTGTTCGATTGGTCAGGACCATAAGACATTGGCCAAGACAGTTGGGATTTACTGATAGGCTAATCAATAGTTTCCCGGATAGGTCCTGAGCCAAATCAGCACGAATTATCGGATTATTAGGGTCTGGTGTTTACCACCCCCTAGACCCGGTATGCGATACTCTTAAACGAAGAGACCGGACTGTACGGAGATTGTCACAGATAGGCTCAGTAGGAGTTCGGATGAGTTTGCTCATCAGCCTTCTTATCGACATATACCTTGGCAGCCGTTACGTACAGCTAGTACCGCTGACGGCTTGTGGTTAAACCCACTGCCAGCGCAGTGTCGAGTCTTTAAAGTCCCACACAGAGGGTTTCTCTGCATCGAGCAAAAGATGTAGAGGTCATATAGTTTTACGACAGAGTTCGATCACGTACATGTACTTGTGCACGGATGATGATTCGAACAAATAATACTAGTAGGCTTTAGTTTAAGCCGGATCCTAGTATTATACTAATGGATTGTTTTCGTCTCTTTTGTATTCATAATTTTCGGAATACGGATACGTGTATATATATACGGATGAGGGGCATTTTTGTAATTTGTTCAAAGATGATTCCAGAAGAGACACCTCATAATTGTATTTATCATTTTAGTTTAAATGATTATTCATTTTTTGAGGTGGAGGAAATGAGGTGTATTTTGCATAAATTTGAGCATGGCTTTTGGTGACACATGTAGGGTTTTCAACCCATGACTCGCCAGAATGAAAATGAACCTTATTTTATTTTTTAATATGGATTATTCATATGGGAAAAGGTATGGTTCAGTTGAGACATAAAAGAGTTCATTCTCTAAGCTTATGCAAAACTTCACTAGCATTCTCCTCAAGTATTCTTCTTCTACCTCAAGCCATTCTTGTCTCATGAGTTGAGAATCCTATGGCTATGCGAGACAAAGCATTCCATCTATATTCTCCACATCGTCTACGACATCTAGTGTAGCGAACTAGGTGCCCTAGTTACTTCGGTTTTGAGGTGAGAGCTCGATCTACAGACTCTCGGGTGGATCGTCTTTGACATAAGAGGACCGAAGAGGAGACCCGACCCAAACAATCCTTGAAGCGTGTGACGAGGTAGATGACAACGACAAGAAGACCCGAAGGACATGTATTCATGTGATATAAACTTTTTTCCGAGTAGTTAAACCTCTTGCATGTTTGCTAGTTATGGTTTAGCATCGATCCGGCATAGGGTTATTGTAGCGCCAGTTTTGAATCGTTCGAAAAATTTTGTTCCACAATCGGTCACGGGTGATGGCCAGGGCATTAGCATAACCTTACATTCATACCATAAGAACTCAGCTCCTTGAATTAGCAAATCTATTCCAAAACTTGTGGATCATAGGTCTATCAGGATTCCGCTGCGCCACTTTGATAAGTTGGGATAAGTTTTCAAACTTCTTCAATCGTGCATCTTACGCCTGAATGTCCTTGATGCGGTTTACCCAAGATGATTGTACTTAAATAGTAGTCTCCACTCAAGCTAGTCTCTAACTGCTACAATCTTTTTCTCCGGATTCACTGCCATGCCATCTCCTAATTTGATGTGGACTAAAACTTCACTTCATCCAACCAAATCTCTTACTCCAATATTTAAAGTATAATCCTTAAATACTCGTCGCAACTGGACGAGATAGAGGATAACGCGGTTGTCTGCCACCATTACACTCCAACGGTAAGATAAAAAAGAATACAATGATTGTTAGATTCGATGTTCAAGATAGGACATATTTTTGGAAGTAAAAGAACCATGGATAAGCAAAATAGTACACATAATCAAGTCAAGAAAATGAATCAAGGGTAGAACTCCAAGTTACTCAAACAGAATACTATATTGTAACCACACCGCGGTACATTGTTACAATCACATATCTCCATATAAGTCGCTCAAATTATACTATCAGAGTCAATGGAACACAATTTAAGAAAATAATAAGTTAGTCCGGATTCTGGTTTTTAACATAGGCCAGAGAACCCCATATCTTAACTCATTTAAGACATTATTTTTTATTATTCCATATTTCATATGGAGTTTTAGGCACAGATTTTGATGGAACCTGATTCAATAGGTATGCGGTTGTCTCAAGCGCATAACCCCAGAATGAAAGAGACAATTCAGCACTACTCATCATGGAGCGAACCATATCCAATAGGGTACGATTCCTCCGCTCTGATATACCATTGTTCTGTGGTGTATACGGAGGAGTAAGCTGGGAGAGAATACTATTCTCTTTTAGAAAATCAAGAAATTCCGTGCTCAAGCATTCACCTTCTCGGTTAGATCGTAGGACTTTAATACTTTTACCAGTCTAGTTCTCTACTTCGCTTTTATATTCTTTAAATTTCTCAAAAACTTCAGATTTGTGCTTCATCAAAAATACATATCCAAATATAGAGAGATCATCAATGAATGTAATGAAGTACAAGAATCCACCCCTAGCATGTATAGATATTGGACCACATACATCACTGTGTATGAGTCCCAAGAACTCTGTAGCTCTTTCTCCGTGTCCTATGAACGGAGTTTTGGTCATCTTTCCCTTAAGACAAGATTGACAAGTTTCATAAGATGAAAATTCAACGGATTCAAATATCCATTTTTATATGACTTAGATAGTCTTTTCTCACTGATATGACCAAGTCTATAATGCCACAAGTAGGCTTCATTTTCATCTGAACTCTTTCTCTTGTGTGTGTTTTGTATATTGAAAACCGTGTTTTGATTAAGAACATAGATACCATTACATAAAGTACCTTCAACAACCAGTACCTGATTGAGGTAAATGTTCATGATATTTCTATCTAGAACAAAACTATATAAACGAATTGAACTTTCTTTCACACAAAATTCAGTATACAGAGAGGCTCTTTTTATAGCCTTATTACACAAGTATAGGAAGATATGAGGAAAACAATAAAATAAAGAAGTTACAAGCAGATTCTGTTACAAACAGATTCTAACAGATTTTGTTACAAACAGATTCTAACTAATCTGAGAAATATCTTACTGTTGACTATTTCCAACACTCTCTCTCAAGTTGGTGCGTAGATGTCCATCATGCCCAACTTGCTTATGAGTCGCTCGAATACTACTTTGAATAATCCCTTTGTAAAGATATCTGTAATTTGTTCTTTTGTCGGAATGTAGGGGGATACAGATGGTGCCGGCATCCAGTTTTTCCTTGATGAAGTGTTGGTCGACTTCAATATGCTTCGTTCTGTCATGCTGTACGGGGTTGTATGCTATGCTGATGGCAGCTTTGTTGTCGGAGTATAGTTTTAGTGGCTGAGTTATAGGCTGCTTTATTTCCAATAGCACCCGTTGAACCCACAGAACCTCACAAATACCATTGGCCATGGCTCGAAATTCTGCCTCCGCACTATTTCTTGCCACGACACTTTGTTTCTTGCTCCGCTATGTAACTAGATTGCCCCCACACGTACGTACAATACCCTGAAGTTGACTTCCTGTCTATGATGGAACCTGCCCAATTCGCGTCAGTGAGTACTTCGACGCTGTGAGTCTCACCTTTTTTGAAGAATAAATCTCTTCCTGGTGCATCCTTTAACTACTTCAAAACTCTATATGCTGCATTAAGGTG
The DNA here is from genome assembly GCA_030015575.1 of Agapanthus africanus. NCBI lineage: Eukaryota > Viridiplantae > Streptophyta > Magnoliopsida > Asparagales > Amaryllidaceae > Agapanthus > Agapanthus africanus. The sequence continues at coordinate 518,844,824 of JASDDO010000016.1, forward strand.
CTCTTCTTGAGGTGAGTACATAAATTGGCTTATCATACTCACTGCAAAGGTGATATCAAGACGTGTGTGTGAGAGATAGATCAATTTTCCCACTTAACCTCTGATATTGTGGAATGTCCAGTGGCGGGCTCTGTGTGAATTCTCCGAGCTTTTTATTCGAATCTATCGGTATCTCCGCAGGTTTGCAGTTTGTCATCCCTATTTCTTTGAGAAGATCGAGAACATACTTCCGTTGAGACAAGACAATGCCTTTCTTACTTCGAGTAATTTCCATACCCAAGAAATACTTCAATTCTCCCAAGTCTTTTACTTCGAACTCCTTGGCGAGACTTCCTTTTAACTGGTTGATATCTTCCTCGTCATCTCCTGTGACAATGATGTCATCAACGTAAACAATTAGTATTGCAATTTTTCCATGTCTCGAGACTCTGTAGAACATGGTGTGATCTGCCTGAGCCTGATTGTATCCTTGCCCTTTCACAAACTGATGGAAACGTTCGAACCAAGCTCGTGGAGATTGTTTAAGACCGTAAAGTGATCTTTTCAATCTGCACACTTTGGAGCCGAACCCTTTTTCAAACCCCAGCGGAAGTTCCATGTACACTTCTTCGTCCAGGTCTCCATTCAAAAACGCGTTCTTCACATATAGTTGTTGAAGTCGCCAATCGAGATTTACTGCAACTGACAGCAAGATCCGGATCGTGTTTAGCTTAGCCACAGGTGCAAAAGTCTCCGTATAGTCGATCCCGTATGTTTGAGTGAACCCTTTAGCAATGAGCCTCGTCTTATATCGTTCTAGGGTTCTATCTGCACGAAACTTTAGTGTGAATACCCATTTGCATCCTACAGTCTTCTTTCCTCTCGGCAGCTCCTCCATGTTCCAAATCTGATTTTTCTCAAGTGCATTCATCTTCTCGAAAATCGCCTTTCTCCACTCTGGAGCTCTCAGAGTATCCTGTACAGTTTTTGGAATCTCCACAGCAGACACATTAGAGGTAAAGGCTGAAAAACTGGGGGAGAGATTATTTGAGGACATAAATTTTGACATTGGATACAATGGACGACTAGTACATGACCTTGTGGACTTTCGGAGGGTTATGGGAAGATCCAGCTCACTTGATCCGGTTCTATTCTCGAGTCGGATTCTTGGTGGGGCTGGACAGAATCGGCTTCTGCTTCTGGAGAAAGATCTATCTCAATTAAATGTTCCTGTTGCGTTTTTTCTAAACCTGTTTCACGTTGTTTCCTTTTATAAGTTTTAATTTCCACATCAGCTTCTGGTGGATTTAAATCCACTGGACAAGTTGTTTTAGGAGTCGGTGGTGTGTTCCTATTTTTATGGGATTTTTCCGAATTTTCTAATAAAAGAACCGAGTTTTCAACAGACATATTTTCTGAGTTTTCAAGGACCTTTTTTGAGTGTCCAGTGAATTTTCACTGTTTTGGTTTGTCAGGTGTTCAAAGACTGGTCTAAAATGTCTTGATTTAAAAGACCTAGATCTTATGAATTTGTATGTGGGATTAAGTTGACTATTTTTAGGAGACTGTTTTTTATGGAAATCAAGTCTTCACTATTTGTCTCCCCTGAAGAGGAGACTTAAAAAAAGCTTTATTTTCAAAAAACAACACATCCATTGTGATAAATATTTTATTTAATAAAGGATCAAAGCATTTATACCCTCTTTGATTCGTGGCGTAGCCAATGAAAATACATTTTTTCGATTTTGGATCAAGCTTGCCCTAATGGGGTTGTGATCATGAACAAACACGGTACAACCAAAAATTTTCAAAGGCAGATCCGAGATTGCAAGGCGGCTTTGAGGATAAAGGGATTTTAACAAAGCAACAGGTTTTTTAAAATTGAGAATTTTCGAGAGCATTCTATTAATAAGATAGGTTGCTGTTAAAATTGCTTCATTCCATAATGTTTTTGGAACATGGTTGGTGAATAATAATGCCCTAGCAAGTTCAAGAATGTGTTTATTTTTTCTTTCAGCCACACCGTTTTGTTGCGGTGTGTTAATGCAAGAACTTTAGTGAATGATGCCTTTCTTTGCAAAAAAATCTCCCAAAATTTCGTTAAAAAATTCTCGTCCATTGTCACTTCGAAAATTCTGAATTTTTGTGTTAAACTGTGTTTCAACCATGGCATAAAAGGTTTTGAAAACATGTTCAACTTCTGATTTCTTCTTTAGCAAAAACACCCAAAGGACTCTAGTATGATCATCAATAAACGAAACAAACCATTTTTTCCGAAGACAGACACTTAAGATCTTGAGTTAGCTTTATAATGGAAATCAGATTGCGGGAAAGCTTTGGAACATGTAAAACATTAAGCGGGGTTAAGGAAGGAGAGATTGTGATGGTTTCTTGGCCGGCTATGGCAGAATATGAACCATATGCAATTTTGACCCTTTTGTTTTCTGCATAGGGTGTGTAAGTTGAAAATAATGTGAAGCAACTGGTCATGTGATCAGTTGCTCCAGAATCAAGAATCCAAGAAAGTTGATTGTTACCTATTTGGGCTAAAGAACAGGAGGGTTTTGACGGGTCTGCTGTGGAGTTAAAGAACTTGTACAGGTGCTCCAGTTGTTCCTTTGTAAATGGAGGCGATCCTGAGTTGATTCTTGACTCCTGAAAACCATCGGACTCGATCTGCAAAATGGAGGATACTTTAGTCTCTGTGGTGGAGGACATTATGGCTGGAAAAAAAAAGGAACTAGGAAAAAAATTTGGTTGAGGAAAAATGGTGATTTTTTGGAGAAAATTTTCGCTCTGATACCATATAAGCGAATTGAACTTTCTTTTTTCACATTAAATTTAGTATACAGAGAGGCTCTTTTATAGCCTTGAAAACAATAAGGAAGTTACAAACAGATTCTGCTACAAACAGATTCTAACTAAGTATAAATAGATTCTGTTACAAACAGATTCTAACTAAGTATAAACAGATTCTGTTACAAACAGATTCTAACTAATCTGAGAAATATCTTAGTGTTGGCTATTTCCAAAAATTACTCATAGCTATGCATCAATATAATAAATCTCAGATTTCATAATTAAACCATCAGGATTTATTAAGGCTACAAAAAAATATATTTCGTATGATAGAAGGGGCTATAATTCATGAATGTAGGAGCAACTGAAACTAAAGAGGGGAAAGTATCATGAGATCTAATACAAGGCTGATGCTCACCAGCAACAACAAATGTTTAGCTGGTCACCTTGAGCATTTTCTAAGACTGCCACGAGTGGCTCTCTGATCTATTATCCACAGTAAGCTTCTAGAACTCGAGGCAAACATTTGGGTCTTCGTCGTCTGAGTCGAATTCAACCTGTAAAATACATCTTGCTCAAAATGCCTTGTATCAAATGAAATTAACAAAATACTAATCTACAATAAACAAATATGATCATTATCATCATAAAAGCTTTCTCCCATTAAAATGGGATCAGCTATGAAACAAAGTTTCCACGAATATTTGGCAAAGTTCTACGATCAATTCTTGACCTAGTGACGATGCACCCTTACTTTGTGTCAACATTCTTTAAAAATCAGAAATATTCTTCTCAAGTTCAAATTTGTTGATCTGGAATCTGGGCTCTTAAATCTTTCGACTTGTTTTTTATTCATTTTCATTT